>SJXQ01004947.1:1106349-1164838 GCA_006408695.1 Aepyceros melampus | reverse complement strand
CCACAGCACTGCCCCCCACAGCTCCAGGGCGGGAGGGAAGCAGTTCTGGGGGTGGGGGTGGGGGCTGGCGTCGAGGGGTCTCACTGCAGCCATCAGGGCATGTAGCAGCTCCTGCTCCACCCACCTTGGGGGCCTTGGAGAAGGACCCCGGCCCTGGGCGGTGACCTCTTGGGATGTGGTTGGGGGCTGGCCCCTCGTGGTCCCAGGGGTCATACACCGGGCATGTGGAGGGTTAATGTGACTTTTTCCAAAGAGGAGCTTTGAGATTAAACCTCCCAAGGTAAGTGACATGGTGTGAACCTGGGTGATTTCCACCTTTTGCTGAAACCTGCTGCCCCCTCCTCCCACCAGTAAAAGCCACACACAATCTACATTGTCACTACTCTTGGACTTTCCCTCTGGGGCATGGGGAAAAAATACTGTAAAGTGACTTGGGTTTTGTGTTTTTAGCGATGTGTTTATAGGAACCAGCATTTGCTGCTCGTTCCTCATCTGAGAGAACACGTGGCCGAGCGCTCGGCCGGTGCCCCGGCGCGTTCCTCTGCAGTGGCGCCCTGACCGCACCCCCTGTCTCCGCAGGGTCGGGGTCCTGGAGGACTCGTTCACCTTCCTGGGCATCTTCTTGGCCATCGTCCTGTTCCCCTTTGGGTTCATCTGCTGTTTCGCCTTGAGGAAGCGAAGATGCCCCAACTGTGGAGCCAACTTCACATAAAGGGAAGAGCGCACTGGGCTCTCCCACACCCCGCTGTCTTTTTCTGATGTAAATGTCATGTACAATAGCTTTATCTGATGAAGCTTCTGGACTGTTTTGTACAGTGTGGCGGGTGGACTGGGCAGGCAAGGAGGGGCACAGGGAGGGGTCGGAGTGAGGACACGGGCAGCTCCGCTCCCAGGCGACGACGCTCAATAAAGCGCTGCTTTTATTTTTCGCAGTCTTCAATTTGAGAAAGGGGAGAAACACTGTTTTAAATAAATGAGATCCATACCATTGTTACCTGGTTCTGCTTATTCTGTGCGTGCACTGTCACGAAAGAGCCTCACCAGCCCTGACCCACCACCATCCAGTTGGGGTGACCTTCCCTTACACAGCTCAGAGAAGTGCTCGTTTTCAAGTTTTTATTCTTACAGTGAAGCTTGATACCTTGACATGTGCCGAGCATGCATGCCCAGGACCCACGGCCTGGCCTCTGTCCTGTGCGCAGGGGGCTGTGCGCGGCCTGGGGACCCCCGCCCCTTCCCCTGACTCACGAGCCTCCAGGGCCTGCCCACCATGCCTCCCTGCCTCCACGGTGGGAAGGAAGTGGTCCCGTGAAGGAAGGGGAGCCGGGCCCGTGACGGACCTGAGCGTCTTGGCCGGTGTACGCGGCAGCTGCTGCTGGACAGCCACCCCGAGGGGGCGTCTGCGTGGCCCACCAGCCAAGAGGACAGGAGCGGCCTCAGGAGCGCCATGCCTCACGCTGTCCACCTGCGCTCAGTCGTTCCTGCGCTTAGAGAGGAACGACATCACGGCAGAGCCAAAGCTGTCATCAGGAGCGAGAACCCCGTGGCGCCTGGCCTGGGTGTGTTTTCGTCCCTCACCCCCTCCTCCAGATGGTGTCGGCCTGACAGCAGAGACAACCCAGCGCTGCTGTGACTGTCTGCCGGGGCCCAGCGCGCAGGGTGGGGCTGGGCTGAAATGCTACCCCCACCCCGGCTGGCTTTATCGGGCTGCTGGCCCGACTGAAAAGGAGAGAAACTTGCACCCCGAGAGATTTCAGAGTAAACAGTGCTGGAGGTAATTTTGGTCAACCAACTTAGCGAGAGGTGCCTGGTTCCTGCCCGTGGAGTCTCCCAAGGCAGGTGCCACCCTGTGAGCCAGGCCCCTGTGAGGCAAGGCCTGGCGGGTCTCCGTGGGCCATTCTAGTTAGGTAACTCAGTGCCAAGCTCAGCCCCTCTGAGAACTACTCAGGTACAAAGACCCCAGCTGTGATAGGGCCAGGCAGATCCTCAGGGCTCTAGAGCTGTCTAAATCGCGACAACCTATGGGATGCTTCATCTTGGCTAGGGCTATAGTAAACAGAAATTTTAAAGTTAAAGAATTAAGTGTTATACAATATCCTCATAATTTATATTGCTTATTTGCATGCTAGGATGCAAATTTATATAGTATTTTCTTGGAACATAATGCTATTTAAGAACACATGCTTTGTAAAACTGTGATCTCACTTGCATTTGGGTGCAGAAAGCCAGTCACAAAAGCATCCACTATCCTTTACTCTGGCTATTAAAAAATAATCAGAATATTAAAAAGTGATACAATAAGGATTGGAACCACATTTACAATTTTTGAACAGAATAGGAAAAAACTTAAATGATTGAGTTGTAACTAAACTATGATTTATCTTAAAGAAATGTGTAAATCCAACTATGTTAACTTAGAAAATGTGCTGATTTGCTCAAGTAGAATACAGGTAAAATCAGACGCCCTCTGGTGAAGTTTTACAACTGGATGGCGCTTGTCGCACACAAACCTATCGTTCCTGAACGATGGCCCAACGGGGACCCAGGAGAATGCTGGGGCTGCCTTCTCATCGGATGATTGGCGCTGAGCGGTCATTCGTCACTGTTGGGCGGAGTTTCACAGTAGCAAAGGGGTTCTCTCCACTGCGGGGGACAAAAAAATGTTGGCAGAAATACTCCAAGACAGGCATTTGATCTGAAAACAGCCAATGATTACCCTTGCTCTGTAACATACACTTCTATAAATTTCAGGCGTTTTCTGAACATTATAAAGTTCTGTTCTGGGGTGGTTCTCTCCATGCCACCTGTTATAAGCACTAATTGTTTTGTTTTGGACTCGGAGGGGACTGATCCTGAGGCCTCAGGCCTGTGGGCTCCTCTGCAGCTGGGGGTTGGGCGCTGGATGGGCTTGGCTTCTGCCTTGATCCAGAGGGAGGGCCCATCCTGGAAGGCTCTCCCACCACGACCCTCCCGTGCACCCTACGCAGGACCACAGAGAGGAGGGCGCCCCTTTGTCAGAGGTGGGTACTTCCCTGGTGGTTGGGGGTGGTTAGGACTCAGCACTTTTCACTGCCAAGGGCCCAAGTGCAGTCCCTGGCGGGAACTAAGGTCGCGAGCCCAAGCCTCCTGGGCTGAGCTGGGGGGAGAGGCCCTTGGGGAGAAAGTTAACTTACCTGAGGAAAGGAGGCTTTGCAAACCCATTTGCATTGTTCTGTAGGAAAGAGAAAAAGGACGTTTTCAGTAAGACTTGAGGGTACAGACATCTGAAGCCCACAGCACTGTTCAAAGCAGTGCAGAGAGCTGCCCCGTCTCCATCCACTGGGGAGGAGACATCTAAACTCCCCTTGAGGAATCGGGGCCAGGACGGGAGGCGCTGGGCGCTGCTGCTCGCCTGCTCTAGGCGAGAGCCGGCGGTTGGGGGTGGCTTCCGGGAGCCTGGTCCTGACAGATGCTGTGAGGAGCAGAAAGGCAAAAGGAACCCTTGTTGGTTTTGGTGCCCACAGACTGGTGCCAACTGCCAGCCAGAGACCTGAGCTCAGAGGAAGTCCCGTCGTGCAGGCGTCAGGGCGCATGGCGCAGCACAGGGGCTCGGGCTCGGCGAGGCCAGGGGCCAGGTGAGGGCATGTCCTCACCCCCTAACCTCTGCTCAGCTGCCGCACGGGCTCGCTGTCGGAGCTGGCCCCCCAGGAGGGGGCAGTGTCGCGCCGTGTGACAAGCGCTCCCTGGGGGCGGCTCTGCGCGGTGCCAGACCTACAGACCCTCAAGGCACAGGGGGCCTGGGGCCCAGGGCTGCTTCAGACCTGCACCTGCGGGCCTGGGCCTCTGGACACCTTGGCCTGGACCCGGGGCCAGCCAGCTCCTCCCGAGGGGGACCCTGCCGCCAGGGCAGTCAGCCTGGCACCCCGATTCCCTGTCTCTCCTTCAGGGGGAAGCCCAGAGCAGCTGCCCCACTTGTCAGCATGACCCCAGGCTTGTCCCCTCGGCGTAGGCTGTTCCTGTGTTACGGGGGATGGAGGGCTCGTTTACAATTCTACAGAGGTTCCCCGATGCCCGCTGTGCAGCCCCACGTGTGCTCAGGGCGCCCGGGGGAGGCCAAGTCTCAGCTGTGGCTCAGTGGTGTGGGTGTGGCCTCTCACACGGGAAGCTGCCTTCCTGCTGAGCCTTCCTCCCCGGACGTGGCCTCCGCAGGGCAGGTAGCGGAAACGCCCCTCCTGCCTGTCCCTGGGGCAGGACACTGTCCCCCCTCCCCTGTGTGCCCTCATCTTAGAGAAGGCCCTGCTTGCTGAATGTCGGCACCCCCGCTGCCCTCAAGGCAGGAACCTTGGAGCTCGACTGAACTGTGAACCAAGCTTGGTTGGGGTCTCACGAGCTGTGTCATCTGGGGACACGACACTTGAGAGAAACAAAGACGGTGAAGGAGATGGATCCAAGTCCAGCCCTGGTGGGGAACCAGCAAGAAGTAACAGCCCGTGCCGTGAGGAAGGAGGGCAAAATGTCTCTTAACAGGCGGCCTGAAGCCACTGGCCCTGGTGCGCGTCCCGTGCCCCCTTGAGCCCGCTCCAGTTGGCACAAGCAGCACACACGCGCGTGGGCACCAAGACGCCCGCTGGGAGCACCCTGTCCTATAGAGGGCCGTCAGGCAAGGCATCTCTGACATAAAAATCGTATATCACATAAAAAGCAGCAGTGCTTTCTTAGCTCAGTCTCCCAAGGCAATAGAAGTAAAAGCAAAAACTAAACAAATGGGACCTTACATAGTCCAACTTACACGCTTTTTGCACAGCGCAGGAAGCCATCAACAAAACGGAAAGACAGCCTACAGTCTGGGAGAAAGTCTTTGCAAATGATTCTGCCAACAAAAGCTTGCTTTCCGAAATGTACAAATAGCGCATACAAGTGAAAGTGCTAACCGCTCGGTTGTGTCCAACTCTTTGCGACCCCATGGACTAAAGGCTGCCAGGCTTCTCTGGCCATGGAATTTTCCAGGCAAGAATACTGGAGTGGGTAGCCATTTCCTTCTCCAGGGGATCTTCCTGATCAAAGGATCGAACCCAGGTCTCCTGCATTGCAGGTGGATTCTTTGCTGTCTGAGCCACTGACCCAGCCAGCTTGTACAAAGCAATAACAAAAACAGCCCAATCACAGGTGGACGGAAGACTTATCAAATAGACACTTCTCCAGAGAAGACACACAGATGGCCGACACGCACATGAAAAGGTGCTCAACATCACTAATTACTAGAGAAACGCAAATCCAAGCTGCGACGAGGTACAACCCTCCCGTCGGCCAGAATGGTCCTTGTCAAATGCCTACAAATGACAAACTCTGGAGAGGGTGTGGGGAAAGGGGAGCCCATCTCCACTGTTGGTGGGGATGTAGAATGGTGTCACTGTGGAGAACAGTGTGGAGGGTCCTCAAAAACTGAAAACAGACTTGCCCTCTGACCCAGCAGTTGCACCCCTGAGCATATGTCCGAATAAGAATGTAATTCAAAGAGCTCCACGCACCCCAGTGTTCATAGCAGCCAGGACACGACAGCTGGGAGGCAGCCCCCAGGGGTACCCTAAGCATCCCGGTGTTCAAACAAAACTGTGGGTAACTGACAGTGCTCGGTGGTTGTGTGAATGCAAAATCTACACATAACCGTGTCAAGCTGCTGTGCCAGCTTCCCTGGACCCCAGCGTTTGGCTGAGATAGAACCTGGTTTTCTGCAGCGTTATCAGCTGCTGTAAACAGCTTAAGGAAGAGGAATTACAGCCCCGTCGGGCGTGAGAACCTCTGAGATACTGAATCCCAGGGCTGAGGCTCCAGCCCTTGGGGCTCCTGGACGGGTCTGTCGTGGGACCTGCTCCTTGACTATCACCTTCCAGATCAGTTTCTAAATGGAATCTCGTTCTCTTTCAGGTGAGCTCTACCTGGTGGTCCCATATGGTGGCTGTTCACCGTGTGACTAATTAAAACACAAATCTAAAATTCAAGCCTCGGTTCCTTCTTTGCACTCTCCACTTCTCAAGTGCTCAGCAGCCCCTGTGTGCAGCGGCCACTCTGCTGGCCTGCCTGGTTCTGGAACACATCAACTCTCTGGTGGTTGCTGATGCACAGATGACTCGACTCTATGCCTCCTGTCTTTGCAAGAGGCCACCAGGACCCAGTGAAAAACAGGGTCTGCACCTGCCCCGAGGGGCTCTCCTGGGGGCCGCACCGGTTACCGGTCCACCCTGCAGCTTGACTGCCGCTTTGACCTGGTGCCGATGAGATGCAGGAGCTCGTCTCACAGACAGGACAGGGCGGGCAGCGGCGGCGGTGTCCGAGGCTGAGACAGAGGTGCGGATTTGCCTCCGGCAGTTTGCAGAGGACCGTGGAACATTACTTCCCGAGACGAAGCGACGGAAATGGAATAGGAGTCAGCCGCCACCCAGCCACCAGAGCCTGTGCTGCTGCCCGCAAGGCCCTGGCTTTCCTCAGAGCTCTTCCTCCAGGACTCAGCTCATGTGCTTGCCCCCAGGAAGCCCCTTTGGATGCCCCACCCTGGAGCTGGAGCCCTCCCCGGCATCTGCCCCAACACTTCCTCCACGGCCCCCTCATCACCGCTCCCTGGACTAGACTCCTGGGTTGGTTTGTCCCCCTGGAGCCTGGCGCAGGCCTGGACTGTAATCAGCTAGTCGGGGAGCGCGCCCCGGACGAGGCTGGTGGGACCTGCAGGGCTTCTTCGCGTGCCCGGTGACCATGTTTACCAAAGGTTTCAGTCGGTCAGTGGAGTCTGATGCCATGGAAATGTTCGCTGCTAACGTCGCTGCGACCTCGCTGTAGGTATCAACTCTATGCCTGCTCCCTTTCCATGGAAGGTTTCGCTTGTCATGAGGGAAAGTGTTCATCAGCACTCGTTATTCTGACATTTGCAAAACCAGCAGCAACTAATCACCGTGGGAACTCACACAAGGAGGGCTCACACAATCATTAGATTGGCAGGGCTGTTAAATGTTCTTCCAGGAAATCAAAAATTAAAGGCCACTAATCATAATAAAATCAAAGACTGAAAAAGGCCTTCCGGCCTGTGAGACACAAATAAGGGGGCCTGACCCGAGTGCCAGGGCTGTGCCGGCCTCACACAATGAGTTAGGAATTCTCTCCTCTTCACTTGTAAGGACAGTTGGAGCAGGTCTGGCATTCATTCTTCTTTGAACGTTCACAGGATTCACCAGTGAAGCCATCGGGTTTCAGGCTTTGTTGGGAGACCTTAAGTTACTGACTCGAGGGCGACAGGACACGGCGGGGAGTGGACTTCTGCCTGGGGGCTGCCAGGACTGCATAGATGGGAGCCCAGGGGGTGAGCTTAGGCCCCACACCTGGTCCTGGTGGGAGGGCAGCAGCTTCTAAGAGGAGCTGCCATGGGGGGAGGCAGCCACAGGCCACCCTGGGCCTCGGGAGAGAGATGTGCTTAAGGCTCTGCTGCTCAAAGAAGTGAAGGAATAAAAAGGTGGGCGCAGTGTACAAGGCTCCCCAGCTGGTCCTCGTGCTTTTCAAGACAGCCTCCTGGTTCTGACAGTCTGTTATGATCCAGCCAACAGGGAGGTTTAAAAATAAAATTAGAGCTCATTGAAACTGCCAAATGCTTAATAACGAATATCATCGCGGACTGTGCCGACATCTAAAGCCAGGATTTTTTTTCACTCTATCCATTCAGTGTGGTGAGAACCACACCGATGCCTTCTTCATTGAGCTTCATCCACGTGGTAAAAACATTGAAAGTTAAAACGTGTTTTCTTCTGAATTCAGTGCTGTTAGCTAAAATGTGTTTTCATTTAGAATTCCAGTGTTAGCTATGATTTTAGGGCAAGATTCTTTTACCTTAAAAGGCAGTATACAGGCAGACCTCATTTTATTGCACTTGACTGTGCTTCACAGATACTGGTTTTTTTTTTCTCCTTACAAATGGAAGGTTTGTGGCGAGTCTGCTGGCATCATTTCTCCAGTGGCCTTTGCTCGACTTATGTCTCTGTGTCACACGCCGCAGTGTTTCAGGCTTTTCATTATTATCATAGGCACAGTGATCACCGCTTAGTGGGCTTCAGTGTCACTACTACGATTCACTGAAAGCTCAGCTAATTGGCATTTTTTATCAATAAAGTATTTTAAATTAAGGTATATACATTGCTTTTTTAGACACAAGGCTATCGCACACCCAACAGACTGCAGTGTATGTAAACTAACTCTTAGATGCACTGGGAAACCAGAGAGTTCATGTGACGTGCTTTATCGAGATGGTCTGGAAGCTAACCCATTACATCTGAGGTCTGTTTGTGCAACCTCTATCAAGTCACAGAGCTGGGTGGTAATGACATCATTATCATCAATGTTGTCATCAGAGAAGGAAACCACCAGACTGGCCCGCAGGTGGACTGGCCACCACCACAGATGAAATGCTCCCACCACACAAAACCAGTCAACAAACAACAACGGTGGATTCTGACCCCAGGCTGGAAATAAGGGAAAAAGGGGAACTCAATAAAGGATACCATGTGGACGTAACCAGCAAAATCCAGACTGGGGACACCCTCCAGGACTAGTAACTGGGTTTTCTACATAGAGATGACACAGAAAAAGAGTTGGGGGAGATCTCTAGGTACGGAAAGACAAGTCATGAGACTTGGCCAGGTCACCAGCGATGGTGTGGGGAGCTGGCCTGGGCCCAGATTCAAACAACAACACCATCAAGAAATTTTTAACGAGACAATCAGAAATTTGAAGTGACCAGGTGATGATATCCAGGAGTTAATGTCAATTTTAAATGATACGATAATTGGCTTTGTGAGAAAAGAGGACCTTTAACATGTTTACAGATGAAATAATATGAAGTCTGGAATTGGCTCTGCTGATCTGGGAATGTGTAGGGAGGAGATAAATAAGATTTATAAATGAATTATATATATATCTGGGGGAACAAATCAGTAGATTATTCTTTCCACTTTCATGTGTGTGTGAACTTTTCTATAAAAAAAGTTGAAAATCAGATCTAGAAGAAGGTACTACAGACCAGCAGGCCCACGCCTTGTGCGCCCAGATGCTGAGTTTTGTGACATGCAAATTGTAAGTTGATTTTTTTTTCAGCAAAAGGAATTTTTATGCTTTTAGAAGTGCCTTAAGATCATTTTCGAGTAGTTTGAGTATTGTTTTAAAATATACCAGGCCCTTTAATGAAATAGCATTTCAGAGCTGCCCTCTCAAGCAGGTCTCCAGTATTGACATCTCTCACCAACAAAATGGGAAAGCTCCCTATCCTTCTGAAAGTAACTTCTGGAGGTAGAAAGCTGGAGTGATTTGCAGGGGTAACAGTGAAAACAAGGAGTCACGCAGTGCGCTTATCTAGGAAGAGAAGCCAAGGACATTTCTGAATGAGATTTCTAAAACGGCATTTCCAGGACCCGCACCCGCACTGCAGCCTTCAAGGAGGCAGGCACAGCCTCCCCGTACCTGGGGCCCATCTTTCAGAGCCTCATTCCCTGTAACCGACTCCGCCCGGCACCACTCAGAGGCGAACAGAGGCCCCTGGGGGTGGTGACCCCGTGGGGTGCATGGCTCCTGCAAGCACCACAGAAAGAACAAACCCATGACGAAGCAGCAGCAGTCGAAGCGGCCCAGGCTTATTGCAGCACCAGCTGCCTATGTGCCCTTGTCTCCAGAGCACACTCACCGTCTCCCTCTGAGAACAGCTATGGCACAGGTCCTCCTCTTTCAAACCTGCTCAGCGCCACTCTGCCCACCCTGTCTGAGGGCGACCTTTCCCGTGGCGCTGAGATAGCAGATGTCGGCCACCACCTGCCCCCCCCAAGTCTTCCCTCCTTGCTGGCACAGGGGACTCATGTCCCTGCTCCTGGCTGGCCAGCCCCTTCTTTCTCAGTCACCCCTTTTTCCTCCATCCTCTCGGCCTTCTCTGCTGTATAATCTATGTTGTGAGAAAGAGGACAAGAACCCCCTCTAGACTCCTGCCGAGTACACCCCGCCAGGAGCTGTAAAATTCTGGCTCCTCCTGTCTGGGAGGTGCCTCCCTTGGCTCCTGGTCTCAGGGGTCGCACCCCCTTCAGGACGACGGCTCTGGCTGCGGAGGTGGCCTCGGCGGGCAGTGCTCCCCAGGAATCGCCCGGGCTAAGGTCCTGGCCCAGAGCTCTCGAGGGGCCAGTTGGGGCACCAGGCCGCCTCTGCCTTCCAGATGCTTCCACAGCTGTGGACAGAGCCCACCTCATCACTGAGTCACATCCCAGGAAAACTGACCCCTGACCTCCATCCAAGTTGTTGCTGCACCCACTGTTCTCATGGCACCTGGCTCCATTCCCCCACGGAGCTCCCAGCTCTGACGCTTTCGTCCATCTCTCACTGTCTGCTGCTTATCTTATCACTAGAGCCTAAGCTCTAGCAGAGCCAGAGCCGGACTGTTTATCTCGGCTCCTCCAGAGCCCACCGGGCCTGGCTCGAAGACAGAGTCACTGTCTCTGGGATGGATGAAGTGACTCATGGCCTCTGTCCCCATCCCAGGCTTACACGGTGCAGTTCCTGAAGGTGTGGTGATTAGATCACTACTGTGGACCTTCAGTCTTCCTCCAGAAAACAACATGAAAACTAAAGAAAATGCAGAGAAAGGTCATTACCAGACAAAAGGATTGCAGACATGATCAAAAAAAGGGAGAGCTTGAAACCGGACACAGTCTGGGAAACGATGGCACCAGCCATCACTTACAGATGAAATAAAAACAAGAGGAGCACAGAAGTTAAGGTGGCTGAAAGGCTGCATGACAGACGGAATCTGCAGGTCCTGGGAGTAAGTGCACGCCCTGCCCGAGGGTCACCCTCTTCCTGCTCAGAGGGAAAGGGGCTCTGCACCCCAGAGCCCACCCGGCAGATCGGGGCCCTACTCACAGGAGGCGTGCTTTCTGGTTTGGGCGCTGGGGCGTTATGGTTAGAAGCCTTCTGGGAGACGTCTCCTTTCTCAGCGGTGGCTGCTCCCATGGACAGACACTCCAGGTAGTCTGGTGGGGGGATCACGACGGTGCTCTTCTCCGCCAAGTTCGTGGTGCTCACGCTGCGGACAGGTGCCAAGCTAGGGACGGGAACGGAGGACATGGGTTAGAGGAGACCTGCTCCTGCACCCCAGGCATCCCGGGTCTCCTCCCGCAGGAGCCGCGTGGATTAGAGAGCCACAGCGGTGGGGCAGGAGGAGATTAGCACACACAGCACTGCAGTGCTTCTTGACTGACTGTGACCCCACGGACTGTAACCCGCAGGCTCCTCTGTGCAAGGGATTTCCCAGGTAACAGTCCCGGAGTGCCAGTGTTTCTGCTGGCTTGTACATGTACACTCAAAAGAGATTCTTTAAAAGACCTGACAAAAGAAGAGAAAACTAGCTCCATTAGGGGCTGACTCTTGATCCAGTTTAAGAAGAAAATACAGCGAAAGCACTCCAGAGTTTCAAAACTGTAAAGACACCCAGTCTTGTTTCTTGGCCAATGGCAGCTGAGCTGTGCTGCAAGGGACAGAGACACAGCTGGCCGTGAGCAAGGGTCACGGAAGGACTTGGGGCAGTGTCTGCGGTCCCAGGGACAGCGGGATGGGTCAAGCGGTTGTTCTGACATGGCAGACACCGTGGCCGAAGCGGTTTGTGGTCAAGGTGACGCCACGTTCCGTTGGGACGTGCTTCTGAGGACCCGCGGGACAGCCAGCTAACCCACACAGAGATCTTCCCGTTTTGGCCGGGAGAGACCTGCCTACATTAGTCTCGTCCTGGCTCCATCACTTCTGGCTCCCTGTGCCCGTTTCCTCAATTTTCAACCGGGACCCCACCTCGCAAGGTCGTGTGAGAAAGAGATGACCTGGTCAGTGCAAGCGGCCAGCTCCTGAGCGGCAGTGCCAGTCATTCCTGGGTGGGACACAGAGGTGCTGAGTGAAGCCCCTTGATGTGACTCGAGCTACAGGAGCAGACTTGGTGGCTCAGGGAGCATGAGAAGGACAAAGGACGAGGGTTGGTCCCGAGGACCCCATGTCTGAGCAGAGGGCGGAGGAAAGGCCTGCGAGTGGACTGAATACGGGTGGCTGGCGAGGGAAAGAGAAAAGAGGGCAAGCGCGGGAGAACGTTCCAGGGCACATGTTCACCAGCGCAGACAGGCCGGGCACGTGGCCTGGGACTTCACTGTGGGGCCGCGGGACTGGGAGGGGCCACGGGCCAGGAAGGGGGCGTCTCTTCCCAGCAGAGGGTGCAGCGCCAGGACCACAGGCAATCGGGAAGGAGCAGACGTGGAGCCGCACCGCCAGCCTGGCCACGGCGTCGCTGCGGGCTCTGCCGCTCATCCAGATCCACCCCCACACGCCTGGGGACCCGGGTCCTGCGGGCTGAGCCACAGGCGCTCCTACCTTGGCGCCAGCTCGCTAGCGGCCTCCTCCTCGTTCTCCTCCAGCAGCTTCGTGTAGGACGACGGGAACCAGCCCCTCCTGCAGGCGGAGAGCGGGGGTGAAGATGACCTTGTTGGGGTGCTGGCAGCGGACACGCAGGCCACAGACATGCCTGGAACAGCCTGGGGACTGCTCGGGGCCGGGGGTGGGGGGTCGGCTGGGCCACTTGCATCCCATCCCATCAGAGGCACCTTACATACACGTCATTTCTATTTGGATCCCCTTTGTGTCTTTTGTTTCCATTTCGGCTTAAACTTAGTACCTGAATAATCTACACAGAAACTCAGTTTAACCTTCTAGGAAGGCTTGTGCAATCACAGTTGGAATGAGGACACGTATTTACACTATTCACGTGTCAGATCTCATATAGAGCGTTATCCTGAGAAATCTGAAGTCACGTACAAACGAGTGCCTTTACTTTCAGAGGTGACTCCTATTCGTGCATCAGATTTACAGGACTTCCCTGGTGGTCCAGTGGCTAAGACTCCATGCTTCAGTGCAGGGGGCAGGGGCTCAGTTCCTGGCTGGGGAACTAAGAGCCCATGTGCCATGCAGTGTGGCCAAAAATTTTAAAAAAACCTCTCTATATGCACACACATACAGAAAACAGCTTGGGAACAATGCGGATAGACTAATGGCAGCTAACTAGGCTGGAACTGTCACTAAAGTGTGACCTCGCTGGGGTGGAGGCGCTCATCTGCCCTCAAGTACGGCCTCGACGGGAGCCCTCGGGGTGTGGACGGCCCGGCCTGGGACCCACATTTTGGTGCTGTCGTGCTCCCCGTACAGCCAGCCGTCCTTCTCCTCGGAGATGAGCAGCGTGATGACGTCTCCCTGCGCAAAGCTGAGCAAGGTCTGGTTAGCGCCGGCCGTGTGCGGAAGATGGTTTTCACTTTCTGCTTTTTCACCATGTTCAGTCCGGAGGCCACGGAAACCGATCGCGGCAAATTGGGGTCAACAGAAGAACCTGTCGGAAGCGAGCAGGGCAGCGATGACTTTTCCAAGGATGACTGGGCGAGTTCAAAGGTGCCGACCCCAGAAACCCAGCCACCCCATGTCACCAGCACACATTCCACCGAGACGCCAATTGGTTCTATCCCCACACTTCCACCTGTGGCTGGACAGACAGCAACAGACAGGAACGGTGCCTAAGCCTGGCCCGAGGCCTCTCAGAGGAGGAGCCCTGTGGCCGAAGGGCTGAAGGCTCTTCAGACCAAGAGGATAAAGCCATGTGGCCCAGCCTCACCCACATGGAGACCCTCGGGACGGCCCATAGAGGCCAGTGCTCCACGCCACCCAGCCGCCTCTCCCTGCTTGGCTCGCCCACAACAGCTCACGGAAGCACTGTCAGGTACCAGCTCAGACCAAACTGCCCAGGGCCTGTGCCACAAGAGAGGACGATGCAGGGACAGTGTGGCTGCTCACCCGCAAGTGGGGCAGGACGTACCCACCCCCACCCCCGCCCCTGCCCTCGGCACCCAGGCAGAGCCGGGAACCACATAAGCCGGATGCGGGCGGCCCGGCTCCACAGCCATCCCTGCACGGTCAGGTCTCAGCTCAAATGCAGGCTGGTATTCACCAGCCCAGCCCAACACCCGGACAAAAATGGAATGGAAACGTTTTTTTCCAGATACCTTTTTTTCCACTCAAATTTTGCTAGCCTACTGTTTACTATAAAACAATGCAGAATCTCTGCATCGTCCTCAGAAATTTTTGACACTACAGTGTAAACTCTGCTCTCTGCTTGACATGCCGCCTACTCTGATTATCAAGGTTGCACCGAATCCAATGATTTTCATTTAGCTCTTCCGATAAGAACCAAAGAATCACGTGACTGACCGGGCTGCACAGTGCTGTGTGCTTTCACCTTATATGTGCAGAACTCATAGTCTTCAAAGGTGGTGACTGCAGTGTCATCTTTGCAGCTGACGTTCTGAAAGTCTCATCTCTTCCCCAACAGCTGCATGCAGCCTGTGGACTCTCGCTAGCAGAGCCCTGTGTGACTGCCATGACCTTCTCCCCCAAGGGGCCTGTGAGACCCCCACACGTGCAGTGCCATCACAGTCTTGAGGTCCTGGACGCCAGAGTCTCTGCAGGCAAGAGTGGAGCCTGGCTGAAGCCATCAGAAATGCCTACAGACAAGACGTGTTCCTGATTTATTCAGAGCACGTCAGCTGGGTTAAGAAACGTTAACAGTTGAAACTGAAGCCTCCAGAAAGCACGAGATGTTTTGTTCAGTCAGTTCAGTTCAGTCGCTCAGTCGTGTCTGACTTTTTGTGACCCCATGAATTGCAGCATGCCAGGCGTCCCTGTCCATCACCAATTCCTGGAGTCCACCCAAACTCACATCCATCAAGTGGGTGATGCCATCCAGCCATCTCATCCTCTGTCGTCCCCTTCTCCTCCTGCCCCCAATCCCTCCCAGCATCAGTCTTTTCCAATGAGTCAACTCTTTGCATGAGGTGGCCAAAGTACTGGAGTTTCAGCTTTAGCATCATTCCTTCCAAAGAAATCCCAGGGCTGATCTCCTTGAGAATGGACTGGTTGGATCTCCTTGCAGTCCAAGGGACTCCCAAGAGTCTTCTCCAACACCACAGTTCAAAAGCATCAATTCTTTGGTGCTCACCTTGCTTCACAGTCCAACTCTCACATCCATACATGACCACTGGAAAAACTATAGCCTTGACTAGACAGACCTTTGTTGGCAAAGTAATGTCTCTGCTTTTGAACATGCTATCTAGGTTAGTCATAACTTTCCTTCCAAGAAGTGAGCGTCTTTTAATTTCATGGCTGCAATCACCAATTGCAGTGATTTTGGAGCCCCCAAAATAAAGTCTGACACTGTTTCCACTGTTTCCTCATCTATTTCCCATGAAGTGATGGGACCGGATGCCATGATCTTAGTTTTCTGAATGGTGAGCTTTAAGCCAACTTTTTCACTCTCCTCTTTCACTTTCATCAAGAGGCTTTTGAGTTCCTCTTTACTTTCTGCCATAAGGGTGGTGTCATCTGCATATCTGAGGTTATTGACATTTCTCCTGGCAATCTTGATTCCAGCTTGTGCTTCTTCCAGCCCAGCGTTTCTCATGATGTACTCTGCATATAAGTTAAATAAGCAGGCTGACAATATACAGCCTTGACGTACTCCTTTTCCTATTTGGAACCAGCCTGTTGTTCCATGTCCAGTTCTAACTGTTGCTTCCTGACCTGCATATAGGTTTCTCAAGAGGCAGGTCAGGTGGTCTGGTATTCCCATCTCTTTCAGAATTTTCCACAGTTTATTGTGATCCACACAGTCAAAGGCTTTGGCATAGTCAATGAAGCAGAAATAGATGTTTTTCTGGAACTCTCTTGCTTTTTCAGTGATCCAGCAGATGTTGGCAATTTGAACTCTGGTTCCTCTGCCTTTTCTAAAACCAGCTTGAACATCTGGGAGTTCATGGTTCGCGTATTGCTGAAGCCTGGCTTGGAGAATTTTGACATGCTCTGTTAGAGATGATGAAAAACACTGAGTATAATTCAATCGAAGCCTACTGGTGAGACCAGGAACCACAACTGTGACATGTGAATTTCTATCATCTGTTTCATCGTTTCATTGGAAAGAGGAGATTTTATCTCAGCTGCCAGTGGATATGGAACACAGCGTGAGGCTCTGTGCTATTGCATGGATTGAAAATGTGACACCTTTCAATAGTATGTTCACTCTATGGAAACATCCATCAGCATACAGAAGTCGTATCTGTTGACGCAACATGTCTTACAATTTTAGAATCAACCTGGACCCTGTCTGGAGGTGTGAGTTCCCCTGAGCCAGCACGGAGCCGGTGCTATCACACACGCGTTATTTCCTTCTAGCTCACGACGTGCATGCATGCTAAGCTGCTTCAGTCATGGCCGACTCTTTGTGCCTCTATGGATGCAGATCTCAAGGCACACTTACCTAAATATTTAAGAAATTTAAAGGCATTTTAAAGGAAATTCCACTAAACATCTCACCTGTTAAATTATTTTTTCTTTCTGAGTTCTGTGCGACTGTGGCTGGGTTCTTAAACAGATCGATCAAAGGGCTGGTCAAGGCTCTGGCTGAAGGAGCCGCGGGGATCTTTGGTGGGTATTTAGAAAGGCTGTCACAATCTTGCCCAACCTGTAAAAAATTCCTTATTAGTTTAATCCGAGTGTAACACAGCAATGGCATTAGAGATTGAGCCCCGGGGCTGTTTTGCGTTACATGCTTTAAATTCCATTTTCTTCCCCAAATTCTCTTGTTTGCAGGGTAATGCCTGATTTTTAATTATGTTAAGAACACCCCTTCTTTTGTCTGTTTGTTTATTTTGGCTGCCCCGTGCATCTTAGTTCCCTGACCAGGGACTGGACCCTTGGCCCCTACAGTGGAAGTGCAGAGTCTTACCACTGGCCCCCCAGGGAAGTCCCCCCCGCTTTTTAAAGCAGTTACTCTCCATTTCCCCCAGCCCTTGAACAGCACTCATCTACCTTCTGTCTCTGTGGGTTTCGAGGCTCCCTTTTAAATGCTGCTTGGGTCGAGGCCTCTCCATTTAAAAGTATTTTTCCACAGAATTTTGAGTGCATTAGTCCATTACTTTCTGACACTTAGTTTTCTAAAAAGAAGTCTGGTTTCAGTGGGATTCTCTTTTCTTTGTAACAAGTAATCCATTTTCCCCTCCCTGAAAGTTTTTAGAATCCTCTGTTGGTAACATTCTGCTGCCTTCTGAGGTTCTGGCCTTTGCGATCCAACCAGGATCACCCTGCCTGCCGTGTTATGGGCCAGACTGTCAAAGGCATGTCTATAGGGACAGCAGTTGGCGCTGGGCGGGGGGAGAAGTGGCAGGCAACAGCGCATGTCTGGGGACAGGCCCGGCCTCGGGGAGGGAGAGGGGCCAGGTCTGGTGTTTGCGCTGCTGGAAGGGTGAAGTCGCAGTGAGGAAAGGCAGGCCCTGGAAGTGATATGGGTGGCCTGTGATTTCCACTGACAAAGGCGGCCTTGCTCTGTTGTGCAAATCTGGCTGAAATCTTGAGGTGACGACCAGCTCTTACCATACTGCTTCTCTCGATCATGGGTGAAGGCAGGGGTGTTCCGGACATCGGGGTGGAGACCGGGGTCTTAATTTCTTCAATCATGTTCATGATTTTCTCTGGCACTTTGGTGACATCACCACAGGTTTCTTGCCACCGAGGCAGTTTGGAATTGATCAGTTCTGCAGACTATAAATTCAAGAGAAACGAAACCAAAGACAGACAAACGTGTATTGTTAGAAGGACTGACACCAGTGCTAACGGCCACTACTCAGACTCCTGGCTCACCACCGAAGGTGGAAACAGAGTTAAATTCAGGCAGTAGCTGAAGCAGCTGTGAGGATCTGCTGTGTCTTATTTGCTGAGGAGCACATAGGCTCCTGTTGTAAAGGGATTTCCCATCTCCCTCAGTGTGGGTAGAGTTCAGGCTAATACAAGGATTGATGATGGTTCAGAAGTTCAGAACTAAGACGGAAGGTGGAGCAATCTGTGTTAACCTCCGTGTTTCTCAGGGGCCTGAGAACTGCCTGTGTCTTCCTCCCATCCCTTCCATGAGAAGCGCCTCTGATGGAGCAAGAGGACCAGGAGTGGACTTAACCCCAGAGAAAGAGGCCTGGCACACTGGAGGGGTGACTCAGATCTGCCCTGAGAAGGTACTCTACGGGACGGGGGCACCAGAGGCGGAGCGTGGTGGTTCTCTGGAGTCAGCGCAGTGCTGAGTGGAAGTCCTGACCACAGGCCGGCGGGGGCCTCGGGCAGGCAGCAGCTGGGCGGCAGAGGCTGAGAAAGGCGGCGCTGACCCGCCAGCCCCAGAGGCGGAGGTGTCTGTCCTGCCTCCCCACAGCCTGGCTCTTCCTCTGACTGGACTCCCGGATTCCCGGCAGCCCTTATGAGACTCCACTTTCTAGGCAGCAATTTAGTTGGAAAAGGAAATTAGAGCACCTTTCGTGAAACTATTTTCGTAACAACTGTACTGTTTTCACCTAGACTCTGTGTTCATCAGGCATGGTCTGAGGGTGCCAATACGCATCCTAAACCCTGCCTCTCGCCCCACCCCTGTGCCCTGCCTGTGGCCTGGACACGCCAGGGACCAATGGCCTTGGCTGCTGTGTCCAAGGAGCCACTGAAAGCGCTGGGGCCGGGGAAGGCACCAGAGAGACTTCTGGTAGAGAAAGAAGGGAATTTGGCTTGCGTCACGCGGAAAAACATAGCTGGGACCCAAGGTGCAGCATGCGGAAGAGCGCTCTGGAAACAGACCAAGTTGCCCCATTGCTGGGGGACGCGGGGTGTCGTCACAGAGAGCCTCAAGGTTGCTTCCGCCCCCAGCGGCGGACACCCTCACCATGGAAACAATGCCGAAGCTACTACAGAAGTGCTGGGGACAAATGTCATCATCGAATGCAGCAGGTTTGTTTTTCTTTTCTGTGACAATTGGAGACCTTGGGTATTTAGAGTTGGTAGCTGAATATTCCTTCAAGTTTATGGAGTATGTAACCTATGATATATGCATGCATACAAGACCAGGTTCCCCCAAAAAGGAAGCAGCCCTAAATTCAAGCTTTTAGAACACTCCTCACATGATGGAGTGCTCTCTAAATTACTTCATCGTGAATAACAGTGAATATTTGACCTCAGTCACTGCTAGTTTTGGATGCTTACAGAAGCCCAATAGAGTCCATAGTTTTATTTAAAAAAAAAAAGAGGGAAGGAAATTTAGGACATAGTTTGTGATGACTCCTGGAAGGGCAACCTCAAACTGCATGTGCTGAAGGAGGGCGACAACGCTAGTTATGGGGCTGATGGCGCCAGGAACACACACACCCTGAGGAGAGTGAAGAGGGGCCCCCGTCCAGCTGTCCTCAAGCGGGGATGGAGTCTGTGGCCTAGGGCAGGATTTCTAGCAACACCGGCTACATGGACCCCCTGGCGAGCCTCAGACCACCCAGGTGGGGTGCGGGCTGGCAGGACTCACCCCGTGGTTCTGGTGAAGACACTGATGCTGAAGATGCATCAGGAAGAGTCTGAGAGAGGCTGGTTCATGGGTGAGAAAAGGGGAAAAAGGTGCCACTTCTCAGCCATTGATTAAATATGAATGGGTGTTACTAAATTCAACATGATAAGCAAACATTTGACCATTTCATCTACATTTCTAAAAGCTTACTCATTCAAGTTGGTCAAAAATGATTTCCTTAGAATTCTTTCCTTGGCAAAATGAGCCCCTTGCTTTATACTGGGGCACCTATGGAAGGCGAAGCACGTCGAGGGCGTTTAAACGTGAGGAAAACATCTGCTCTTGCACCCACCTGCATGTGGTAGTGGCGTATCTGACTCGAAAAGCTGAGTGCTTGTCGACCAGAAAGCAGAAGCGCCTTTTCTCTTCAAGCAGGGCTTCTTTGCAGCCATCTGCAATAAATTTCTGGATTTCATTCTGGCGAGAAGTAATGGTTTCTACATACTAGGAAAATAAATAATAATTACACAAGTATGACATGAGGAACCAAACAGCTACCCAGCCTGACACTTATCTCCTACTATCTTTACAGCTGATTTATTTTGATGATGGAGTGAATGCTGAAGGCAGATAAACATTAGACAGACCAACAGAGCCCTAACCTGATCTGAGCACATGTCAACATTCTCATTAAGGTCCCGGATCCATGCCTGGAGAGAGGCTGCCAAAGGCCCTACATTCCACTTGGCAATTTGCATAAAATATTACTTTTACTCCAGGGACAGGATCATGTTTCACTGGAAAATAATGGGTTTTGGAACCAGAAAGTTCAAGATCAAATCACATTTACAAATGCCGACCATGTGAGTTAACCAAAGCCTCACTTTTCCCATCTGTAAAATGGGGACACAATGCTTATCACTCTCCTGAAGTCAGGAGAAAACACCAGTGCTCTTGACTAATTATTCTTAACTCTGGGGAACTCTGCAGCTTTTAGCTCCCACCAAGTCAAAATGTTTATTTTTGACTTTCAGCAGCAGCACATCTGATGGATAAAGTATAGGCTGACTGAGATGAACATGCTTCCCATTAACTGTATAACCCATCCGCCCCAAAATAAAGTAACACAGTGCTGAAAAGTTTACCTCAATCTCTTTGCATTCATATTTGAATGGGTTTCGTCCTCCTTGACTTTTCCTTCTTATCTTCTTCAATTCAGCTTGCGATTTCTCCAGAGAATCTAATCTATGCCTGTGTTCTGCTTGGTATCTTTTGAGAGTTGCCTGTAAGGTAAACGTTGCACCTGTTTTACTGAAGCACCAGGCAAACTGGCAGGCAGCTACTCTGGCTGCGTTTTAATGAGTGTTGCGGCCTTCTTATTCGCTGCCGCCACCAACTCAACCGTGGGGAACTCTCCTAGGCTCAGCCATCAGGTGAGCACAGCCTCCCTGGAAACTAGGCTCCTCGCCCCGAGCACCCTCCACCCAAGACAGGTGAAGCAAAATCTGGTACTCACATTCATATATTTTACATCAAGCTCTGTCTTCTTCTCCAGCTCATAGATAATCTCCTTATGGAATTTTTTGAACTGTGAACACAAGTGAAAAATTGAGACCAGGTTTGAGACTTGAAGCAAAATAAAATAAGTATATTTGGTAAATAGAAAAACTGCTGACATACATTTTCATCAAGACTGTCGTTGAGTTTCTTGTGGATACTCGAAATCTCTATGAGAACATGGCCTGTGAACAAAATCAGGGATGTTAGGACGAAAAGCCACCGTGTGGTGTGTTGTAAAGATACGAGGGGAAGTAAACTGGTGGATGAAGTCTAGTCCGCAGCTGCTCCCAGGGCAGGTGGGCACCAGGCCCTGGGGCACTGGGAATACTGGCTATGGCCCAGCAGCAGGGGTGGACACCCGATGGACACAGCTCACAACAACACAACACTCCACAACACCCGCCGGCTCTGTCTTCAAACTCCCTTGTCCTCTTGCTATTTACCCATTTCCTAAGCTGAATCCTACTTATCCGGTTTAATTGTTAAATTCTCTTACAAAAGATTATCTTGGTCATTATAGTAACTAATTATAGGAACAAATGACTCATTTTTGATCTAATCCCCTGGGTAATCTGATTATTTGTCAGGCATAAAAGATAAAGGTTATTTTCATTTTCTTATATTAGTTCTCCTATAGCTCTGGAAAATCTAAAAAAAAAAACAAAAAAACAACAACAACAAAAAAAACCAAGGGAAACCACAGCAGGGACCTTGTTCTGTCTCCTGGGGCTACACATGCCAGGACAGAGTTGTTGTTGCTCCAAAAAGCAGCTAGATGCTCCAGGCGCATCTCTTGCGGTGTGCGGCAGAGTGCTGCCTCCCGGCTTCTGGAAGGGAACAAGAGCCTCCCTCTGCCAACGGAGGTCTCTACAGAACCAGATGGGTCTGATAATCAAGAATTTGGAGCAACAGCGTCACCTGGACCACCACCAAGTCATACCAACCACACAACGTGCCAGGGGAACCATCCTTCAGTTCAGTGGGCAGGTGCAAAGGAGCTCTTTGGGCAAAACTGAGCAGCTGTTGAGGAGGCAGAATGAAGAGGGTGACTGCAGCAGGCACGGGGAAGAGGGAAAGGCTGCGGGGTGGACTTGGGCTTTGGCGAGCACCTCTGTGCAAAGGACTCTACCGTGCCCAGCTCTGGGGACACCTGAGAATACCTGACTCCAGGAGGGCCAGCCCAGGCTCTTCCCTCATCTTCAGAAATTCAGCCAGTCCTGGACACGCCCACCTGCCATCCGCCGGGCACCTCGTGTTCAGCATGCCTACCAGTGCACTCAGCGTCTTCTCTAACCCCAGCTCCGGGCAGCCAGCCGGCCAGTCCTAGGGGCTGATGCCCCGCCCATGTGTCACACTCACGGACAAAGACTCACTCCCTGGTGCCATCGCTTGGGCCAGCTTGGGGGTGGAACTGTGCCCTGATTCATCCTGTTTCCTTGGGTGATGAACGTGCCAGCCCTCCCCTGCCCAGCAAAGGCGGCTCATGGGGATGATATGGGACGTCCGTGTTCGCTAGATGACCTGCTCCAGCAGAGATGGGGGAGTCACCCCAGAAGCCCCACCCCACACGTGTCAACCTGCCAGCTGGACCTTGGAGGAGCTGCCCTCCTCTTTCTAGCTCTCGTTTCCCATGACTCCCAGCCCGTTCTCTTCTGGATCTTCTTCCTTCCAGGTGCCAGGGGGCTCTCCAATTCTTCATGTAAAATATCACTCCCTCCCATGGTGTCCCAGATAAACCAACTCCTCAGCCTGAAGCCCACCATGAACGGTGTTGCTGAAAATGACCATGGTGGGTGGTGGGGACAGAGAATCTCCTAGAAGGATATAACCGGTTAATAGGTTAGAGGTACAGAAGCCCCTAGGCACCATGGATTCCAGGAACTGCTGCTGGATAATATGAGAGTGAGGGCCCCCGCCAGGGTATCAAGGCACCCACTGTACATCTTCAGTGATCCTGACTCCATTTAACCTGTGATTCAGTTCTCTTAAAGCTCAACATGAAACAAACACACAAACCAGAGCTCTTCACAAAGGAAGCCTTTATCTGACCAAGAATATAATTACACTAATGTCATTTCAGGTATTGAAATAATGAGGTGAAATATTAATAAACTTCACATCTATTTTAAACCCATAAATAACTCCCAGTTGGAGATGAATAATAAGCAACAACAAAAACCAATTATTTGAAAATCAAGCACTCTATTCCGAGCAAATCAGATCTACTTAAAATAATTTTGCTTAAATCAGTCAGAATGATTCAGGCTAGGAGGAAAGTGTTCACAATTTTTTTTTTCATGTTGTCAAGAACTTTATTTCTACAATCATTTATTTATTTTTTAAATTTCTACAATCTTATATAACATCGACCTCCAAGATGCGTACTGCCGTAAGTCTGGGCTTGTGAGAACATCAGCACCGCTGAAGCGGGTGCTCGGCCTGACCTGAGAGCCCCGGCCGCCCGCGCCCCCTCCCCACTGCAGAGCCTGACGGAAGGGCCCAGTGACACAGACCATCCACTCTGCGGGCAGGAACGGACCGCCTAATCCTACCCCTACTAAGTCCCTCACTGCTGGTGGAATTTAAATGCTGACCTCAGAGCAGCAACTTCTGAGTCCTCAGGCATAAAAAGGATCAAAAAACATCTTTCCTGTGATTATGCAAGCTGCCCAAAGAGTATCTTGGAACAGAAAATGAAAACAGCCTTTATGTTCAATCTACAGAAGTTTACTCTTAATAAAGCTAGTGTTACTTTATGTCTGAAATGTGCAATCACACACGTTTTACTCTTAGCTCCGTAAACTACTTTTTCATAAATTACATTTGGAAGAAAAAATTGTTTTGAAAATAGAAAGAGCAGTTGAGAAAGCATAGCCCAGAATCCAGTGGAGCAGAACTAAGTAAACGCCCAAACAGGATCTACGTATCGGTCCCAGGAACTATAGCGCCGCATGTATGGGATCAATCATTTCCTTTTTGTCCCTTCTAGGTTCTGAGTCAATATTTTGGGAAGAAACTCATAGTAAGTAATGTGACCCAGTCTGAATAAATTATATTCTTAAATGGCAGTATTAAAGGAATTGAAATATATACCTATTTTTCAAAATCATGACGTTGAGAAAACTAAAAAGTCAATGTCTTCCATCAATTTTTTCTCTAAAATACATACAAATAATCGCTATTGGTGGTATCACTAATTCTAGGAACCATGAACAGATCTAACATTTTGGACAATACTGTATGAAGATACACCTGTTTAGCAAATAGGCAGTATGGACTTTAAAAGTTAAAAAACAAAATTTTGAAAAGTATTATCTGTATGAACACAAGGTTTCCATCTGAAACATGGGTCAGCCATGGCACTATTAATATATTATCAACTAGACAATTATTCATCAGTTCATGGTGTAAGTTTAGAAGGCCCAGAGGGAAACTACTAGCAGACTTCGGGGACATGGAACACGTAGGCTGAGTGTTATTTCGCGTTTATATTTGATCATGGACACTCACAACGTCTGTTATTTCTGGAGAGTGCAGAGCAATGACTGAGTCACACGCTGTTTCCTCCACGTGACTTCGAGTGGAATCGGACAATAAAGTGGCACGGTGGGAGCCAGCCCACTACGGGCCTGAAGTTATGCCGTGTGAATTAAAGGAAGAGTGATTTTAAAAAAAGTTACTGTAAAAAGGCTATACTCTTCCTGAGAGTTTTCCAAATACCTAATGTGATGCAGAAAAAATACAATGAAAGTAAAAGCAAATTATACACAGGTGGGAAATGTTAAAAAAACAAACATGCGCACTTAGGGTTATCAACACCGAGCAGCACAGAGCCCGTCGTTAGTAACCAGCAACGGGCAACCCAACCCGCCAGCGTCTCAGAACAGCTCTCGGCGCTGTCCACCCAAGTCCCTGGGTGCAGGTGGATGGAGGGGCTCCCTCTCGTCAGTACGGAAATTGTGCGAATGAACAACGTGCAGACGGGCACGATGCCAAAGGAGTGAGTGGGTGGTAACCAGAACACGCTCCTCACTGGCTTGGGTGGGTGTGATTCTGTCCTGAACACTGAAGAGAAATGCTGGCTAGTAAGGTGTGCGTGCCCAGGCAGGAGGAGCACGTGAGCCCCATAATGCAGGCCACACGCCAGCAAACCTCCCCACTCCACAAGCCGCCTTCTGGGTGAGCACTGATCTCCCCGAAATAAAAGCCACATACGAGGCTGTCACCCTGTAACTGGTCACCATGTTTTATTATTTTTTGCTCGGTATACAAATATGGCATGTGTGCGTGGCTGTGTCTGACTCTTGGTGACCCATGGACTGTAGTCCACCAGGTTCCTCTGTCCATGGAATTTTCCCGGCAAGAGTACTGGAGTGGGTAGCCATTTCCTCCTTCAGGGGATCTTCCTGACCCAGGGATTGAACCGGTGTCTCTTATGTCTCCTGCATCAGCAGCAGATTCTTTAGCATTGGCGCCACCTGGTAAGCCTTATACATTATATATATATGTGTGTGTGTGTGTATATATATATATCTTTTAAATGCTTTGGAAGAACTCTTAAGAATTACAGAATGAGAGAAATAGACACCAGACTCTTCTAAGCTCATCTCCTCTCTCATAGACCCCCTCCTTCATTCCCAGGATCCCCAAAGGAAAATTTTCAAACTCCCACCATCAAACAGTATACACTCCACTTTTCTCCGCCTCACAGCCTTTCACAATGCTGTAGTTAAAAGGACTCCATCAGGATCCATTCATTATGAGAACAGGCATACTTGACTGCTGTTGGTTAGAACCAACTATAAGGGCACTTCTGGCTTCTGCTTCAATGCGTAAAAAGCTTCGAAGTTGTCACTCCCTTATTCACAACAAAAAACAAGCTAAACACACTGAAAAACAACTCTCAGATTCATCAGAGAATTAGAATGATGTGGAAAATCAGTTTACAGGGAGCAGAAACTATGCTGGAGCCTCGGTTGCCAGGAACGCAAGGGGTAAGTGAGGAATCACTGGAGGCTCCATGCGGAGAGTTAAAAACAACACGGGCTCGCTTCTCAGGAGTTTCACCTCTAGGAGGCTCCTCACCCCCCCAACCAGGTTTGTGTTGTCAGGAATGAAGAAAATTCCTCTGGGGCTTTTGGTAGTGGGGAGGGGAAAGTGTTTTGAAGTTTGCCCAGAGTTATCCTGTTCTTGCTCGGTTCTGAGTAAGGAAGGCTAGCCCTCCAGGGAAACACTTTTCTAAGCCTTATCTGATCTGGGGAAGGACAATTAGCTACCTGCAGCCCCTCTCGCTTTCCTGTCTCAAGTAAGGAGAGGGAAAAAAGCCTGAGAAGCTCTTTGGAAGGTCATGACCCCCATACTGTGGCCCACTAAACACCAGTAATACACCACAAAACAATCAAAATGGAGATTTAAACATGGGATTATAAAGGATGCTCCTCCTCTCCAATACTTTACCACGTCACCCATCAACAGGACTCCAGGATAATAACAGTGGGTTATAACTGACACTCCATTTAGGAGGATTTTCGAAAGCAACCCAAAGACAACGAGGGGGACAAAAATAATGGAGAAAGGGCAGTCCTTTCAGCAAAGGGTGCTAAACAGCTAGATACCCACTTGCAGAGAAACAAATCTAGAGCCTGACCTTACATTTTTCATAAAAAGCAACTCAAAATGGAGCATACACCTAAATGTAAAATGCCAACTTTAAGAAGATAAAGCCAGAGAAAATTCACATGACTGGTTTAGCACTGAGTTTTTAGCTATCAAGCCAAAAGCATGATCCGTGAAAGAGAAAACTGGCAAGCTGGACTTCATTAAAATCACACACTTCTGGTCTGCAAAAAATACTGTTAGTAGAATGAAAAGACAAATTCACAGACTAGGAGGAAATATCCGCAACACACATATCTGATAAAGGACTTGTATCCCAAATAATATAAAGACCACTTAAAGCTCAAACATAACAAAAACAGCTCAATAAAATATGTTATACAGATGGCAAATAAGCATATAACAAGATGCTCTCCATGTCATATGGGAACTTACAAATTAAAACAAGATACCAGCACACACCTATGAGAATGGTTGTAATCCAGTACACTGACAACACCAAATGCCGTTGTGGAGCAAGAGGAACGCTCAGTCACGATGGGCGGGAACGCAAAACCTTCCTGCGGCTTCAAGACAGGCAGCCTCTTACCCAGGTAAACAGTCTTACTCAATTTATTCGAACTATTCTTATATTCAAATTATTCAAAACTAATCTTATTCTATATTGTACTCCTAGGTGTCTACTCAAATGCCTAGAAATATTACGTCTGTGGAAAAACCTGTATATGAATACCTAAAACAGCTTTATTCATACTGCCAAAACCTGGAAACAACCCAACTCAGTGGATAAACAAACTATGGCACGTGTGTACAACTGAATATTCTTCAGGGATTAAAAAGAAACCAGCTGTTAAACCACAAAAAGATGGAGGAATTTTAAATATATGTTGCTTAGTGAAAGAAGCCAGTCTGAAAAGGCTGCCTAATATGCAATTCCAACTAAATGACATTCTGGAAAAGGCACAACTATAGAAACATTGATGGGAAAAAAAAGAATCAGTGACTGCCAAAGGCTGGTGGGGTACACTTCACGTATCTGTCAAGCTCACAGAGCCCCAGTGTAAACTGTGGCCTTTAGTTAATCACGCGCCAGGCTTGGCCCATCATTCGTGACAAATGCACCACGCCGGCGCAAGATCTAAACCAGAGGGAACAGTGGGCAGGGGAGAGAGCAGGGCGGCAACTCTGCGGTCTCGGCAGTTCTGTGTAAACCTGAAAGCACTCTAAAAAATAAAGTCTATTAAGCAAAAATAAATCCGCGGCAGTCGCGAGGGCCCTGCAGTGATTAGGAACCAGCGCCTCGCTAGGAGGAGCACACAGGCAGCGCCTGAAGCTTCTGGCAGTTACACATGGAAGAGAAGTGGATCTCCCGATTCCCTTACCTGTGTGTGGCCCCCCCACCCAGGTGCCCACCAGGAACACACAGGCCTTAAGGGTCTGGTCGTTAATGAATACACTGAATCAATGAATGGAAGGCTGACTGCAGTAAAGCATGGAAGTTCAGTGACGGCAAGAGAAGAAAACCAGTGAAAGCTGGACCCCTCAGAAGGTGGCATCTGTGGTGTTTGATTCTATTGCTATACGCATACCGGTTACAGAAGTGCCTACAGGAAAAATGACTTTGGTGGAATCCATATGCCTGGGCCCTAACCTCTGGGCGCTGGGCGTTCATCTGCAGCCTCAGCAGAGCTGGCTGTCGCCTGGGGCTGTTTCTACCCACAGGGCCTCCAGGAGCAAATTCCTGGCATCTCTGGTTTCTTATCACCAAGATTTAGTAACACTGAGGTCCAGTCTCAGAGGCTCCTGAGCCACAAACAAGATAATTTTTCAAAAAAAGAAAACGAGACATTTTTGTTTATAAAATTTTCAGTTTGCCAAGCAAGAAGCTACAATCCCAGACTCTGTGGGTTCAGTGCCAGACACCTGGCAACCCGAGTTGTGAGGATTAAATATCCTAACATGGGAGATGTACCAACAGCAAGACACATACTAGACACTTAGTATTTGACACCTTCCAGCTTCCTGACTTCTGGTAAAGACTGGGAGAGGGAGGGAGAGATGAAGGGAGGAAGAAGCTGGTATAAACTACTTGTTTGGGAAGTGTGGCAGTAAAAGAAAAGTGGATTAAGGAGGTGCTAGAAAAAGACACATTAAAACATTTCTTCGTTTTTAAGAGACATTTTTTTGAATAAGGTCTGAAGAAAGAATAAATGGAAACTAATAAACCCCATAGGACTGACATGCTGAATTAATTTTAGGCTTATGTAAGAATGCTTTTAAAGATAAAATATTACTATTATTCTAACACAGAGAAGGCTGAGCGCCCAAGAACTGATGCTTTTGAATTGTGGTGCTGGATAAGATTTTTCAGAATCCCTTGGACAGCAAGGAGATCAAACCAGTCAAACCTAAGGAAACCAACTCTGAATATTCATTGGAAGGACTGATGCTGAAGCTCCAATACTTTGGCCACCTGATGCGAAGAGCCAACTCATTGGAAAAGACCCTGATGATGGGAAAGACTGAAGGCAGGAGGAGAAGAGGACAACAGAGGATGAGCTGGTTAGATAGCATCACTGACTCAATGGACATGAATTGGAACAAACTTGGGAGATAGTGGAAGATAGAGGAGCCTGGTGTGCTGCAGCCCACAGGGTCGAAAAGTCGGACTCGACTTAGTGACTGAACAACAGCAAATTATTCTAACAACAGGACTTAACTCTCAATGGGAATTATCATTAGAAACCCTTCTGGATATTTTAGAATCAAGTATTTTCAGGTAGGTCAGAGCAAATGCAATCCTACAATATCAGAGATCTAGTCTTACAATACCTAAGGTAATACCTAGTAAAGATGTCCATTCAGAAGATTTTAACTAAGTGTTATTTTAAGTAGGGTGGAGATTTGGGGTTTAGGTGATAATTGGTTCAGGAAGCAAACTGAATGTTCATTTTCTACTTCATTGTTGATTAGCAATTAGAAGAATTTAGCCTACCTGCTGTAAATAAGTGCTGTCAAGCTAAACAAAGTACAGAGTTTGTAAAGAAGATATTAAAAGTTGGATGTTAATGCACTACTCTTATTTT
Organism: Aepyceros melampus; assembly: GCA_006408695.1. NCBI lineage: Eukaryota > Metazoa > Chordata > Mammalia > Artiodactyla > Bovidae > Aepyceros > Aepyceros melampus. The sequence continues at coordinate 1,135,156 of SJXQ01004947.1, read as the reverse complement.
AGCTAAAAGAACAATGTTAATTTATTCAAGTGTACATATTATATATCAGATAATTGATGTTTTGCATCCATATACAGATTGCAAGCAGTTGTCTTCTTCCATGTGAATGCAAAATACAGCATTAAAAGATTAGTTATATCACGTGAGGTACATTAACAGTAATTATTCATTTTCCTTTTTCATTACTTAGTAGATTAAGGCTAAAAGAACCATTTTGAAGCCAATGAAAATGAAAGCAAGCTCATTAGTAATAATGAATGAAGGTGACAACCGGTTATTTTTACAGAGTCATTAATGAACTGTAGGCATTTTCATTTAAACGTTAAAAATGCTACACCTGAAAATTTAAATTATTTAAAATAATTAAAACAGGACCCCAAAACACAACGATGAGGACAACATACAGAAAAGTCACTGAGAAACAGTTTCGATTCAGTATTAATAGATAAAAACCATCTTAAAAATTTTGAGTGAATTTTTTCAAAAGACTACAGTTGTTTTGGTTTAAAGCAACTAGCTCTAATTAGGCAAGTTTAAAAACACGAAATAAAACAAAGCTTCTGCTCCTAGTGGAAAGCCATGAATCCAAAGCCACACCCCCCGGTGCATGCTGGCTAGTTCTGTTACGATGTGAATTTGAGGGAGACTCCACAAACTCCAGGATCCACTTCATTCTCTCTCTTACTCCACAGGGACAACGGGGACACAGAGTAAGAACAGGCAGAGTAGCCCAGTGCTCTCACAGTTCAGCATTCTTTACCTTTTTCCAGCTCAGAGGGGAGAGGACATCTCTGACACTCACAGGGTCAGCACGTGAAGGCTGCCTCACAGAAATGGCCTCGCTTAGTCTCACCACCTCAGAGGAAGTAGCTCTGTTACCCACTGAGCGGAGGCAGGAGCTCAGACGGAGGCCTTGGAGGACTTTCCCCCAAACGACACAAGTCCTGAAGGCGGTGGGGCTGGAATCTGGACTCATGTCTGACCCTGTGCCTGCGCTCTTGACCCCCTTGCATCCTCACTCAAGCATGAGAAAGGACCTGGATTTTCCTACTGGGCCCCAAAGACAGAATGATGCTTGGCACGTGTGAAATACAGGGAAAGGCAAGTCTCCCAGCATCTGCTGGGACGCTTTAATTCAGTGTGTGGCTGGCATCACAGAGGCACGGATGCACTGGGGAGGGCTGGCCTGGTGGCTAGAAGCCATTTCAGCTCCACGTGTCGGTTGTGCAGGAAGTAAAGCTAAAGTGGCAGGACTACCTCCCCAAGGCAACAGGTGACAACTGGCCTCCCGCACCTGTTGTGGCCCAAACACACACACACACACACACACACGGGCCTGAGTGGCCAAACAGAGCGGTCAGTGGCCAGCTGCTTCTGGCACCTGAACTTTTTGAAACAGAAAATGCTTTAGGAAAGGAGCCACCAAAAGATGATGACCCATTGCAAATGGCAGGGACCCCACGCCTGCAGCCCAGCTCACACTGGAGAAGGGCGCTCTGGAAAGGGTCCCCACTGGCAAGTTCCTGGGGCTGTGAGGCTTTCCGGGGGTGGGGAGGGCTGCTCCCTGCCTCCCCGGACCGTCTGTGAGGTGGACGTATAAACAAATAGCCCCTGACAGGCCCGGCGAGACTCAGACGAGGACACAGACGTGAAGCATCTGGCACGCTGTGGTGCTCCCGACCGCTGGCTCCCTTCCAGCTGCAGGAAGCCACGGGGCGCGCTGTCGAGGCTCAGTGGCCCCGGGGGAGCGAACGGGCCTGTCTGGTCCACAGGGGTGGAGAGCTACGCATTCGCGCAGGGAACTCTGGACTCACACTTCCGCTGGGTCTAGCAGGCATCCAAACCTGAGACCTCTCTCTGAAAGCCACCCTGACCCCCTGACACCCCACACCCCTGGCCCCCACACCCGGCGGCCAATGCCTGGCCCCGCCCGGCATTCCTGCTGGCCTGCACCGGCGCCACAGCCTCCCGCCCGTCTCCCTGTTCCCACCCTTCTACAGTCTCTTCTTTGGGCAGAAGCCAGAGAGAGCCTTTTAAAACCTAAGTCAAACCTTTTCATTCTGGGGTTCAAAAATCTCCAGAAGCTCCCCACCCCCACCTCAGGTTAAAAGACAACATTCTTACCGTGACCCACAGGCCCCATGGGACCTGCCCAACCCTGTAAGCCCCTCTCCAGCCCTCAGTTCCCCCTTCTCCAGCCTTAACTGCACCTCTACCGACTGGCTTGCAAACTGCGACCCAAGCTCACAAGGCTTCAGGAGCGCTGCATTTCTAGCCTCCAAGGGACTACGCTACCTGGACATCTGCCTGCCGCTCTCCCTCTTGCCCGTACCTCCTGGACCCCCTACCCAAATTGGCTACATCCCATCCCTCTTTTCCATCACTCATCAGCCCTCACCTTATTACCACCTGGCAAATCAGACCTGTCTACCACTGACTAGAACGCAAGTTCCCAAGAGCAGAGACCTTTACCTGTTGATTTATCCCTAAGTGACCAGAACAACACCTATCAATTGAACGTTCTGAACTGAACATACTGATATTTAAATGAGGAAAGAAAAACTCCTGCAGTCCCTTGATTACTGAACACTGGGTTTTATGTACTTTTCAGAAAACCTTAGAAGGGCTTTTGTTGTTGCTGTTTTAAAGGGCAATTTTTCATGAGAGCAAAGAAGAAACAAACCCTGTCCTCATCCCAATCCTACCGTGCTCACCCTCCTCCCCAGCATGGGGGCTCTACCTCGGTACCAACAGAGGAAAACTGAAGGGAGTGAGATGGAGGAAGCCATCAAAATGATGATTACATGGATCACTTATGAATTCAAAGAAATACACGTGGAAGGCTCAGTTAAAACAGCAGCCCCCTCAGTATTCACAGCAGCACTATCCACAATAGCCAAGACATGGAAGAACCTCAGGGGCCATGGACAGATGAATGGGTGCAGAAGGTGTCATGCACACACACACACACTGACACATTGCTCAGCCGTTAAAAATGATGGAACAATGCCACTCGCAGCAACATGGATGCACCTGGAGCTCGACATACTAAGTGGAGTAAGTCAAAGGCAAGCAGCGTATGGCACTGCTTACATGTGGAATCTAAAAAAAAAAAAAAAAAGATACTGATGAATTTATTTACAAGACAGAAACAGACTACAGCCACAGAAAACAAACATGGTTACCAAAGGGGAGAGCAGGGAGAGGGATAAATTAGGAACCTGAGATTAGCAGATACAAACTATTGTGCATAAAATAAATAAGGTCCTACTGTATAGTGTAGGGAACTATATTCAATATCTTGTAATAAATTATAATGGAAAAGAATCTGAAAAGGAATATATATATAATATATAAACTGAATCACTTTGCCGTACACCAGAAATACAACATTGTAAATCAACTATACTTCGTTAAAAAAAACAGCAGTGCCCAAGAGTTTATATAACCACAGACTTTAGTTATGTTAAAACAGCTATTTTAAAATGATAAAGATCAAAATTGTTTAAGTTCATTTTTCAGTAAAAGTATTAATTTTTTAAAAACTTGAAGTATATTTTCATAGTCATTATCAAATGGTTTCTAAACTTCCTAGAGGACCCATAAGTTGTTTTAAAATATTAATATGAAATGGAAAGTTGGGTGAGATCAAGTAGACAATAAGAGAGAATATTAAAATATTCAATCATATACATATGAAGAGAAAAAAAGAAACCTTACTTAGTATGTCACAAATTTCTATTGTTATAAAAATGGAAGCTGCTATCAGCCATGGCTCTGAGTTATAAATACCTGAGTCATATATATATGTGTGTCATCTTCACTACACTCAACAGTTACAGAAACAGACCTATTCTGGACACCAAGAGTCCAGTTTTTAGTTGTAAAGAGCATGCTGTTTAGTTTGCCTCTTTAGTCATCTCATAATTTTTAATCTTTGAACTTATGCTCCTAAAACATCAGTCAGCTTTTCATCATGTAGAAACCTTTCAGTCCTAATAATGCTCTTGTTTCAATTTGAAATGAGACATAGAAACACAGAACCTGTAGCCTATCACTCAAAATAATAACTCTAACCTATATATCCAAAATCTCCCATGATCCTCTCCATGAGCCCTGAATCCAGGCAAGTTGAACTAATCCCGTCCCTCTGCTCCCTCCAGTAGAATCCACCCACTTCCGTCTCTGGGCTGACCATAGAATTACAGCACCCCCTGACTCAGCACCTCCTCCACCCACAGATAAGATCACCCCCTCCCATGGAATCCTGTAGCTTTATACCTTTCACTCTTGGCCCTTGGTCCTGGGTTAAAGCTACGTGTGTGTGTGTGTGTGTGTGTGTGTGTGTGTGTATTTTCATAATCTCCCATACTAAGCTGCAGATATCCTGAAGGTGGGGATCAAGTTTACTAAGCTTATAAACGACAGTCATGGTTCAAGAAAGCCTAGAGAAACCTGACTCATAGAGTCAGAAGGGAGGAGCCCAACACCCTTATCTGATACACTCATTCAGTCCATCAACAAACACTTCCAAGCTCATGCTGGAGCCTACTTCTCTCGTCCTTGCCTCGCTGTGGGGGCAGAGGTGGCACCTGCGGTAGCTGCTATTCCCTCCCCCTCTGGACTTTCCCTGGAGCAGACACCACTGGACTACCATCAGGATACCCAGCCTCAGAATCCTCTGAGACATTACTGTAAGCACAGCTGTTCACAGCTCCGTAGCAGGTTTTTACTGAAGGGCTTGTGCCAAGGCCACTTTCTGCACTGAGCAAAACACTGGCTTCCGGGCACTCCCCTGGCGGTCCAGGGGCCAGGGCTCTGAGCTCCGGGCGCAGGTGGCCAGGGCCCCACCCGGGTCAGGGACCAGGCCCCACAGCCTCGACAGGAGCTCACACGCTGCAGCTGAGCCCCGGGGCGGCCGGACACACAGAAACACCAAGTGCTGGCTTCCTGGGGCCTCCTTCCACTGGATTTCAGGAACAACGTGCACACCTTCTGTTGCACACCCAGGCTTCGTTTTAAAGACTACTTTTGTAATTCGTTTTCTGCGTAGAAATCCAACTTTTGTCGAATCTGCTTAAAGGAGTACAAAATCCCAAATTCAAAATTACCAACAGGGTTTTTAAAGATGTCATGAAACTGAGAGGCCTTAAAGCTGAGACTTGAAGTCTATAGGAAACACTTCATTCACCAGGGAATCAACCAACTGGAATTTAAACTCCAGCTTCACTACTAACTAGCCGTGTGAGATTATTTAACCTAAGTTCTCATTTTCTTGTTTATAAAAGGTGGGAACAAGACCTCCCACCTCAGAGGACTGCTGTGAGAATTCAGTGAGACTTCTGAATTTTGTATTTCCATTAATGCCAACAAAATTCGTAAAAGATTTTTTCTACTGAGGTGTAACTGACATGTCATACTGCATTAGTTTCAGGCGCACAGCATGAGGACGCAGTGTTGCATCCACTGCGACACGATCACCACGAGAAGTCTAGTTACCCTCTGTTACCATACAGCGCTACCAAAAAATTCTGTGTACGTGCTAAGAAGTTCTACTCTCTTGGCAACTTTCAGATATACACGATGATATTATTGACTACAGTCATCTTGTTGTACATTACATCCCAATGACTCACTCATTTTACAACTCAAAGTGTGCACCTCAAAATTCATTTACCATGTTATTCATTCTGAATTGGGTGGGGCCAACGAAAACCTTTCACAGAGGTCTGGGAAATGTCTCTCAAATTATTACAATGTCTATTATATTGTTTTTAGTGTGAATTAGTTAGGGCACCCCATATACTGAAGGCTTAACAGAAGTGGCATACTTACGTTTCTTGGCAACAGAATACACATAACCTAACTTTACCAGTGGTGACATTAAGTACATTCACAATGTCGTACAACCATCAATTATCCAGTTCAAAAACGTTTCACCACCTGAAAAGGAAACCCTGTACCTATCAAGCAGTCACTCCCCACTGTCCCCTCCCTCAACCCCCAGCAACTACCAATCTGCCTTTTCTCTTAAGGACTTGCTGATTCAAATTTTTGAATGAGTGGAATCTTAAATATGTGGCCTTTTAATCTGGTTTCTGTCACTTGGGATGTTTTCAAGCTCCATCCATGTTTTAGCGAGCATCAAGACTTCATTCTTTTTTATGTGTGAGTGACAGTCCATAGTGTGGATACACAGTATTTTGTTTATCGATTCATCAGCCACTGGGCCTTTGGGTGGTTTCCATCTTATGCCTGCTGGGAATAATGTGAAAGTACTGTGTGGACATACATTTGTCTTGAGTAGACCTTTAAGGGGTGGAGTTGCTGGGTCATAAGTTCCTATTTTGAGGAACTGATAAACTCTTTTCCAATGCTGCTCCATTTCACACACCACCCCCTGCCCCCTCACCAAAGCGCAAGAGTTCTCCTTTCTCTACCAACACAGGCTGGCGTCTCTTTAATTACAGCCGCTGTTGGTGTTGAGTGGTACCTCACTGTGGTTATGACGTGCAGATCCCTAATGGCTAATGATGCTGAGCATCTTTTCATGTGCTCCTTGGCATTCTTCCTTTTTTTTAAAAATTGAGGGACAGTTGATTTGCACTGGTCTCCTTACTTTTAATAATCTGTTAAGTCATTCAGACCAGGAAAGAGTACTTGAGGAAGTGCATTTGCTTCCAAATGGCTGAAGACCAGAAACATTCAGAACCCCTCCTGGGCTCACGAGGAACCGCCCACGACCCCCACAGCGCCCCCTGTGTGCTTGAGAACAGGGGTCCAGCAGGGTCAGGGCAGGCTGCACTCTCCCATCACAGGCGTGTCCCTCTCCCTTGACCCCTGTGGTCCTCCCCTCAGCATTACAGCGGCCACACCCTGTGCGAGTCTGGCGCCTCTGACCAAAGCCACTCTTCCTTGGCGTGAAGTCCCTTCGCCTCCTGTTTCTGCGTTAGCACTTCGTGTTTTTGTTTCTGCCTCCTGATTTCAGGCCGAACACAGCGCCACGAATAGAGAAAGACGCCTGCGAGGGTTTGGGAGCGGGCGCAGGCGGCTCTCGTGAAAGGGACCAGGCGGTCACGAGGCAGCGCCCGGGGCTGCCACATCTCGCGGAGACCTGACGATGGCGGCGCCCCCGACCTGCTGCTCTTCGGCAGCATTTCCTTCTCCAGGGATCTTCCTGACTCAGGGATTGAAACCGCATCTCCTGCATGGCAGGTGGATTCTTTCCTGCTGAGCCACCAGGGAAGCCCTTTCATACCTGTGAAAAGTGAAAGCGAAGTCGCTCAGTCGTGTCCGACTCTTGAGACCCCATGGACTGCAGCCTACCAGGCTCTGGTCCGTGGGATTCTCCAGGCAAGAGTACTGGAGTGGTGTGTCATTGCCTTCTCCAGGGGATCTTCCCGACCCAGGGACTGAACCTGGGTCTCCTGCACTGCAGGCAGACGCGTTACCGTCTGAGCCTCCAGGGAAGCTTCATACCTGTAGTTTTTGCTAATTATAAACATCACTGCATATACGGTTACTTCAAAGCTGGGAGAAGAAATACCTTTCTTATAACCTCTCTGTAGAGAGGTACAATTTACCATATAGAACACCTTCTCACAGTTTTAGTAATTTATATATACTATGTAAACATGCCTGGGGGCTTCCCAGGTGGCTCAGCGTAAAGACCCCACCTGCAAAACAGAAGACGCAGGTTCAATCCCTGTGTCGGGAAGATCCCCTGGAGGAGGGCATGGCATCCCATTCCAGTATTCTTACCTGGAAAATCCCATGAGAAGAGGAGCCCGGTGGGCTGCAGTCCATGGGGTCACAAGGAGTTGGACATGACTACAGCAACTGAGCATAACAGTATGCCTAGATGATATGTGGACTTCTGTGGTATATGTTTATACAGATGTTATGAATTATCCGTTCCGTTTCGTTCAGTCACTCAGTCATGTCCAACTCTTTGCGACCCCATGAATCGCAGCACACCAGGCCTCCCTGTCCATCACCAACTCCCGGAGTTCACTCAGACTCACGTCCATCGAGTCAGTGATGCCATCCGCCCATCTCATCCTCTGTTGTCCCCTTCTCCTCCTGCCTCAATCCCTCCCAGCATCAGGGTCTTTTCCAGTGAGTCAACTCTTTCCATGAGGTGGCCAAAGTACTGGAGCTTCAGCTTTAGCATCATTCCTTCCAAAGAAATCCCAGGGCTGATCTCCTTCAGAATGGACTGGTTGGATCTCCTTGCAGTCCAAGGGACTCTCAAGAGTCTTCTCCAACACCACAGTTCAAAAGCATCAATTCTTCGGCCCTAAGCTTTCTTCACAGTCCAACTCTCACATCCATACATGACCACAGGAAAAACCATAGCCTTGACTAGACAGGCCTTAGTCGGCAAAGTAATGTCTCTGCTTTTGAATATACTATCTAGGTTGGTCAAGGCTGTGGAAGCCTGCCAGCAGCCCTCAACAGCTCTCCACACAAACCCCTCCCTCCTCCTGTAGCCACAAAGTGTCCTCTTCTCTCTTCCCCTTGTCCCCTCCCCCATCGCATCCTCAACTCCTCTGTGAATCTGCGTTTCTAACCCCAGCTGCCTCCAGCCCTTCCATCACTGCCAGGAGAGGCCATCGATTCCCTGACCCAGCCTCAGCCCCTCAGCTGGGAGTCAGATGGTGGCCTCAATTATTTCCCTAACAATCAGAGGATTTGGGTGGAGAGGTAGAGAGGGGAGAGAAGGGCACTGTGGCCCCCAGGGCTTTCAATTTGACCGGGTGCCCTTTCCTACCTTCTGACCGCCTATGTATCTGTCTCTCTCTCATATGCAAACAGCATTAAACAGAATGAAAGGCCAGGTCCTGGAAGGCCTTGCCATAGAGTCCACTGGGGAGAGAATCAAAAGATGTTCACAGCTGCCCTGAGAAGGGTCTAGTGGAAGGTGCCGGGGGTCTGGGGTCAGCAAAAAATGGATCCTTCTTATGGCTATTTCATTATCTTGCTGGGTGACCTCAGGTAAATTGCTTCACCTTTCTGGGCCATGTGAGCCTCATCTGTGAAATTCAGAGAAAGCCCCATCCTTAGGAAATCTCATCATATAGTAATAACATCTGGTGACATCATTGGCCTTTAATTGACAGGAACAAAGCAGGAAATTTGAAAGGAAATATGTCTGTGTTTCCTCCCTCTCCCCTCCCACCCAATTCCCCCAGAGGTATTAGTGGCCATACTGATAGTTGATGAGACCAGCTAAGGTCAATAAAAAATATCAGCATCCTCCAAATGAGCGAGGTACATTCATGGTCCTGGGCCCTTACCTTCTGCCATTTCTGTCACCTGGAATGACCTTCCCATCTTCTCCTCACCCTTCCTCCAAGTGGAAGTGAAGTGAAGTCACTCAGTCGTGTCCGACTCTTAGAGACCCCATGGACTGTAGCTACCAGGCTCCTCTGTCCATGGGATTTTCCAGGCAAGAGTACTGGAGTGGATTGCCGTTTCCTTCTCCAGGGGATCTTCCCTACCCAGGGATTGAGCCCGGGTCTCCCGCATTGTAGACAGACACTTTACCGTCTGAGCCACCAGGGAGGAGGACAGCCCATCAGATCCCAGCTCCGTGGCATCCCCTCTGGGAAACCACCTTGACTGCCCTACCTGGCACCTCTCTGGTCCCCAGTGAACTCTGCTTGCCCCTCTGTTCCACCTTCAACATTGTTTGCCTTCACAGCCCTGGCCTGTGATAAAAATTCAATAGCACACAGTATGTCCACCATCATGCAACAGGTGGCATCTCACCATCAGGGGAATTTTTCGTTTGCTTTTTTAAGGTAGGAGTTTCTTTATTTTTCTTTTTCTTTTTAGAAATGTGGCCCATTCTTAAAGTCTTTATTGAATTTACTATAATATTGCTTCTGTTTTGTTTTTTTGCCCTGAGACATGTGCGATCTTAGCTCCCCAACCAGGATTGAGGCCACTCTCCTTGCATTGGAAGGCGAACTCTCCAGCACTGGATCACCAGGGAAGTCCCATTGGGGAAGTTTGACGAGTTAATTGTTACTGTCAAAACTGGGTCTGGACATAGGCCTGGAAGAGAGGGCTGTCCACTGGAGGGCTAATGCTCCTGTGCATCTGGGCAGAAGGCAGGATGGAAGTTGTGCCTTGACCAGGGCTGGCTGGGGAGGTAGGCATTGACCGATGCTATCAGTTGGGTCCACTGAATTTCCAAGAAGAGAGGGCTGCTTGAGCAACTCTTGAAAAGGGTGTATTGAAGGATACAGGCTTTCATGGGGCTCCAGAAGCAGGATGTGTGCCCCAGTGGGGCCTCATGGGAACTGAGCCCAGAGGGTAATTGTATCTAATATGGTGCCACAGGGAACAGCATCTTTCTGTGAAGATGTTTCTGTTTCTCCCCAGACGATAGCTCTGCCCTTCTCTTTCTTTTTTTCCTGATACCCTCTTTCACCATATCCTCACCTCTTCCCTTTACTAAATCTTATGTACTAAAATGATGTAATCAAACCATATGTTTCCCCTTGAATGTTTACTTATGGTCATGAAATCTCTAAGACATGACTTCCAGATGTGGCTGCATGACTTCTCTCCTCCGGAGCTGGGTGCGCGTTCCAGCTCAGTGGAGCCTGGTGGAGGACGAGGCTGCTCCTGTGGTGTGTGTATGAGCGACGGACTGGAGTCTGAATATCTGGTTCTACACTGACTGATCAGGACCCAGAGTTCCAGGCTTCACCTCTGCTGGCTTCTATTTGCTCTGACATAGGATGGTGATTGTGTCTTGCTGACTCCACTGGACAGGCGCTGTGCTTAAATCATTCCATTTAGCCTCACAAATCATCTAATCCCAAATCAGTTAATTCTAAGCTCTTTCCATCTTCAGCCTCTGGGGCCCCCAGTTCCCTCCTCTGTAAGAGAGGTTTCTTTCTGCTCACTGGGTCTGTGGGCTCTGGGAACTGGGGCTGGGTGTGGATTGCCTGGGCTCTTCTTCCAATAGGTGTCTTTACAAAGTTATCTTGGTCCCTCAGTGGCACCATCTTGGCCATGACCTCTGGATATGAAACATTTAACTTATCCAGATGTGCTGTTCTGGTGCCAAACACCTGGAGGTTTGGGAACATCTCTGTGAGAGCTTGCCCAAACTGGGGTCACCATCACCCCACCCTCAAACCAGAGATATCTGCTCATCTACCAAGATCTAATGAAATTGTCATCCAATGACTAGTTCACTATCAGCCAGGGTCAGCCTAAGGTTTTCAGAGGAACATTTGGCAGTAATTTTGGAAATATCCGCTCCTTTTTCTTTGCTTTGCAAGTGGTAAAACCAAAGAGGAGAAGCCTGAGAACTATCCTTCCCACATGGCCATGAGGGTAAAGCAGAACCCCATTGACCCCGGCCTACTCCTGGGAGAATTTACAGTCTGCCGGTTGCAAATGATTGGAGGGAATACAGAAAAGTGAGTAATAATGGGGGAAACATTTCCTGCGCTGACTTGGGTTTCCCTGCTTCAGAAAACCAGAGATTGGGTAATTGAAGCTCATGCTCTGAACAGCTATAGCAGAAGTAATCTCCATGATGGTATTTGAAATATCCCCATTGTGATGTTACACTGCAGGGGCTCAGAAGCCAGACACAGACGAAGGTCAGAACCAGGGACCCCTTGACTTGAACTCATACAAGGCCTTTTGGTCTCAAGGAATTCAGAACTAAGTCAGGGCTTTCCCCCAGGGAGCCCTTTCCCACACAGCGGAGTACTGGCTGGATGGGTAGGAGTTGGGTGCAAGCAAGTCTGAAAACTCCTTGAGAGTATGGCTCTGTCTTTTCACCACCATATCCTTAGCTCCAAGTATGGGCCCTCATGCTTAGGAGATCCTTAAATGTTTTGGTCTATGACTGAATGCACACATGCGTGAAGGAACAGGAGTGAGTACACGAATGGTTCTGGAATAAGTGTCGTGACAGCTCCACTCTGCTGCACTCCTGTTCTAATGGCTTGTGCCTTGGTTTGCCCAAAAGGCAGCTACCAGAATAGTGAGGTCACGTACAATTCTGTCACATAAGAAAGAGGAGAAGGAATGAGTGGTCTCTAGCTGTGAGTGTAAAACACCCTTTCAGGTTTCCGAAAGTAGGAAGGGGAAAAGGCTGTTCTCCCTGGCTCTGGAGGGTTAGAATGAGAGTGATATCTTAAGATGCTTAATTTAATTATGTCCAGGAAGACTTTTAGTCCACATAAGGTTACATTCACATTTTCTGAGTGGACATACCATTTGAAGGGTGTTATGCTACAGGGCAGAGGAGAAGGCAATGGCACCCCACTCCAGTACTCTTGCCTGGAAAATCCTATAGACGGAGGAGCCTGGTGGGCTGCAGTCCATGGGGTCTCTAAGAGTCGGACATGACTGAGTGACTTCACTTTCACTTTTATGCATCGGAGAAGGAAATGGCAACCCACTCCAGTGTTCTTGCCTGGAGAATCCCAGGGACCGGGGAGCCTGGGGGCTGGCGTCTGTGGGGTCGCACAGAGTCGGACACGACTGAAGCGACTTAGCAGCAGCAGCAGCAACATGGACCAAATGGCACTAGTGGTCAAGAACCTGGCTGCCAGTGCAGGAGGCATAAGAGACGTGGGTTCAATCCCTGGATCGGGAAGACCCCGTGGAGGAGGGCATGGCAACCCACTCCAGTGTTCTTGCCTGGAGAACCCCAGGGACGGAGGAGCCTGGTGGGCTGCCGTCCCTGGGGTTGTAAAGAGTCGGACATGATCTTATCGCCTAAGCATGCACAGACTTGTGGACCAGATATTTGTGTCTCCCTCAAATCCCGATGTTAAAGTCTGAACCCCTAAAGTGATGATATTTGGAGATGGAGCCTTTGGAGGGGAATTAGGGCCAAATGAGGTCTGAGAGTGGGGTCCTCATAAAGGAATTCGTGCCCTTAGAAGAAGACACACCAGCGTTCCCTCCCTCTCTTACCTAAAGAAAGAAGAGGTCACATGCACAGACAGTGAGACCATTGATATCTACAGGCCATAGGATGAAACCTGTCAGAATGTAACCTATCTTCTTGGCACCTTGATCCTGGACTTCCCAGCCTCCTATCTGTGAGGGATCAACCTCTGTTGTTTAAGTCACCTAGTCTGTGTTATTTTGTGACTGCAGCCTGAGCTGATTGATACAGGAGCCACCATTCAACCATTACTAGGAGGATTTGCAATTGTAGAGGTCACTGGAAGCCTCTGCTTTTTGCCGTTTCCCTAGCAGAGCCTTTGAAAGGCTTTGTCACTGTTATCATGGAAGGTACTTCCCTAACAGGTAGTGAGTTCTTACTGCAAAGGCTGAACTGGCTCTGTTGATCTCAGGTAACATCCTTTGAGTCCTGAGGTTTCCCTGATGGTGCCTGCACTGCACTCCTTGCCATCTGTCCACTGGCAGTGATCTCAAGAGTATCAGGCAAAGTCACCACTGTGATTGGAACTTAAAATGTTTATCCAATATTTACAGAGGACAGTACCATCAATAGAGCCTGTCTCATGACCTTTGGGGATGGGCAGAGATTTCCACCTGTAGAAAGGGCTGGTCTGCCATGCACTCAGGTTATATCCTTCCAGAATTAGAGGGTCAAGACAGAGGTGGTTATAATCACCCACTGGCTAACTCACACCTAGGATGGACTGCTGAAGAGTCACAGGGACTTCCAGATAGATCTCTCTGGATCTTTTGCAAGACTGAGCCCTGGGGAAGATCTGTTTCATGCTGGGGGTGGGTGGTGAGGTTTCACAGAGCCTCAGGCCTGGCCAAAAGTGAAATCAACAGCCCCCTTCCACCTTCCCCGCATGCGGTATCCCCACCAGCCTCCCCCGCCTCCCCCAACATCTGTAATTCCGTTTGTTGTGCTCGCAAACACCATGTTGGAAGATTTCATGCTAATGAAAGGGTTTCTTGATTAGGTTACGCTGTTACTGTAAATGTTCCCTCATTATCTATGTTATGGTAGGAATTTGAAAAAGTATAAATTGAGCATCTTGCATAATTTATAAAACCTGAATGTTTCCTAATTAGTTCGGTTAGGTTAATGATGGTGCCACGTCCTTTCTTCCTGGTCCCTGCTAATGACCTTTCCCCTCTTGATTTTGAGCACTTTCTGTTATTTACAAAAAATTTCCACCAAATCCAACTACCAGCTTCCAGAGGGGCCCCCTGTAGCTCCAGATAGGAGGATGAAGGGCTTCTTGCAAAATGTGAATAGCTCCTTTTTCCTAAACATGTCCCTCACCCTCCTTGGAGGCCAAGAAGCAGTCTGCTTCAGGTTGGCCAGCACCAAATTTGGCTCTGACGGATCCCCTGAAGAATGCCGGTGAAGTGCATTCCTCTGGCGTTTGCACAGGGACTGGTCCTGACCTCCATTAGCAGCCAGAGAAGTGAAAATTCTGGAGGAGGTGGGGGAGGGAAAAAAGCCCTTTCAAAAGGATTCTAAAATAACATTTTGCATCCTCAAGTAATTCCCAGTTCTCCCTGGCAACCATTCATTTCTTCCGAACAGCGAAATTTGCAATATGAAAGTGGATTGGCTTCTCCCTCCCTCGGGGCCCCTGTATCTCTTCATCCAGCGCCTTGGGTAAAAAGCAATGCATACGTTTACAATATAAATGTGATTTAATCGACCTCCCTGTCAGGGAGAAATGGCAAGCATATCAAACAAGACCAAGATGTTAGAAAGAAAAATCATAAATTATTCCAGTGACGAGTTTCCGAGCCGCCTCCCGGACTACTAGATGATGCTATATAAGGCTGTTCCTTGAAACAATAATTAAGATAATTCTGTATGACAAGGAGAAAAATGTCCAGCTTTGTATGAAATGTGCTTCATGTTAGCAAGCTGAATGCTTGGTATTGATTACACTCCCCTTCGACCCCCCTCCCATCCCCACCCAGCCACTGCAATTCAAGGCCGAAATTAATTGAATGATGCAACATTTCTTTTCTTGAATCCTTATTTACTGTACATGCCTCCGAGAAGCCATGCAAAATGAGCTGGCCTCTAATTCTCTAAATTGATCTCTTCCTTTGACAGTGTCTGGGAGAATGCTCACATATACACACACACACACCCGCAGCTGGGTGTCCATTGTTCTCTGCTCTGGAAGGCATGATGTCTCCCCCAGGGGCAGACTTGATGGACATATCAGCACAGCAGAGCCCTAACTTTTCCATTACGAGGCCACCATGGGGCTCTCCTACAGAAATACGGCCAGTGTCATGGGGAAAATACAGTCCCCGTGCCGGTGGGACTGCGCCCCACCCCCCGCCCCCAGTAGAGCAGCGCCTGGCCTGTCTAGCAGAATGTTCTTTTTCCCCTTTGGGCTAGGCCTCCAACCTCCCAGGGTGCCTGCTGTGTGGACCTAGAGATGACCCCTCATCCTCCCCTCTTCCATTCTAGCTGCCATATCCAGAGACCATTGTCCCCCCTCCTTTGAGAGGCACCGGGCCATTCCTGGCAGAGAGAGATGGTTTATTGCTGCGGCTCTGCTGGCTTTTCCATGGCTCTATTTCATCCTGACTGCAGTGCCGCAGTGGCGGCTGGTAGAGAGCGAGGCACAGCCTCAGGTAGTTAATCCACCTAGAGGTCCCCGGAGGGGAAGGCTTCAGGGCTGATGCCTTTCTCTGCCTGGAGGAGCTGGGAGTAGCAGCAGAGGCAGCTCGTGGCAGGCAGGGTGCCCAGGACCCTGGACCTGGAGCGAGGAGGCTGGATTCCAGCATGTCCCAATTTGCTGGGTGCCCTGAACAAGTCCCTTCCCTTATCCGAGCCCGGTTTCCTTCCTGTAGAGGGTAGCAGTGGGGGATCTGAAGCAGAAGTGAGGGGTTGGCATGTTGCACACAATTGATGATGAAAAAAAACCAACAACAACAGAGGCACTTAGGAGATTGTGGGATGAATAAATGGCTCTCGGTCTGACAATCCTGTTTGTGACAACCCAGATCCTTGCCCCCAGGGGGCCATTCTTTCCAGAAAGATGACAAAGAAGGGCTCTTCTCTTCTGTGCTGAACGCCAGAGAGATGTTGTGATGCCACTGAGCCCCTCAGAACGATCCTTTGGGGACTAGCATCACAGGTGCCTATGGGCCCCCAGCTTCAGTTGTTCCCAGGAGATGTGGGAACATCACTCGGCCATAGCTATAGCTCATGAAGCCAGAAGGTGACAACCAAATGTGGTGGGAGAAAAGGCATCTCTGACACCCAGAGCAGAGAACTGTGGGCAGAGGGCCCTGTGGGTGGGCTCACAGGGAGGATAGGTCAGAAGCCTACACAGGGAGGTGTCAGAGAGACCCTGTCGCTGGGGCGGGGCAGGAATGAGAGTCAGGATGGGTTCTCTGGCTGCCACTAGAGGATAAAGTCTACCTGGTCAAGGACATGTGCATCATGCCACTCTTCCTGTGCAGAGCATGCACCCAGCACACAATAAATTCTCAAAATCCCTGCCTACGGGAGTGGTGCCCAGGCTTCAGTCTGGAGCACTCCCAGGCCTTGCTGTCTTGAGATCAGGTAGTGGAAAAGCAGCGAGGGGAGGCTGTTTGCAGCCGGGTGTCCCCCCTGCCCTTCTTCTCCAGGGAGCTGGTGGAGCTCGCGGATGACTCGCCTCTCCCTTTTGTTGGAGCCCAAACATCTGGTGTGAGGCCCAGCCCAGGCAGCTGTCCTCCTCTGACCCCGGATGATCCATCAAATCCTCAGCCGTCTCTGGTCTCTGAATCCCCTGCACGGCCTGGTACCCCGCAGGAGCTCGACAAGGACTCGCTGAGTGGTTGGCTGCTTGACGAAGCAGCAGTCCTTCTCCGCTGATGAAAGAGCAATTAAGACTTTTGGAGTCTGCCGTCTAGACAGGGAGCTGTCAAGTCTCACATAAGTGGGTCTGGGAGCTGGTAATAGGAGATTAGGGGGCTCCTAGAGAGGAGAAGGGCTTGAGACAGGGCAGGAGGGAGCTGGGGGCAGCCCAGATGGGGAGGGCTGGGCCTGTGTACTGCTGGCGGGAGAGAGCCTGTGGAAAGAGCCAGCCCCTCAGTCTGCCTGTGCTCTATGACTTACAGGCTTGTTTTTACACTGTTTTCTTTAATGACTTTTCACCACAGTCAAAACAGCTCTCCTGTCAACTTATTACCTTAAAAATAGTTGGAAAGATGACATTTGGGAAGAAAGTGCTTAGAAAGATCAGCTGCTTTGCTGCCTGCTTCTCTGGCTCTGCTGTTGGAGAAAATGGCAACTTATTCGGTTATTCTTCCCTAGAGAATTCCACGCACAGAGGAACCTGGCAGCTATAGTCCATAGGGTCGCAGAGAGTGGGACACAACTGAATGACCATCGCTTTCTCTGCATCTGGGAAGAGCCTTGTGTTTGCAAGCCCGGGCTTTAATAGGTTTACTGTGTGACCTTGACCGAGTCACTGCACCTCTCTGAGCCCCAGATTCCTCATTTGTAAAACAGAGTTGAGGCTCACTGGTCACGGGAACAGATTATTCTTGATGTGTAGCTCCATACCTGCGTGCTCAACCCATCTCCTCACACAGAAACCTGGAAGGCTTCTTGGAGGAGGCCGTACAGAAGGGGGTTGCTTGATAAAGATGAAGCTAGGACTTCAACCGCTACAGCCAGAGCTTCTGTGTGACTCCCAGCAGCAGCAGTAAGGCGGGGTGAAGCCGAGTGATGTAGGGGAAGGTTTGGGGGGTGTGGGTGAGTCCATTCCCAGCTTTGGCTCCCTGGGTTCTCTTGTCACCGCCCCTTCTCACCTCCCAGGATGCACCCTTCCCTGTACACTTCCCTCTGCTCTGCGTCCTGGGTCCTTCGCCCCAAAGTCCCTGCCACCTGCATCTTCCTCCTGCAGCCTGTCTAGCTGGGGAGGGGCACAGCCTCAGTTCCTTGAGTTGGGGAGACTTTTAACCATTCTCTTTTGTCCATGGGCAATTAGAGTGACTCCAGCTTGGAGACAATTAGTAAATTATGATTATTAGTTTCCATTTGCGTGCCACTGCCCTTTGAGGAGCCCAGCTGATTTAATCAGGGCTGGTTAATGGGAGCATAAGCAGCTCCCTTCACTCCCCACACGCCTGGGGAACCAAGAGTGAGTGAATAGATTGTGCTCTGGGGAGCGCAGCATTTTGTGCTATAGTGAGTCCCTCGGGGGTGCACAGCGCCTCTTGGGAGCTGAAGGCCTGGGAAGAGGGCCATGGCCTAGAGGGGATGTCAGGGTCCTGAGTGCTGGCTGGAGAGGGTCTTACTGTTCCATCCCCATGTTCTCCTTGCCCCTTAGCCCCTCTACTGCCCCCTCCTCCCTCTCTGCCTCTCTCTCCATGTATACTCTATTACAGTGGGTCTCAAGATTGACCTGCTCAGAATCACTTGGAGTGCTCGTCAGCACATCACTGGGTCCCCTTTCTGGGGTGTCTGACTCCATGGGAAAAGGGTAGGGCCTGAAAATCTGCATTCCTATCAATTCCCAGGTGATGCTACTAAAGGTCCGAAGATCCCTTTTTACTGCCTTGTTCACTGGTTCCCATTCCTGGCTGCACATGAAAATCACCTGGGGAGCTTTAAAAACCATCAGTTTTCAGTCCACTCCCCAAGCCAGGGGTGGCTGGTCTGAGAGGGTTTCAGGGGTAGGTATTTTTAAAAAAGACTCTCCTGATGATTCTCATGTGGAGCTAGGGGGTGAGGACATCAGCCTGGCCCTTTCCTGGCACATAAGGACCCACTTTCTAGGGATCAGAGGAGCCCTTGTCCAGGCTCTGAGAAGTTTAGCTTCAGCAGTGGTAAGAAGGCTGTCAGGATGGAGATGCCCAGGTACCAGCTTCCTGGTCCTGGCTTCCGATGTCAAGTCCTCCTTTCCTTCTTCCTTTCCTTTTCTGTGACTTCCCTCGCCCCCCTCCCTTTCTGCCTCCTACCACCAGTTCAGTGAAGGACGCCAGCTCTGTGGAATGGAGTCACTCCATGGCTTTCTTTCGCTCCCACCCCTTCCTCTGCTGTATCTCTTTCTGTGCCTTATGGTGTCATGGGGAGTAACACGACCTCTGGCCACTGCCAGTTGTTAGAACCTCCCCTGGCCTGGTCTGAAACATCAGTCTCAGGGCTGTGTCAAATCTCTCTCCTTGAGTGGAAGGGAGGAACGATCTTTTCATCTGCAATCCTTCCTGCTCCCGTGTCTCCCATCTCTTGGAGGGGAGGTATGAGACCTCCCTGCTTCGTTCATCTCCTATCAGTGAGATGGACAGGTTTGCTTCAGATCCATAAACTCCATCTCCTTGCTGTATGTCAGTACCTCCCATGGTGGTCTCCTGTTCCACAGGTGGTCTCAGGGTAGGTGGGCTGAATTCCTCAGGGGCCGTGTCCAGATTACCCTAGCCCCCTCCATCCCTGATATGCTCCCAGGAAGGGCCAGCGGAGCCCCCCTCTCCAGCCACAAGAGGTCCAGTCTTCTGTCTCCTTGCCCGGGCAGGTGTGGCCTCATCTGGGTGGCAGCCATCCAGGCAGCCCATGACCCTGTCTTTGAACCTCTGTGCTCATGTGTGCGGTGCCCTGAGGCCCTCTTCTGTGCTCTTCCGTATTTGGGAAACCCAGGATGGGGTCAGTGATCCCTCATCTTCCTCCTTGCCCTCTAAGCCCTGGTTCTTGGCAAGCACAGGCTCCTGCTGCCAATGCTGGACAAATGTCATCACTTTCCATGTTCACGCTGGCCTTGGATTCCACGGGGCATATTTTAAGCCCATCCCATGATTCACACTTCTGCATTCCGCCAGCATCTAGCAGAGGGCAGGATGGCAGTCTCCTCTTCCGGCAGGCATTCCTGTCCCCAAGAATGAAATCCTGGAGGTCTTTCTCCCCCTGGGCTGGGAGGAGAAGATTCTGTTCCTTCACACACCAAGGGCCACAGCAGTTCCCATCCTCCTCTCTGAGGCTCCTGGATGTAGGACAGGGTGGGAAGAAGGGGAGGGTGACTGGAGGTGGTCCTGTGCAGAGCTGGCTAGCTCTGCTTGTCAATAGCTTTCTCTGTATAGTGTTGTTGGTCCTCCTTCATTGCCTTCATGGGCCCAAGCAGTCAACCCCAGACCCATGGGCAAGTCCCAGTCAGCATCCTATTATTAACTCACCCATTATCCTTCTCTACTTTATGTCCTCTCTCCCTTTCTGCCCTGGACATTCGGGGAGCCTGACTCTCCCAGTCTCAATCCTGGATACTGGGAAGTCTGCTGCTGCTGCTAAGTCACTTCAGTCGTGTCCGACTCTGTGTGACCCCATAGACGGCAGCCCACCAGGCTTCCCCATCCCTGGGATTCTCCAGGCAAGAACACGAGTGGGTAGAGCTGTCTTTAAGGAATTGGGGCTGGAGAGCTTCCTGTGCCCACTGAGAGGTGGCAGAACCATCCAAATATCACCAACATAATTCCATGCCCTCCAGGTGCTCCTGCTCTGACAAGTGACCAGGCTGTGGCCGTGAGATGCAGGCAAGCAGGAGAGTGAGGGAACCCAGGACAGGGCCACCTCTCCAACTTTGAGGCTTATGGGAAGCTTCCTGGCTTGGAAGAGATGATGCCTGAATGGGATCTTAGAAGATGAACAGGAGAAGAACCATTTATGTTGAGGGAATAAACATGAAAAGGAGGCTGACTGGGACCTTGTTCAGATGTGTGACGGAGCACCAAGGAGATGACAGGGAGCAGTGAGGGACAGGCAGGTGCCAGGTCACGAAGGGCTGTGTATTTCACGCTGGGGGCCAGGACCACTTCTAAGAAGCATCTTCAGGGGATCTGGTTAAGCAACCCCTCCCTCTACCCCAATGCTTCTGTTTTGAAGGATCTGATTGGCCACTTTCTTCACACAGTGGCAGCTCTAAAGCCCCAATCCTGAGAGCTTGGGCTGCCTTGAATGGCCACCATTCCTGAGAGGAAGAGTCTTCTGTCTTGACTGCAGCGGAGCCGAGGGATGGTCGTCAGTGGAGACCAATTCTATCCTGATTCACATGGGCTCACGTGGGAGGGCGCCTGAGCATCAGAACGGCCCTTGGCTCAGTTTGGGGAGTCTTTGGCTGAAATCTGAGCGGCAGAAAACTTGACTGGGAGGTGAGGAATTCATAAGACTCAAACAATTTACCTAAAACTAAAAGCAGAACAGCAATTATTTTTTTCGGAGGTGGGACTTAGGCGTGACATTTTAAAAAAATGTTTCCACTTCTCACGTGTTCTGTGAGCATATGTTGCTTTTCAGTGGGGGAGAAAGCCCACATTCATCCCACAGCTACTTCCTCAGAGCCAGGTCTTTCCAGATGCCGTGGGCCCAGCGGTACATGTGGCAAATTGGCCTCTCCCCCATGGAGGGTGACACTCTCTCCCTGTTAGTGGGCATGTTTGTTGTCTGGCTGCACTTTGTACACGGTCTCATTAGTCTTGGTAATGACTCTTGGAGACGGGCACAATGAACGCCAATTTATGGATGAGGAATTGGAGGCTCAGAGCAGTTAAGTCACTCAGCTAAGGTCACACAGTTAAGAAAGCAGTCATACTGGATTCGAGCCCACGTGTTTGGCTCCAAAGATTGGGTCTTCCAATGCTGATTCTTTGGGTCTATTGGGCAGCTCTGCGAATGATGTGCCAGGCCTGAACCCTTCCTCCTTGGATGACCCTGGAGAAGTCACACTGTTTGTCAGAGCCTCAGTATCCTGTCTGTAAAACGTGGGTACTTACATATCCCTTGCAGGCTTATAATGAGGAGTAGAGAGGATGAATGGAGATTACTCAGGCCTGGCACTAGTGGGTACTTGACCAGTAAGAGCTTCTGATCATAGTAGGTGGTGATGTGAGTTGGTGCTAGGTTTCTGCTTCCTGTACATACAAAGAATCCATCTCTCTTACCTGCTTCTGGTGACTAGCTTTTGAAGGTACAGGTCGTGGCTTATGCTTTGGTACTCAGACCCAGGGATGGAATCCACATGGGAAACACAGCACCAGCCGGGTCCTCATTTCCCTGTCTCATCCCCCAGCTCCCCATGGCCTTTCCCCCTGGGGTTCAGCTCAGCTCAATCCTGGGCTGGCCCAGATGTAGGTTCACAGCAGAGCAGCGCCTCCACCCCATTCGTGGTGGTCTTAGTTCCGGGTGAGCCATGGGCAGCCAGGCTTGCGGATGCCTCTGCTGTTAATGACGATCACTGTTCTGCCCCATCTCAGGAGGCAGGTGCTTTGCATGGGTGATTCACACTCTCTGCTTGGGGATGTCAGAGGGTGGGGCTCCATCCTTCACTGGCACACAGGATATTCACATATTGTCTCCTCTCAGAGATGACAGTTATCCACCACCTGCAGTCTGGAGAAGATGCTGTTTCTGGAGGGTTGTGGAGGGCTGTGCTGTCCACTCACCCCAGGGGTGTCTGTGTCCCACCTGTGTTGCAGCCTGTTTCCTACCCCCTGCCCATTTCGTCCCCAGTAGAATGGCCTGGTTGAGTTCCACCTTGGTGTTCAGCCATTGGCTTATACTGAAGGCAGGGTGTTAGGAGAATCATCTCTAAGAAGCTAGTTATTGTGCTTCACTGGGAGGCATTTCTCTCACTCTTAGAACCTGGAAAAGGAGTTTCTTTTCATCTAGTGGAGTTAAGTATGGACTTCAGTGTTTCTTCCTCCTCCTTTGTCTGCAGGGAAGCGGAGCCTTGCAGGCCTCTCTAGGAGGTGACCAGGACTACAGCGCCACACTTGTGTGTGTTGACCTCACCCTTACGCAGGGCTTGACTTGGGCATGCTGGTTCCTTCAGGTGACTCTTTGGGAGCCTGCCGCTGCATCTGGCTTCATTCTCCCCACCCCCTCCAAGCAAGCTTGCGAGCAGGTCTTCCTTGGGCCCCGGCTGCCTCTCCTCCCTGCAGACCTGTGCCTTCCTGGTGTCCCAACAGACATAGCTGACATTTCATGTATCCATGGGAACAGAGTCTGACTGTAGCCAGACAACTAACTGGAGAGGTTGGCGGGAGAGTGAGTGTGTGTAAGTGTGAGTGTGTGATGCTCAAGAGCCCAGGGTTCCTATGCAGCTTCCTGCTGTCTCACACCAGTGGTGGCAGCCTCCTCTTAGCGGTAATTGTGCCCCATTTGCAGCGCCTACATCTCCACCGCTGGCGTAATATTGCAGCAGGGTCCATCTATCTGCATAATCATCTTAACCTGCTCCCACAAGAGAGTTTAAAAGGGCTGGGCTGTTGGAAAATGACCATAAAGCCTGCATGCGGATACCTTTAGCAGCAGCAGCGACATGTATCACAGGGTAATTACAAGCAAGGGGTGAGGGCACCCGCCCGCCTCTGGGAACAGTTCAGGGCTGCTCCTGGGGTCTATCCACCGCCTGGACCGACAGGGGAGCCTGACTGCAGCCTCTCCACTGCTGAGCTCTTGCTCTCGGCACTTGAACACTCTTGGCCATTTGTCTTTCTCTGATACTGCTGCTGTCTCCTTGCCTTCCTCTGGAGTGGAGTTGCGACTCATGCTCTCATGATAAGACTCACCATCTCTTCCACCTAAACTGCCGGGCAAGGGAGCCAGCTCTGAGGATGAGGCAGAGGCAATCTATTCTTGTTGGCCACCCGGCTGCCACAGGTATGAAGTGACAGAGAGGGAGGAGCTCAGCTCCCATTCTCAGAGTGCCCAGAAACTTCCATGAGCCAGGTACTACTGCACAATGATGAACGAAATCAACAAAGTGTCTTCACAGGTAGTTGGGGGAGAAATAAAAATTAACCAACGTATACACATATTTACCAGGTAGTGAAACAGGCTCAGAAGAAAAATTCAGTAGAGGAAGGAGACTGAGAGTGAGCTGGCACTCTCACCAAACTAGGCACTCTCTGAGGGCACCATGGCTTGGATCCTTGTCCGCCACCTGGCTGGCTTAGCAGATAATCTGTCCCTGTTCCCTGCAGCTCACAGCTGCCTCCATGGCTCATCCTGTGGGCCTGGCAGAAACACTTCGCCTCGGCTCTTCCAGACTTTCTTCTGCCTCCCATGTGGGGGCACAGTCCAGTGTGCCCAGACATCAGGGGGAAGACCCTCTGGTGATCACCGCCAGCCCCCCAGGAACTTCTCTGTCTACATAGTCCCTTCAAATTGCTTTCTGCCACCTTCCAGAAGTCGCGTCAAGCCCTTTTTCCTGGGGCTGCCAGTGGTCCTGAGCACCATGGGGCCAGTGCTCTAGGCTCTTTCTGGTTCCCTGGGGGCAGTGCCAGAAAGCAACAGACAGGGCCCCTCTGCTGGAGCAGCAATTCTCATCACCCTCCTCCCTCCAAGAGATTGGGGAAATCCTTAGGTTTGGAAAGAAATCCTTCCCCAGTCATGAATCTTCTGAGATCTCTTGCTTCTTCCTGAGAATGTGGTTCTTTCTCTTTCTCTGCAAAATCCCCACATTCTTCTCACGGATTTATGCTTTGGGAAGCAAAGGCCTGGATGTCCCGGAGGCAGCTTCTGCTTTCTGCTGTGCAGCAATCCTCTTGTGAAGCAAGGATGTACAGAGACCAGGGACAAGGAAGGGAAACAGAAAATTCAGGAAGGAAAGGACTCCATGAGCTGGTGTTTTAAAATAGCAGCAAGGCACACCATTTGGTGGAAACATATGTGAACATGAGTGCCTGTGACTGGGCTCGTGACTAAGGTCCCCGTGAAAAGAGGAGCTCAGACATGGGCCGGATTCTGCTGCACTGGCCAGGAAAGCACAAGTTCTTGCTTGCATAACTGGGAGCCGTCTGTGACCGCAAACAACATGAAGCCACCAACAAGCCTCAGTCTCAAGGTGCCCTGCAGAGAGAGAGCAGCAAAGTCCTGGGCAGTAGCCCAAGATTCAGAAGAGAAGGGAGGAGGTGGCGCTTGGGAAGTGGTCCCATGGTGGGACATGGCTTTGCAGAACAGATGGAGGAGTTCACACCTGGTCTGAGGTCATAAGGAGCCGTGAAAGGTTTCTGAGCAGAGGAGTGGGTGCTGAGAGAACTGGAAAGATCCTGAGTCCTCTTGAAGAATAGAGAGGAACAGATAATCACTAAGCTGGAAGGTTATCTGGACGGCTTCTTGAAGGACTCATTCATTCATTCATTCACTCAACAATACTTATCTCAAACCTTTCATGAGCCAGACACTACTGCACAATGATGAACAAAATAAAGTGTCTTCAGAGGTGTTGAAGGAGAGCATAGAAATTAACCAACATATAAGCATATCTACCAGGCTCAGCAACAGGCTCAGAAGAAAAATTCGGCAGAGTAAGGAGACTGAGAGCGAGAGATGCTCTTTCTGTTTGGGGGTCTAGCGTTACAGAAACATTTAATCATGATACCAGTTAAAGAAGGTGACTTTATTCAGAGATGTGGCTGCTACAAGGGGGTTTTGTAGTAGAGGAGAGAGATCGGGCTCAATGCCAAATGCAACAAGGAAAAGTGGGGATTTATGAGGAGGGTGAGGGTCAGTGGATGGAAAATTGCTGAGAGGAAATGTCAGGGGTGAGGGGGATCCGGCTAAACTAACCTACTGGGGGATTCTTGTTGCAGGCAGGCCAGGGTGGTCAGACATCACTGTGGGGTGGGGTGGGGGATGATGGAAGATGAGGAATCCGATCAGAAATGAAGGGTGATCAGATATCGAGCATGGGGGCTTCTGGTTAAACTGACTTTGTGAGATTCTTGCTAAAATTGGATAATGCAGAAATGAACATTCAAATCCAGAAGTTGAGGTCTAATGGGGAGGATAATTCAGAAAAGCCTGAGTAGAATCTGGTTGAACAGAGAATCTGGTCTGTTCCCCCTCTTGCTCAAGTATGGTGGTCCTGGAGTAAAGAATGAAAAGAATGTGGGGTTGTGTTATGCGGAAGAAAGCAGGGCTTCAGACAGCTAAAATGGATAAGGGGCTCATTCCAGGCTGGAGAAATGGTTTGATCCAAGCTTCTGGGGTGGGAGTGGGGGTGGTTCATAAGAGCTGCAATCTGCCAGTCTGGCTGACACTGTGGGTCTGTGGGGTGAGTTTTGAGTACTGAGGCTGGGAGGGAGGTGGCATCATTTGGGACAAGATAGTTAAAGGCCAGGCTGGGGACTTCAGTTTTGCATTCTGAGCCACAGAGGTTACTGAGCAGGAGGAAAGCGATGGAATGAAAGGTCCTTGGGTCCCTGCAGAATGCTACTTTTCAAAACTATGGTGGGGGTGGTCAGGGCGGGAGCCTGGAGCTGAGTGAACACACTCAGAGGCCCCCTCCTCTGCAATGACAAGCCCAGTCTCAGGGCAGGGCCAGATCAGAAGAGGATCTTCTCCATATGAAAAGGGAGATTAGCTCAGAGCCCTGACAATGTTACACGTGCTGCCCTTGCTCAGTGGTGACGCCTCTGAGACTGTCAGCTTTATATCTGCTTCTTTTTATCAATACAGGCAAATAATTCTCTAGACATTTATCATTTTAAACTGTCACAGTCCAGTGCCTTTCCCGAGGACCAAAATCAATACTGATCTTGGTTTGAATACTTTTCTGACAAGGTTCCTATTTGTAGATTCACAAGTAGAACTAATGTGTGTTAAAGCTATTCAGTTTGGCATTTTGCAGCTCCATTGACACATTAAATATAGGCGTTCACCACGACGATTAACCTTACAACTATTAAGTAATAAAAATCCTGCATACATATTTATTAGCTGAATATCCTACTCCCTGTGTGATGCCTTCCCCAGCAAGAGGGAAACCAGAGGAGGTAGAGGCAGTTGCCAAGAGAGGAGATTGTGCTTTGGGAAGGCTGTCAGGAGGGACTTAGGGATCTCCAGGCTTTGGGAAAGAAGAGGAGCTGCTTTGCCAGTGAAAGCTGGATGGATCCGGATCGGACAAGGAGCTGGGATTGGCAGGAGTGGAGTTGAGATGCTCTGGGAGAGTGGATCCCGTGGTGGCCCTGGGATAAGAACCGCCTGTGAGAAAATGCCATTTCTCTTCTTGGGCCTTAGTGTTCTCATCTGTATATTGGAGTTCGACTAGAATTGATGCCTCCTGACCTTCTGGTAATTAATGTCATTGTGCACATAGCGAAGAATAAACTTTGTACAGCATACTTGGGTCAATAGGCAAGGCTGTTTACAGCTGGGAAAGATCAGTGTGGGGGCTAAGGATGCCCCAGGGATGCTCTGGCCATCAAGAGGGTAAGGAGATAGGCGTTCTCAGCCAGCTGGTAACCTGCTCCCCCTTGGCACCAGCAGGGACTGTCAAGCAGATAAGCCAGGTGTTCTGTTAGTGTGATGCCTGGTTACTCTGCCTCCCAGCTCACGGATGGGCATGCCAGCTTCCTGGATGCTGGCTCCTGAGCCGGCATTAAGAAAGGTCCTCAGTACCTGCCTATGACCTGGCACATTAGTGCGCGGGCCCCAGCATCCTGGATTTGGGTTCAGGCACAGGGACGGTGGATATCTACGATGTCTATTGCCATGCTGGCTGTTGGCACTTTCATTCTTCCTGGTGCTAGGAATTTGCTTATCCCCCTGAGCAAGGGGCTTCGCACTGGGACAGGTAGGAGTTCCAGAATTGGCACTTACAAATTCAAATACCCTTGCTAGCTCCTGAGTCACTTATGCGTCCTCACCATTCAGCAATATTCACAAGTTTTGGCCCAGGGCGAAGGGGCAGAGATCCAAGGAGGCTGCCTGGAAGAAGGGACCCCTGCTGTGAGAATCACTTGGCAAGCTGAGATTGGTCAGTCCATGAGGAAAGGACAGCAGAAAGAGCATCCCTTTCTGACCTCCACAGCTATGTCTGTGGCTGAGTAGAGCAGGGGCTCCCCAGGAGGCAACCTTCTCTGCCAGCGTGGTCCCTCCTTCTAGTCTTGGCTCAGTCAGACCTGCTCTGTGATCCGAGGTCTGGCTCAGCTTTCCTGGCTCCGTCTGCATTTTTCTCTCATGAGGAGGGGATCTCCCTAATAAACCCCCAGCATGTGGAACCCCACAGCCCACTGCCGTCCGCGTTCCATTCTGCAAGGTCCGGGTGAATACAAGCAGGAAGTAAGCCGGAAATGGTTCGAAATGGAGGTTTCTTTTCAGTTTCAGGGAAAAGTGTGAGCGTGGAGCTGCCATCTCCATTTTACAGAAGAAGGACAAGGGCTTAGCGAAGTTCCCGATGTACAATGCTTCTCCAGCTGCAGGTTGGCATGGAGTGCGTCGACTGCTGTTGAAGGGGTCAGGTGGGGAGCAAGCCCTTGCTGGGCCCGAGCGAGCATTGGTTTCCTCGAAACCCTCTGCATGGATCAAACGGTAAGTGCTCTCTTCTCCGTGAACGTTCCTGGAGATCTGGCTGGGAGACATTAAGCTTTTTGGCCGAGGGCCCTTGGGCTCAGGGCCCAAGATTCGAACCCAGGTCTCTCTGACCACAAAGGGTATCTCAGAGTTTCCTCTGAGCTGTGTCTACCGAGTCCATGTGCTGATGGACCACCAACCTCTCTCACCTCCTGCAGTCTCTGGGGAGGATGCTTCCATCCAGATTCTGGTTGCAACCCCAGTAGACGCCGGCCTGGGATGTGACGGTTTCTAGAGAAAAGAGGATCCCAAAGACTCCTCATGAGGACACAGCTAGGAGGCTGAGGGACCTGAGGGCGTTTCGTAGCACCGTGGTTTCCCTCTAGGCCCTGCCTTACTGTCCTTCCCGCTCTCGGTGGTCCACTGGCTTTCTCTGGACCCCCAAAGGGAAAAGTAAGGAGGCCCGAGTTCATGGCATACTTTTGCCACTGCCGGCAGCCAGGCTGATGTGTGACCCGGACACTGGGATTCTCCGAATCTGAGGAGGAACTGGTTCTACTTTCTCAGAAGGAG
>SJXQ01004947.1:1075953-1106102 GCA_006408695.1 Aepyceros melampus | reverse complement strand
TGGGGGAGCTGGGGTTACTCCTTTCTGCCTTTGGGAGTCTCTGCCCACGAAGGATGGGTCGTACTTGCTGCTGTCAGTTGGTGTATGCTAAAGTGTTCTTGCTTTTTCTCTGTTTCTATTTTCTATCTTGACAGAAAAATTGTGATTTTCACACTGTCATGAAACCAATAGGTCCCTGACATATGTTTTTGTAATCTGTGTAGCTGATTTCCCCATGCTTCTGACAGTTCTATTACATCTCTGACAGTTTTATAAAATTTTTCCTCTGGGAAGTTGAGGGGGGTTTGTGCCTCCCCCCACCTTCCACTCCCCGATCCCCCATGCTAACTTGTATTTGGAGATGAAAGAACAGGAAGGAAGCTTTTCTTGTTCCTGCCCCACCGTGTGAACTGCCAGCTGGGTCAGGAGGAGGGTGGTGAACACAATCTACGGACAGTGAGGGATCCCTGAATGCTGGAGAGTGGAGAGGGCCACGGGGTCAGACCCTGGACACTCAGGGATCTGCAGGGGTCAAGGTGCTTCATCCATGGGTTCCAGATTGGGCTGCTTCCCTCTGAGCATCCATCCTCACCCTTTGTGAGCCTCAGAGAAGCATACTCAGGGAGGGACAAGGGCTACACTGCTTTATGCTGATGGCTGTTGAGGAATAGGCATGACGGAGGTGGGCATGGGCAGCAGCACGTGTGTGTGTGTGTGTAAGTTCAAGGTTTCACACCCATGCACATCCACCCCTTCTAAGACACTGCACCAGCCCCAGGGTGATGGAGCCGTGGCCTCGGAGCTTAAGATCTCCCCACGGTGTATTTGGGCACATATGACCTGCACTGGGGCCGCATCCCTGCATTGGGTGAGCTCCCCCTAGGAACATGTGTCCTGGGGCATGCAGGAGTGAAATGCTGGGGGCATGTTTTCATTGAATTCAGCTGGTGCTCAGGGGCACCGACTGTCTTCAGGACAATAGAGGAGAGTTCTGCTGAGCCGTGGAATAAGGGGACACTGGTGGGAAGGAGGATGGGGGCCAAGTTACCTTGCTGTGAGCATTGCTTGCCCAAGGAGGTTGGGGCCTGGTCATCCTGGCCCTGTCATCATCTTGCCTGGTGGCCTTAGGCAAATCGTCTGTAATCTCAAGACCCCGACAAAAGAGGAGGCACTCAACATTGTCCTGGGGATTCTCCATGAAGCAGATATAAGGTGGCCCCGAGACCTCCAAATAGCACCTCAAGCGCTGTGAAAGCCTTCACTACATCTCAGCCTGTTCTCAAGGCATTATTTGTGGCCTCTCAATCGACTTAGCCACTCTGATTTTCCTGTCTATGGGAAACGAGGTGTTGCCATGGCAACTGCCACATTACAGGGTTCTGTACTGGCGATGCCTCTGAGATACAGAGCAGCTTCTCAAAGAGATACACTTTTCAACATGTCATGTAGAATTCTGTACTTGTTAGGGAAAATCGCATTTCCAGCAAAATGACATGCTTCTCCTGGGCTTGCAGACGTGCGGCTCACGCCTTTCTTAAACAAAGACTTTCATTCATTGCCTCTCTCCTGCCTCTCTGGCCTGCCACTGTCTACCCACCCCTCCCAAGTCCCAATCTTCTTTACATAAAATGTGAAGCTGGAGACCAGGAGCTGTGTGGAGAGGCGGGCTCAGCTGGCCAGGGTGGAAGTGCACAGAACTGGCTTTTCTCTACAGCAGAGGGGCTGGGAGGGAGGTCAGGGGTGGGTACCTTGGCCTCTGACTGAGGAGTCAGCCAGCTGGGAGGGTGGCTGGTCTGTCCTCTGATGTCCCTTGGCTTGTTGCCCAGTCACTGACCTGATTTCTCAGGGTGGAGTTAGAAGTAAGGATCATGGATGTTCCAGCCCTCCTCCTGGTTAGTGCTACCAAAGGGCCTCAGTGAGGGGTTGGTGTCTCCTTGGCTCAGATGGTAAAGCATCTGCCTGCAATGCAGGAGACCCGGGTTCAATCCCTGGGTTGGGAAGATCCCCTAGAGAAGGAAATGGCAACCCACTCCAGTACTCATGCCTGGAAAATTCCATGAATGGAAAGCCTGGTGGGCTACAGTCCATGGGGTCGAAAAGAGTCGGATCGACTGAGTGACTTCACTTTCACTTTCACTTTGGGTCTGACACGCACCCCATGTGTTCAGCAGAACTGTGCCAGCTTCTTCCCGGGTAGCACTGCTCTGGGCATTGTGGGGGAGCCGGTGCATGGAGATGGGCAGTTCGCTGGAGACCATACCTGGCCTCAGGCCTGGCATCCTTGGAGTCACCTTGGGTCCTACCTGTCACCTTGGGCTACTTGCCTCTCTTTGCTTCCGATTTGCCATCTGTCCCACTGAGCAGGTCAGGCTGGATTGTCTTGGATGATCCTGCTCTGAGAGTCTGTCCCTTACACTCTGGTGGGGTTTCCAGACCCCACTGCTCCTTGGAGTCACTCTTAGAGGTTCCGGAGCCCCTCTCCCAGATACTTTGACTAATACAGTGGTGGCCTGGATATTGCAGGTAAGTCTGTGCTGACATGAGGATGAACCTCTACACAAGGACATTGTGTGGGTTGGCACTGGACACCAGAGCAATTAAGAATTAGTAGGGTTTGTATCTGACACAGAGAAACCAGTCTTTCCCCTGGTTGAGGAGAGCAACCTTGCATGAGGAATTTAGGGTCTTCTTGCGTTTAAACCAGTGATGCTTGAAGTATGGTCTGGTTACAGAGATCTGCGCTGCTCTGCACAGTGTTGATGGTTCACAGAGGAAGGAACTTGCACCAGTATGTAAAACAGATACAACAGAAAGCACATGTGTATAAAATACTTGTGGCACGACTTTCTCAATGAGGGAAGCAGTGCATTGGCTTAGGTTCTAGTGCGAGGTGGGGATTTTGCTGCAGACGAGCCCCTGAGTAGCACTGCTTGACAGCATCCCTCAGCTGCCTTCCAACCTGAGATGGGACCTGCCCCTGTGCTGCTTCAAGCCAATATCACCTGATTCTTGGCCTCCAGGAGCCTCCCGGTGGGTCTCCTGCCTCCAGATTTACGCTCCTCCAACCCAGTGCATTCTCCACCCTGGACTAGAAAGAGTTTTCCAAAATGCAGTCTTGGTCATGTCACTTTCCTGCCAAATACTTCCCAGTGGGTCTCCATTATCCTTAGAGTCAAGCCCAAGTTCTTCCACATAGGAAAAGCCTCCCAGGCAGCTTGGCCCCTGGCAGCTTCTCCACCTTGCTTTTATCATCGAGTGATGGGATTGCAAAGCTCTCCAAATATACAAAGTTTCTCTTGCTTCTTGGCCCTTGCCCCAGCTGTTGCTCCTGTCTGGAACCTTCTTCTCCCTTCCTTTGGCCAAGTCCTCTTCCTTCTTCATCAGAGAAGGATCTCTGAGCTCCTTCTCATCCGTGTCAGCTAATCAACTGGATTAATTAGTTGGCATCAGCTGAATGGAGGGGACTGCTTATTGTTCTCAGATATCCTTCTTTTCTTCTTCATCAGTGGAATCTTTCATTTAGGTTAAGCTGATAGTAAGCAGAATAAACATGATCCTTAACCTCAGATGCAAGCATGTTGCTAAATTCCAGCCCATGGGATATAAACAGCAGAGCTTCTGGAAAGTGTTTTTAAAGGAGAGGGGCATCCTCCTTCCACCTCTCCTCTATTTTACTGCTAGCTGGAATGCAGATGTGATGCCCAGAGCTCGGGCATCTATCTTTGATCCACATGAGTGGTAGTCACAGGCTAAGAATGTCGGGGAACAAGAGAAAAGATGTTTGGCTCTTTAATGACTTACATGCTTTCTTGTCACTCTGGACTGCTTACCTTCAGATTTCTTTTATATGAAAGAGAAGTAAGCTTCTGTCTTGCATAAGTCACTATTATTGTGGGGCTTTCTGTTACTCACAGTCAGAGCTCATTCTAAGTGATGCAGGTGCCAGTAACTGAATGTCTGAAAGCAAGAAAAATGTTTTAATTATCTCCTTTAACCAATCTGAAAAGAGAAGGTTCCACAGCTTCCTCCATGGTTGACAGTTGCTTCTGCAGCCTGGATCACTGTCTCTGGGATTCTCCTGGTCACAGGGCGGGCTCAGCAGCTCCAAAATGTCCTCACACAGCAGCAATATTCCAGGCAGAAGGATGAAGATGGGTTCAGAGGCGATAGAAATGTTCCTCACACAGCTGTCCTGATACCTTGGAAAAAACCCTTCCCAGAAGCAGCCAAACTGATTTCCCTTGGTATCTCATTGGCTAGACCCTAGCTGTAAGGGATGTGGGATGAGGAGCCTGGATTTTCAGCCTCTGTAGTGAGAGGCAGGTGAGGGTTAGGTGGAAATGGCTGGTGGCTGGACAACCCTCAGTGTCTTCCACGTTGCCCCCTAGGTACTGCTCTTCCGACACTTGGCTCCATCGTCTGCTGGCTTCTCTCTGAAGCAGGAGCTTTGTGAAGACAGTGAATGGTTCCGGGAGACAGTACAGCAAGAGCTGTTAGGATGGCAGTGTCTGGAACCCAACCCCTGGGCTCAAGTTTTGTCTCTTCTCTTCTGCTGTGGCTTAATTAGCATCTCTGCGCTCCATGGTTAGAAAGGGGATAAGAATTCCTACCTGCCTCCGAAGGTTGTTTGTGGATTGAATGAGTTCCTGTGTGTGGAATGCTTAGAATGCTAGTTCTCAAATGTGGCTGTGCACGGGAATCGTGCAGTCAGTTTAAAAACGTCAGTGATTCCTGGCCCCTGCAGAGACTCAGCTCTAACTGGTCTGGGGTGTGGCTTGGGCACTGGGATTTTTAAAAGCCCTCTAGTTGATTTGTACAAATTGTTTATGTATTTAATATCTGGCTGCGCTGGGCCTTTGTTGCTGCTTGGGCCTTTCTCTAGTTGCGACAAGCAGGGGTCACTCTCTAGTTGCCACGCGTGGGCTTCTCGTTGCAGGGGCTTGTCCTGTTTCAGAGCATGAGCTTCAGGGTGCTGGAGCTCCAGTAGTTTCGCCCCCCCTGGGTTCAAGAGCACAGGCTCGATAGTTGTGACACACGGGCTTAGCTGCTCTGAGGCATGTGGAATCTTCCCAAACTCTTCTGCTCAGGGACTGAACCCGTGCATTAGCAGGTGGATTCCTTACCTCTGAGCACCAGGGAATCCCCCTCTAATGATTTTAATGTACAGCCAAGAACAGTGCCTGACACAGGGTGTCAAGTCGCTTCAGTGCTAATTCACTTCAGTGGTGTCTGACTCTTTGTGATTCCGTGGGCTGTAGTCCACCAGGCTCCTCTGTCCATGGGGATTCTCCAGGCAAGGATACTGAAGTGGGTTGCTATGCCCTTCTCCAGGGGATCTTCCTGACCCAGGGATTGAACCTGCATCTTATGTCTCCTGCATTGGCAGGCAGTTTCTTTACCACTAGTGCCACCTGGGAAGCCACTGACACAGGGTAACTTCTAATAAATGTTACCTCTGATCGCTTTGCTTATCATTGTGACTCTAGTCCCTAGTCTGAGGCCCAGGACATAGCGGGCCCTCACCAATTGTTTGTTAAGTGAATGAATGAAAGTTTGGGGGCAAGAGGTGGTTTAGGTCGTTCAGTCCAGCCCTCTGGCACTGTGATGTTTACTCTGTTCATTTGGTCCGGCCTCACTTGTAACATCTCCCAAGGGTCCAGGGCATCCTCTTTCCTCCTTCTCTTGCTTAGGCCCCTAAGGCTCCTCTCTCATCCACAGCCTATAAAGGAAGTTGCGGAGCCCATGCAGCTGCTTTGTGCCAGGGATGCCTGGTCCGCCCACCCCTCATCTGGGCACCACCTTTGCTCACAGCTGCGGTGTCCCTGGGGAAGGGCCATGGGCCTTAACGGGGGAGCTGCCCTTTTCGGGGGCACCATTCTGGCTGGGTGGGATGGATTTCTGCTGTAAACATGGCCCATCTGGGAGAAGCCCAGGTGCCATGTTTTGAACAGCTCTGAAACTTAAAGCTCAGAAGGCTTTGAAATGCAAATATTTTGAAGGAAACATAAGGTAAACATGAGTGCTTATTTCCCCCTGATGAAAACAATATGCTGTTTGCTCTGAAATGTAAATAGGGCCTTGATCACTTTTAAAGAAAGCCATGTCTCCTATTTTTAGGTCGAAGGTAGTATCATTCCTAAAAATACATGTGTCGGCAGCCTTCCCAGCCCACCTGAATCCACACTTCCCTGTTGGTCATGGATGCCCTTCATTCCAGGCATCGCTGTCTTTTCCCATAACTCTTCTAAATCACCTCCCCTCCCCCCCATCTGGAATGCCACACTCCCCCTCCTCAACCCTCATCTAATTTTTCCAGTACTCTCTGAGTGCTTGGGAGTTCCTTTTGGATAGAATTCGGGGCTGGGGCAGGAGGGGGTAGAGAGGAAATCTGTAGCCAAAGGCATTTTACTGACTTGAAAGAGATTTTATGGTGCATTGAGTTCTAATCAACTTTAATAAGTATTTAATGCAGGAAGAAGACTTTGCCCCCAGCCCTGAGGCTGCTGTGCATGCTCACAGCCCCCTGTTGGCCAGGAGAGAAAGGACCTTCACTGGGGCACCATGGTTTGGGTGGGGGCGGCCAGTGACAGCTGCAGAGAAACGAATAATTAGCGATTTCAAGCCCTGATAATGAGTAGCTCCATGATCCTTCTTGGAGCCATTAGGAACATCTATCTTATTAATGATCCCTCTAGACAGCCGCAGGCCCAGGCACCCGGCTCCTCTCCAGTGGGGCTCTTGCATCTCATCTGTCTACTGAAGAGAAGAGATGGGAGGTGGCCGTTTTTCATCCCGCTTACTAGGGGGATGGAGGCTTCCTGGGCTGGCAGCACCGCAGGGGCTGATCTGGAGAACCCCCACCCATGCTCTTGATCCCTTCGTACCAAGCACTCCTGCTCCACCCAGCAGAGGAAAACAGTGAGCACAGCCTTTGTTGGGCGCCCTCCCCACGCATGTGTGCCAGGAGTTGCCTTTGCCTGCGGTGTTCTCTGTTCTTCCCTCCCTCCCCCTCGCCTGGGAAGTGTTATCATCATCACATTTGTGCAGACACCTGCTAAAGTTCCAGGACCTTATCCAGATTCATACAGCCAGTAAGGGCCAGTGCCAGGACTGGAATTTCTGTCTTTTTGATGGGTCTTCCCGCTGCCCCATACTACCCTGTGAATGAATTCAAGAAATAGCAACTCTTCCTGGCTGGCTTTTCTCAAAGACAATGCCCAAGCCAAGAGTTGCAGTCTACTGTCCATTGGCCTCAGGTGGTTCACAGCTAGAAATCTGATTTGACCCTTAATAATTATGAAATACCCGTATACAGTTTCAGATTTACTGATAAATTGAAGAACCTGGACACAATAAATTTGTCATCCCGGCTAGTTCTCAGGGACACCTGCTTTTCTTAGACAATTTGCCACAGGCCTTACCCCTCTGTATTGCCCCAGGATTTGCCTAATGTGCTAACTTAACATTATCTGTCTGTCACCATAAATGTTCAAGTTTGAGTGAGTCACTTAGATTTGTGGTTTTCAAACTTTATTTTATCAGCAGATCCTTTCTTTCCAACTGTAAAGCAGGAAATAGGAAATCTAAGAGTTAAGGTTGGTGTGGACCTCAAATTCCACTCTCTTGGGCCCTACCTCCCATCCCAGTTGTCACTTAAAATTTGTGGAGACCCCATAAATGGGGGTTTCCATGGAGAAATGGTTTGCAAATGGTTTTCGTAAAGAACAAATTAGTGGCAACATCCTATGGATCCAAGAAATTCAACAGAAAATGCCCTGCCTGGAACCCACACTTTGAAGGTCAAAACCAGCAGTTTGAGAAGGCTTTAGAGGCTACAGAGTAAGACTAGAGGGGCCAACTGACTTTGAGCATGCGCGCATAGAAAATCAGTATCTGAGGCCATGCTTAAGCCTGCGGTTTGCATCTTCTCATCACGCCTACGTTTTTTTTTTTCTAGAAGAATCCAAAACATGAAGCTTCTGATGTATGTCCACATCTCTAGCACCCTGAGCCCAGCTTTACTCTAACCTTCTATCTCCCGTCCCCAAATCACACACTTTTTGGAAGTTGGAGACCACCAAGCAAACCGAGCTTGTTGTGGGCGGTGCCTCCTAAGCTGTGGTTTGGCCCATGTTTGGAGCGTCTTTAAAATGTGGAGCGTCTTCTTGGCATGTTTATATGTCTGGGGGTAATTGGAAATTACTTTCATGTGACACGTGTACACGTAGGCATATGAAACAGAAAATGTAGCATTAACCAGAGTCTTCACAATAAAAGATGAGACCTGAACCCTTTTAATTTGGGGGTTATAATGTTGACTTGGATAACATCTCCTGGTATTCTAGGTCAGGGGTCATCAAACTTTTTCTATAAAGGAAGAGGTAACTATTTTAGGGTTAGAAGACTGTGTAGTCTTTGTTGTAACTGCTCAACTCTGCTATTGTAACTCAAAAGCAGCTGTAGACAACATGGACGGGAATGGGCTTGGCTGTATTCCAATAAAACGCATAATTTCAGCTTGTACTAATTGCTGGAGGAGAAGGTAGGAGAGAAGGATCCAGCAGAAATTTGTTTATTTTCCTGGCCAGATTTTAAGTTTCAGGAGAGCAGGTATTCTGGTCACCATGCTCAGGAACTCAAAGTCAAGGCCTGTCAAGAGCATGGCCCAGTTTAGCCTTTCCTTACATACAGGGTCCAGGAAGAAAGACAGTGAAGAATCAGAGGTCTGAATGGACACGTGGTGAGCAGCTTCCTCGGGTGGGGAGGACCCATCAGGTGCCTGAGGGCTAGGCAGGATGGGCCAGGTGAGGGCAGAGGGGAGAAGCAGGGTTGAATGGCGCATCAGCGGGTGATCCGTGAGAGTCAGGAGCTGGGGCTGAGTGCTGAGTCTGGTGCCTGACCCTGGAGCGCCTGGGGATCTGGGTAGAGCTGGTGGCAGTGGGAACCATGGTTATCCCTGAGCAGGAGGGTGATGGGACGTGGGGACATTTAGCCAGCCAAGTGGAGCAGGACGAAGAAGGCAGTGTTGCTGTTTGTGGCAGCTGTTTACTGCAGGAAAGGGGACCCTCTCCAAGTGCACACCCTGGCCGCGGCGGGTAGAAAAGCCAGTCACTTTCTCTTCCCACTCCCGCTTACCAAGCAGTCATTCAAGGCCAGAGAAACGGGCTACTTGAAAAACCCTGCAGCATCTGCAGGAGTCTAGTGGTGGCAGCAAGGAGACAGAGACTTCCAGAGGCTGGAGGATGCTTGGGAGAATGGGGATGGATGTCCCAGAGGCGGTGAGAAGAGGCTTTCTGGATTTCCTTGTTGGGGCTCCCACGTGACTCCATGGATCTAAACTGCACTAGGAGCTTTGCAGTCCATGTGGCTGACCCAGGATTTATGTTCCACTTCGGGTCTTCTGTTGCAGTTAATGAGGGAGGCAGCTGCTGGCAACATTCTTGCACATGACCCATGAGAACCTGTTCTTGTCTAATAGATGAGGACATCAGGGTGGAGCAAAGTGACCTGCCCTAGCTAGTAAGTGGCAGAGTTCTGTTTGAAACTTAGTTCTTTGATTCTAGGTTCTACATACTTTTTTCCCCCTGTAATCAGCTAATTCTGTTATCAGATACTGGGAGACGGCAAGGGAAGGGAATGGCTTTTGCAAGTGACTCCCTAGAAATCTTTCCTCTGATTCAGCGTCTGGACTACTGAGTCATCCATCAGCATCTGCCCCCTTTAATAGGGACCCTTCTCTTCTTGTGAACATTCTCCATCTTCTGGAAGTTTCTATTCTCTCTGCCCCCACCGCTAGGCTCCTGTAGATGCTGCTATGTTTTTAGAGGACTCAATTTCTCTGGCGTTGGCATTGCACCTTGTTGGGCCTGTCAGAGTCCCTGCCTGAAATTTTTTTAGGATGGAACTGGAAAGAAGTCTCCAGTGCAGGCGCTTGGATGGTAACAGCCAGAAACACTCAGCCTGGGGGTTTCGAGTCATGTTTAGGAGAGAGAATGAAGCCTTGTGCAGAGAGAGGTCGAGGTGAGAGATGGAGAGAGAAGGTTCTGGTCCAGCTTGGGTTCCTGTTGTTCTGAGGTCCAGCTGGGTCCTGCCTTGCCTCAGTTGAGTCATCCAGCCTTCTTCTGAGTTCTGTGAGAGTCAGTTCCAGTTCTGGCCTCAGCTGTCAGGTTGGTCTCTGCCACTTGCAGCATGAATACTGAGTGACAGACAGCTTATGAGGGAGCATTTGCCATCATACAGGCTGAAATATTTACGGGCTCACCTTGCATGCCTGGCATTCCTCACAGCTGAAAGGGCATGGGGCTGGGGGCGGTGAGGCTCTGTTCAGAGGTTTGGGGTTCAGGCATGAGCCCTCTACAGAGGATCAGTTAGCATGAACTTATGGACTCTCAGAGGTGTGAAGGGACCCCAGATGTCACCTAGCTCTATGTCTGGGGTTAGGCCCATGACCCTAAAAGCTAATTCTGATCCTAACATCTCTGTCTTTACCTTGAAGGGTGAAGATGAATATCTCCAGACCTCAGGGAAGGGACTTCCTGACCCCCTGAGCCAGAGCAGGGTCAACTGACTTGGTGTTCACGGATAATCCCAAGTGCCAAGTACAGCGCCTGGTACACAGGAGACCCTGTAATGTGCGCTGGATGTGTGAACACTGAGTCCTCCAAGCTGGCCCTTGGCTCAAAGCGTGGGGAAGGATGCCGCTTCTCACAGGGTCCTAGCACTCTTTGCTTCAGCACTTTGTTACTTCCCAAAGCTTTCTCAGTTCCCTTTTCCCAAACCCCTTATCTGCATATGCACACACACACAGAGACACATATTCAGGAGGAGACACACAGGAGGAAGAGCAAGACCCCAAGTTCCAAGGGCAACTTCTCCTCACTACTGAGCAAGTTTATGGTTCAAGTGAAGTCTCCGTTGGTATCTTAATCCTGTCCTTCAGTTTGTCTGTCTGTTTCTCTCTCCAGTAGTGAATGTACTCCATCCATCTCCGAACCCTGCACATATATGCAAAACCGATACTGTCTTCCAGGCTCTCGGCAAATGTTTACTGAGTGAATGTGGAGTGAATGAGATTAAACAGATGCACTTATCTTGCTTTAGTCTCAGTGAGATGATTTGCTTTTAAAGAGCTCAGCAGCTCATAGGGGAGCTGGTAGCTCAGGAACCTGGATGAAGGAAGCATCAAAGTGCTGAAATAGACGGAGAATTAGGGCGCTGTGGGCACTCCAGGGAGGGACTCTACTCAGAGGCGGGGGGAAGATTTTCAGAAGGAAAAGTACATTTGTCCTGGGCTTGCAGGGGAGAATAGGAGTGCATCTGGTCCAGAAGTGGGTGTCTCTGTCAGGATGCTTTTAGAATTATAAGCGACAGAAAAAGCTTTATTATGCTAAACAGAGGCAGTTCAGGCTTCAAGGCTGGTTGTTTCAGCACCTCCGTGGTGTCACCAGGGACTCAGGTTATTTGTCTCTCTCCACTCGGTCATCTACTGTCTTGGTTTCAGTTCATAGTCCAGAGATGGTTGTGAGCAACATTGGAGGCTGTGTGTGTTCTTGTTCTGGTCTAGCGGGAGAGGGTGAAATCACTCTCCCAGGCATGGATTATAATTTAATTGGGGGCAGCTTTCGAGATGACACTGCCCTGGACCAGCGAGGCACCATGGCAATCCTCTGTGCTGATTGGCTTAGACTACTAGGACCCACGCCTGGGGAGAATGAGCTCTACCTCCCTTGAGCCATTGTGCTTTGTGAAAAGGACAGCATACCAGGATGGAATTGAGGCTAGGAGGAATGGGGGATGGGTAGGCAAAGAAGGAAGCCCAGAAGTGAGGTGGGGGAGGGGAGTATCCTGGGTCAGGGGTTCTTTCTGGATGCCAAGTTGCGATCTTGAGAACAGGCCTCATGTGTCTGGGGTGGCAGGAGCCAGGTGGGCAAGGGCAGCTGGAGAGGGGGCTGAGTGGTAGCTGCTGATGAAGATGGCAGAGTCTGACCTCCCTGGCCCTATGAACAGTGGGCTGTCTCCAGGAGAGTGGGCTTCTGTTAGCAGGAGAAGGAGAAATGGGAAGCGTGCGGGGCCACACCACCCCCGCCCCCATTCACTCCACGATGCTATTCCTGGAACCACCATCTGTGCGGGGTTGGGTTCTGCCAGCTTGGCCAGGGAGGGGACCTGCATTTCCCAGAATCCCCTTCTCTGTGGGGTTCTGAGTTAGGGTTGGCCAAAAGTAGAATCATGTGAGATGTGGAAGACGGAAGCGAAGAAGAAGTCATCCTTCTCAGCAGGTTGTGGGATCAGACACAATGACAGACAGACCCAGGTGTGTCTAATAGGTGCCAGCTTTCAGTTCATTTGTCTGACTCCCAGCCTCGCCAGTGGAACTAGGTGGGCCCAAGTCCTTACCAAGTGCTGGACAGAAGATCTCCCAGAGGGGGCAGCCTCTCTGTGAACTCCCCAATCGGTGGTGAGATGCACTGGGCTTTCTCCCTGATACCCACTTGTGCCAGTGCTTTGGGCTACAGGAGCCTCCCTCAGTTCTTCTCCTGAATTTCTAGCTGTCTAGTCCCATCCATGACTGGGTATGTGTGAATGGGGCTAAAAATAGGACTTGCGGCTGAGTGTTAGAGGAGCAGGTGTGTTAGCAAGGCAGGGCGCTGAGGACTCCGCCCGGCACAGAGCGAGAGCCACAGAGTGTGAGCGGTTGCTGGGGGTACCTACGTGCCCTGGTCCAGGCACCAGCCAGGTGTCTGCACAGGTGTTAATTCATTCCATCCCTCCATCAATCCTCGGAGAGTGGTATTACAATTAACCCCACTTACAGAGTCACAGAGAGGCTATTAGGTTGGAACACATGAAATTGCTGCTTTTGTAGGTCAAACATTGTTCTGTGTCAGCAAATGCATGTGGCTCCCAGCTAGCATGACTGTGGGCCTCACAGCTGGGCGACTGCCTGAGCTGTGTGGCCTGCACACTTACTGAGTGCCTACTGTGTTCCAGACAGACTGAACCTCTGTTACAGCATTTTACAGCATCACGGTGGGGCTGTTCATGTTATACGTGCTGTGTGCCATGGAAGAGGAAGCCATGGGCTGTTTTTAACCTTTCCCCCCAAACCTTAGCTCACTCTTTTAGTGTCCAGCTTAGATACCTGCCTCCTCCATGAAGCCCTCCCTGACTTCCCGAACACCAGAGGAATTCACCTGTGTAAGGGTGCAGAGGCAGGAAAGGGCCCTGCTTATCCAGAGACAGTGGGAGTTTTGCATGGCTGGAGTATAGAATGCACTATGGGACAGGCTGGAGAGGGAGCTGAGCAGGGGAGATGGGCCTCAGAGGTGAGGCCGAGTGGTGAGGATGAGGTGCTAGGGCCAGCTCAGCTTACCCCTGAAATAGCCCTGAATCTGCTGTCTTTATCCTCATCTCCTCATGGGCTTGAGGGTAGCCTGCTGCTTGCAGGGGGCACATCACAGGAGCCTGAAATGGCCCAGGAGATGGGAGAGTTTCTGAGCTTGGTTGGCATCATGGCGGGTACCTCCTGCCCATGTCAACAAGCCCTGGAAGAGTTACTGAGGCCCTAGGCCTCTGCCGTGGGAGTCTCAGGCCGCCCAGACTCACTCTGCTTTCCTGACCCTATACCCACAGTTTAGTCCCATCAGGTGCTATCTCAGCCCTGACCTGATTCACTTGCCCTTTTCCCTGTGGCCCTTTCAGGACACCCTTGCTGCCCTTGGTATGTCCTGCTCAGTCCTGTGTCTATCCTGTGCTCCTTGTCTGCGGTGGGAGAATCAGACAGCATGGATCAGAAGTGGGTTCTCCCTGGGGACTTGCCAACCACTGTCTGGGATTCCCCTTCCTTCCCTGTGTGCTTGAGAGCTCAGCTTCCAAGAGTAGGGTACCTGGTAGGAATCCTGCTCTGCACCCGACCCTGACCACTTTCCCCTCTGTAATGTGGGCTTACAGAGAGCACCTGCATTAGAGGCAGTGTGTGTTTGTAAACATTTCACAGCTGGCTCCTCAAACATATTTCCAGCCAAACTTGGTTGGCACTTTTGTTTACAGCGATGAGTAAGGTGAAAGTGAAACAGTGAAGTTCAGTCGCTCAGTCGTGTCTGACTCTTTGTGACCCCATGGACTGTAGCACGCCAGGCCTCTCTGTCCATCACCAACTCCTGGAGTTTACCCAAACTCATGTCCATTGAGTCAGTGATGCCATCCAACCATCTCATCCTCTGTCGTCCTCTTCTCCTCCCGCCTTCAATCTTTCCCAGCATCAGGGTCTTTTCAGATGAGTCAGTTCTTCACATTGGGTGACCAAAGTATTGGAGTTTCAGCTTCAGCACAGTCCTTCCATTGAATATTCAGGACTGATTTCCTTTAGGATGGACTGGCTGGATCTCCTTGCAGTCCAAGGGACTCTCAAGAGTCTTCTCCAACACCACAGTTCAAAAGCATCAGTTCTTTGGCACTCAGCTTTCCTTATAGTCCAACTCTCACATCCATAAATGACTACTGGAAAAACCATAGCCTGGATTAGATGGACCTTTGTTGGGACTTCCTTGGTGGCTCAGACGGTAAAGCATCTGTCTACAATGCGGGAGACCTGGGTTCAATCCCTGGGTCAGGAAGATTCTCTGGAGAAGGAAATGGCAACCCACTCCAGAACTCTTGCCTAGAAAATCCCATGGACGGAGGAGCCTGGTGTCCATGGGGTCGCAAAGAGTTGGACACGACTTCACTTTCACTTTGTTGGCAAAGTAATGTCTCTGCTTTTTAATATGCTGTCTAGGTTGGTCATAACTTTTCTTCCAAGGAGAAACAGATGTCTTTTAATTTCATGGCTGCAGTCAGCATCTACAGTGATTTTGGAGCCCCCAAAAGTAAAGTCTCTCACTGTTTCCATTATTTCCCCATCTATATGCCATGAAATGATGGGACCAGATGCCATGATCTTAGTTTTCTGAATGTTGAGCTTTAAGCCAACCTTTTCACTCTCCTCTTTCACTTTCCTCAAGAGGCTCTTAGGTTCTCTTTCCCTTCTGCCATAAGGGTGGTATCATCTGCATATCTGAGGTTATTGATATTTCTCCTGGCAATCTTGATTCCAGCTTGTGCTTCTTCCAGTCCAGCATTTCTCATGATGTACTCTGCATCGAAGTTAAATAAGCAGGGTGACAATATACAGCCTTGATGTACTCCTTTCCTGATTTGGAACCAGTCTGTTGTTCCATGTTCGATTCTAACTGTTGCTTCCTGACCTGCATACACATTTCTCAAGAGGCAGGTTAGGTGGTCTGGTATTCCTATCTCTTTCAGAATTTTCCACAGTTTGCTGTGATCCACTCAGTCAAGGCTTTGGCATAGTCAATAGAGCAGAAATAGATGTTTTTCTGGAACTCTCTTGCTTTATCGATGATCCAACGGATGTTGGCAATTTGATCTCTGGTTCCTCTGCCTTTTCTAAATCCAGATTGAACATCTGGAAGTTCTCAGTTCATGTACTGTTGAAACCTGGCTTGGAGAATTTTGAGCATTACTTTATTAGCATGTGAGATGAGTGCAATTGTGCGGTTGTGCAGTGGTTTGAGTGTTCTTTGGCATTGCCTTTCTTTGAGATTGGAATACAGACTGACGTTTTCCAGGCTGTGGCCACTGCTGGGTTTTTTTGAATTTGCCAGCATATTAAGTACAGCATGTTCACAGCATCATCTTTGAGGATTTGAAATAGCTCAACTGGAATT
Source organism: Aepyceros melampus (assembly GCA_006408695.1). Classification (NCBI taxonomy): domain Eukaryota; kingdom Metazoa; phylum Chordata; class Mammalia; order Artiodactyla; family Bovidae; genus Aepyceros; species Aepyceros melampus. The sequence goes on along the minus strand of SJXQ01004947.1, from coordinate 1,090,395 downwards.
CCATCACCTCCACTAGCTTTGTTCGTAGTGATGATTCCTAAGGCCCACTTGACTTCGCAATCCAGGATGTCTGGCTCTAGGTGAGTGATCATACCATCATGATTATCTGGGTCATGAAGATCTTTTTTGTACAGTTCTTGTGTGTATTCTTGCCACCTCTTCTTAATATCTTCTGCTTCTCTTAGGTCCATACCAATTCTGTCCTTTATTGTGCCCATCTTTGCATGAAATGTTCCCTTGGTATCTCTAATTTTCCTGAGGTGATCTAAGGGCAAAGGAGAAGCCTCAGCAAGACAGTAGGAGGGGTGAAATTACATTAGAATCAAACCCCAACCCTCCAGAGATGCTCAGAGGGCTCAAACAAACCTTATGCACACCAGGACCCAGAGACCCCATAGAGACTGGGAGAGAATTGTGTTTGAGTGTCTCCTGTGGAGGTACAGGTCAGCAGTGGACTGCTGTAGGGATAGGGGCTTTGGGTACAGCAGACCTGGGTATGGCATAAGCCCTCTTGGACTAGGTTGCCATTAACCCCACCATAAAGCTTCCAGAACTTACAGGACTGGGGAAACAGACTCTCGGAGGGCACAAACAAAACTTTGTGTGCACCAGGACCCAGGAGAAAGGAGCAGTGATCCCACAAGAGACCGACCCAGACTTGCCCAGGAGTGTCCAGGAGTCTCTGGCAGATTCGTGGGTCCATGGTGGCCTGCTGCAGGGTTGGGGCCACTGAGTGTAGCAGTGCAAGCATGGGACCTTTTGAAGAAGTCACCATTACCTTCATTACCTGCACCATAGTTTGGTCCCAGGTAAATAACAGGGAGGGAACACAGCTCCACCCATCAACAGAAAATTGGATTAAAGATTTACTGAGCATGCCCCCCACCCCTGCCCCATCAGAATAAGATCTAGTTTCTCCCTCAGTCAGTCTCTCCCATCAGGAAGCTTCCATAAGCCTCTTATCCTTCTCCATAAAAAGGGAGACAGACTGAAAACCACAGTCACAGAAAACTAACCAACTGATCACATGGACCATAGCCTTGTCTAACTCAGTGAAACCATGAGCTGTGCTGTGTAGGGTCACCCAAGACAGACGGGTCATGGTGGAGATTTCTGATAAAATGTGGTCCACTGGAGAAGGGAATGGTAAACCACTTCAGTATTCTTGCCTTGAGAACCCCATGAACAGTATGAAAAGGCAAAAAGATAGGACACTGAAAGATGAACTCCCCAGGTTGGTAGGTGTCCAATATGCTACTGGAGATCAGTGGAGAAATAACTTCAGAAAGAATGAAGAGATGGAGCCAAAGCAAAAACAACACCCAGTTGTGGATGTGACTGGTGATGGAAGTAAGTCAAATCTGTAAAGAGCAATATTGCATAGGAACCTGGCATGTTAGGTCCATGCTGCTGCTACTACTGCTGCTAAGTCATTTTAGTCGTGTCCAACTCTGTGCGACCCCATAGACGGCAGCCCACCAGCTCCGCTGTCCCTGGGATTCTCCAGGCAAGAACACTGGAGTGGGTTGCCATTTCCTTCTCCAACGCATGAAAGTGAAAAGTGAAGGTGAAGTTGCTCAGTCGTGTCCGACTCCTAGCGACCCCATGGACTGCAGCCTCCCAGGCTCCTCCATCCATGGAATTTTCCAGGCAAGAGTACTGGAGTGGAGTGCCATTGCCTTCTCTGTTAGGTCCATGAATGAAGACACATTGGAAGTGGTCACACAGGAGATGGTAAGAGTGAACGTCAACATTTTAGGAATCAGCAAACTAAAACGGGCTGGAATGGGTGAATTTAACTCAGATGACCATTATATCTACTACTGTGGGCAAGAATCTCTTAGAAGAAATGGAGTAGACATCGTAGTCAACAAAAGAGTCTGAAATGCAGTACTTGGATGCAATCTCAAAAATGACAGAATGATCTCTATTTGTTTCCAAGGAAAACCATTCAATATCACAGTAATCTAAGTCTATGCCCCGACCAGTAATGCTGAAGAAGCTGAAGTTGAACGATCCTATGAAGACCTACAAGACCCTCTAGAACTAACACCCAAAAAAGATGTCCTTTTCATTACAGGGGACTGGAATGCAAAATTAGGAAGTCAAGAAATATCTGGAGTAACAGGCAAATTTGGCCTTGGAGTACAGAATGAAGCAGGGCAAAGGCTAATAGAGTTTTGCCAAGAGAACACACTGGTCGTAGCAAACACCCTTTTCCAACAACACAAGAGAAGACTCTACACATGGACATCACCAGATGGTCGACAGCAAAATCAGATTGATTATATTCTTTGCAGTGAAAGATGGAGAAGCTCTATACAGTCAGCAAAAACAAGACTGGGAGCTGACTGTGGCTCAGATCATGAACTCCTTTTGCCAAATTCAGACTAAAATTGAAGAAAGTAGGGAAAACCATTAGACCATTCAGGTGTGACCTATATCAAATCCCTTACGATGATACAGTGGAAGTGAGAAATAGATTCAAGGGATTTATAGACAGAGTGACAGGTCTGATTGATAGATTTGATAGCCTGAAGAACTATCAACAGAGGTTCGTGACATTCTCCAGGAGGCAGGGATCAAGACTATCCCCAAGAAAAAGAACTGCAAAAAGGCAAAATGGTTGTCTGAGGAGGCCTTACAAATATCCGTGAAACAGTGAAAGGTATATACAAACTTCGCTCATTCCTCAGAGACCTGACGGACCTCTTTGCTGAATCGGATGACTCTTTTTGAATATAGAAAAGTATTTTCTCTTTTTGTTGGGTGCTGCAACAGCTGCAAACTCAGGCACACCTCTAAGTTTCATTTGCATGATTAATATTTTCTCTATCACTTTCTTAAGTCTAGGAAATCAACAAGAACAAAAAAAAATAATCAAGTCCTGATTTGCAGCCTTCGATGATTTCTGTGTGACATCACTAAAAGCAGAATTCGGAAGATAGACTTGATAGCTACCATTGTATACTATCTCCAACCCACAGATGTAATAGATGTGAATAACCTCAAAGAGCATAGATAACAATAAAATTTAGTAAGATAATTGGGAAGTGATGGGTTTTGAATTTATGTAACTTACTTTTAAAGTAATAGCTATACTTAATATTCTTCCTGTAGAATCCCTGGACATGTAACAGTTGGCTGTTAGGGTGAGTTAGCCCTGGTATGCCATCCTGGGGTTATTGTAGGAAATAAATAATAACATATTGAAAATGCTCAGCATACCCTGGGACACTCCTGTCCTCAGACCTGGACAGGCCTGGCTGCTGCCCAGGCCCCCTGCTCTACTGGGCCTTCCTTACAGTTTTCAGGAAATGTACAGTGACCTTGGTTCCAAGTGCTCTATTTGGGACTCTCCTCACACATCAGGTAGGTCAGGTCAGCTGCAGAACTCAGCCTATGAGGCTGACCAGGGCCCAATTGAGGGAGGGCCATCTGTCAGGTGGATTATCTACGTTGACCAGCATGGTAATTCTTTTCTATTTTAATTTTTAATAGTAATGTTATTAAAATATAGTTCATATACCATACAGTCACCCATTTAAAATATTTAATTCAGTGGTTTTCAGTATGAATTTCAGAGTTGTTCAACCATCACTAGAATAAAGTTGGGGACATATTCATCATTCCAAATGAACTCCTGTACCCTCCAGCTATCACTCTCCAATCTCGCCTACCTCCCCCAGCCCTAAGCAGCCACTAACCTATGTTCTGTGTCTATATGTTCCCTGTTCCAGACATTTCATATGAATGAATCACATAACATGGGGTCTTTTGTACCTGACTTACCACTTAGCTTAGTGTTTTCAAGGTTCATCCATGTGACAGCATATATCAGTACTTTATTTTTTTGATGACTAAATAATATTCCCTTGAGGATAAGTGTCACAGTTCTTGTTTATCCATTCTTCCATAGATGACCCTTTGGGTTGTTTCACCTTTCTGTGAACATCGGTATACATGTTTTTATACATATATTTTTATTTGTCTTGTGTATATACCTAGGAGTGGAATTGTTGGGTCATATGATAACGCTGTTTAATTGTCTGAGAAACTGTCAGACTCTTTTCCTAAGTGGCTATTTGGAAAATGTCGCATTTTCCTTTCCTCCTTGTAGTGTATTAGGGTTCTAATTTTCTTTTTTCTTTAATTTTTTTTTATTGAAAGATAATTGCTTTACAGAATTTTGTTGTTTTCTGTCAAACCTCAACATGAATCAGCCATAGGTATACATATATCCCCTTTCTTTAGAATCTCCCTCCCATCTCCTGCCCCATCCCACCCCTCTAGATTGAAACAGAGCCCCTGTTTGAGTTTCCTGAGCCAAACAGCAAATTCCTGTTGGCTATCTATTTTACATATGGTAATGTAATGTAATTTTCTGCATACTCACCAAGAAGAGTATGAAGATCTGTCTATTGTGGTTTTGCTCTGCATTTCTCTAATGGCTAATGTTATAGACTATCTCTTCATACATTTGTTGGCCATTTTATGTTGTCTTTGGAGGAATCTCTTTTCAGACCCTTTGCCCATTTTTAATTATTTTTCGTTTTATTATTGAGTGATAAGAGTTCTTTATGTTTTCTACATCCATGTCAGACATTATCAGATATGTGATTTGCAAATATTTTCTCCTATTGCATGCATTGTCATTTCCTTTTCTTAATGGTGTCATTTAAAGCAGAAAAGTTTTCTATTTTGTTGAAGTCTGATTTTTATTTTTCTCTATTGTTGCTTGTGCTTTTGGGGTCACATTGAAGAAACCATTGTCCAATCCAAGATCACAAAAATTTATCCCTATGTTTTCTTCTAAGAGAGTTGTATAGTATTAGCTCTTTCATGTGGGTTTTTGGTCCACTTTAGTTAATTTTTGTTTATGGTGTGAGGTGGGGATCCAATTTTATTCTTCTGTATGTTTTCCTCTCACCGTGTGGTTCAAAAGACTGTTCTTTTGCCTGTGGGTTATTTTGGCATGCTTGTTAGAATAAGTTAACTATAAATGTGAGAGTTTATTTCTGGATTCTCAATTCTAATCAATTAGTTTTTGTAATTATCCTATACCAGTACCACACTGTCTTGATTGTTGTAATTTTGAAGTAAGTTTTGAAATTGGGAAGAATGATTCCTCCAACTTTCTTCTTTTTCAAGATTGTTTTGACTATGCTGGGTTCCTTGAATTTCCATATGAATTTGAGGATCAGCTTACCCTCATCCCTGGGTTGGGGAGATCCCCTGGAGAAGGGAAAGGCCACCCACTCCAGTATTCTGGCCTGGAGAGTCAGACACAACGGGGCGGCAAAATGTTTGGTGGCTCAGAGAATAAAGCGTCTGCAGTGTGGGAGACCTGGGTTCAATCTCTGGGTTGGAAAGATCCCCTGGAGAAGGAAATGGCAACCCACTCCAGTACTCTCTTGCCTGAAAAATGCCACAGATGGAGGAACTGCTAGGCTACAGTCCATGGAATCACAAAGAGTTGCACATGACTGACCAACTTCACTTCTTACCTTCACAGCTCAGTTGGTAAAGAAGCTGCCTGCTAATACAAGAGTCCCTGGTTTGATTCCAGGGTTGGGAAGATCCCCTGGAGAAGGGAACGGCTACCCACTCCAATATTCTTGGTCTTCCCTTGTGGCTCAGCTGGTAAAGAATCCACCTCCAATGCGGGAGACCTGGGTTTGATTCTGGATTGGGAAGATCCCCTGGAGAAGGGAATGGCTACCCACCCCAGTATTCTGGCCTGGAGAATTCCATGGACTCTATAGTTCATATAGTCACAAAGAGCTGAACACAACTGAGTGACTTTCACTTATCCATTTCTGCAAGGAAACAAGTTTGGATTTTGATAGGTAGCTCCTTGAATCTATAGATCGGTTTGAGGAGTGTTTCCATGTTAACAGGATTAAGTGTTCTAATCTTTGACCATGTGATGCATTTCCATTTTTTTTAGAGCTTTAACTTTCTCCAACAATGTTTTGTAGTTTTGAGAGTATAAGTTTTGTAGTTCTTTTGTTAAATGTATTCCTAAGTACTCATTTTGACACTATTGTAAAATGGAATTGTTTTCTTTTAAAGAGTGCTCATTATATGCTATTACTTTTGTGGGCTTATATGTGATTGCGTCATCAGGATGGTGCTGACACACTGGTTTTGAATGATTCCACTTATTTATGTGGACAAGGAACAAGATTTACCTTGGGCACACCAAGGGCATCCTAGCTCATTCTGATTCTGAATTGTAATTTTATTTCAACAGTTCATTTATTCGTTCATTGATTTATTAGTTGAGAGCCCCATGGGCAGACATTGTGCTAGGAGTATGAGGTAAAGCAGTGGATAAAGTGTCCGCCCTTCAGGAGCTTGCATTCTAATGGAGAAGACAGATAATAAACCACTAGCTAACTAAATACTTAGTATAATCTCAGGCAATCATAAGCGCTTTGAAAGAAAATGAATGAGCCTTAGATAGAGAGTTGAGGGGCACAAAAGCAGAGTAAATGGGTGGTGGAGAAAGCCTCTCTAAAGAGGTGGCTTAGGGACAGAATGAAGTGTGCATCAGCTGAGTACATTGGCCGGAGGAGGAGGACCACAGCTGTAAGGCCCTGGGTGGGAAGTGGCACCACAGTTTGGGGAACTGCAGGGAGCCCAGTGTGTCTGGAGCAGGAGAAGGATGCGGAGAGGGTTGAGGAAGCTGTAGAGTTGGGAAGAGGACAGCCATGGGATTCAGTGGCCATGGGCTTTTATTCTGATCATGATGCAAGTCAATAGAAAGGTTATTGAGAGCTGGGAGAGTCAGGGAAGATGTCTTGAAAGTCCAGGAGTAGAATCCTGCAGGGAGAATCTGCATAAACAGAGGCTTCAGAGGAAAGCAAGACACATAGGAGCGGCAGCAAGAAAAAAGGCATCAGTGTCTGGGCTGGCCCTCCAGAGCCCTGCAGGCCGTGTTGTGGAGCAAGACAGAGAGGAGAGGGAGGTGACTCCAGGGATGGCTGGCTTCAGTTCACTTTAGTGGCTCCGTCGTGCCCAACTCTTTGTGACTCCATGGACTGCAGCATTCTGGGCCTCCCTGTCCATCACCAACTCCTGGAGTTTTACCCAAACTCATGTCCATTGAGTCTGTGATGCCATCCCACCATCTCATCCTCTGTCGTCCCCTTCTCCTCCTGTCTTCAATCTTTCCCAGCATTAGGGTCTTTTCAAATGAGTCAGTTCTTCACATCAGGTGGCCAAAAAGTACTGGAGTTTCAGCTTCAACATCAGTCCTTCCAATGAACACTGAGGACTGATCTCCTTTAGGATGGACTGGCTGGATCTCCTTGCAATCCAAGCAACTCTCAAGAGTCTTCTCCAACACCACAGTTCAAAAGCATCAATTTTTCGGTGCTCAGCTTTCTTTATACTCCCACTCTCACATCCATACATGACTACTGGAAAAACCATAGCCTTGACTAGATGGACCTTTGCTGGCAAAGTGACGTCTCTGCTTTTAATATGCTGTCTAGGTTGGTCATAACTTTCCTTCCGGTTATATCACAGTCCATCTAAAAGGCAGCCTTGGCTTTAACCTAGGATGGAAATCAAGGCTTGAAACCCTGGATTGAGCATTGATGTGCTGTGTGATTTTGGGCATGCCACTTTCCTTGAGGCTCAATGTTGTCCTTGTTCAATGGATATCTTAGAGCAAAAACAGCTCCAAGTGTGTAAACGCTGTGATGTGTATTGAAGTACCAAACCCTAAGCGAGGACCCTTGATGGATGAGACGTACCCCTTTCTGGTAACCAGCCTGGTGTACAGCTACCCTGAACTGAGATGCTTCCTGTCCAAAAGTTTGGTGTGGATGAACTAGAGTGTTGCTATATCTTTCTTTTTCCACCCTGCCTTGATTATTTCATTGCCCGTTGCTGTCCTGTCAGTGGCCCAGCTTGTAAGGGGCTAAATGGCTGGCAATGGCAACCCACTCTAGTACTCTTGCCTGGAAAATCCCAAGGACGGAGGAGCCTGGTGAGCTGCAGTCCATGGGGCCACGAAGAGTTGGACACCACTGAGCAACTTCACTCTCACTTTTCACTTTCATGCATTGGAGAAGAAAATGGCAACCCACTCCAATGTTCCTGCCTGGAGAATCACAGGGATGGCGGAGCCTGGTGGGCTGCCATCTATGGGGTCGCACAGAGTTGGACATGACTGAAGCGACTTAGCAGCAGTAGCAGCAGCAGCAGCAAGTGTGGCTGAGTTGACATGTAGGGATGAAGTGAGATGCAGAGGGGTTAAAAATGGCAGTGCCACACCCAGCTATGCCACGTTCTTCCAAAAAGAGCTAGAAGGGCCTCTGACCCTGAGTGGTCGACCTCCACTGGTTTGCAGAGGAGGTAGGCAGGGCCCAGAAGGGTGTGACTCCTGCCTTAGGTTACACAGTAAGTGGGAGGCAGAATGGAAATAAGGCTCCTGGCTCCTATGCCCGTAGTCTTCCCACCATGCCCCACTGCCTCTGATGAGTTGGGACCAATAGGACCAGGAGAAAGAACATGAAGCAGAGAGGAGTTTGTCTGAATGTCGAGTAGGTGGCAGGAGAAGCAAGATTTGAGTATACTAATGGCGTCACATTTCTGCCTGATGAGGACCATCAGCACAGAGATGCAGACCCGTGGCGGAGCTGGGATCCAGCTCTGCCTGCTGGGATCTAGCAGCGGAGGATGCTGAACAGCCCTGGGAGCCCCCTGAGCGTGCTTGTCATGTCCTGCCTCTGCACCGGCCTTTCCACTGCCTGTGCGATCCTAACAGGATCCTTGTCTGCCAGAAACCTTTCTTTTGCTCCTTTGCAGGGCTGAAGACAGCCTCTCTCCTGGGCGGCTCTATTCAGAACCTGGGCAACCTTGTGGATGCTGAAATTGGGAAAATAAGTTACTCTCAGTTTGGTCACCTCTTTGGGAATAGGATATTGGGGGCATTTGAGTGAGGAGGCGAATTGCACCCTATAATGGACTGGTCCAGCACCCAAAAGACAGTGGCTTCCTCCAGGCCAAGTATGGCATCTGAACAGCACTTCCCAATTTTCAGAGTATTTCCTCCTCCCTTACCCTGTTTAGCCTCCTTTGCCGAGTGGGGTATGATGGCTGCTGCCTTTATCTTACCCCTAAAACTGCCTGCTCCTGTCTACCCCTCCTAGGCTCTGTGGTGGCTGTGTGCTCCAAGCCGGACCAGTCAGAGCCCTTCCCCAGGCTTTCTGCTATTTGAGATGGCCCAGAAAAGTGTTTGATCATTTTTTGGTACCAGTTTACTTATATATAAGCCAGAGATCCCTGTGACCAGTATTTCATCCTCCTGAAAACCTGAAAATGGGAGAATAAAGCGAATGCTCAGAGAAGCACAGATGGAGGGTGGGGAGAGAGGGTATCCTGGGGCATTGAATGCCTGGATTCCACTGTTCCTGAGGCCAGACCTCTCCTCTTTCTGAGAAGGTTGGTTCGCTTGAGTTTTTGGAGCAGTTGTAGGGGTTCTGCCTAAGCAATGGGGCTGATCATCCTTGCTTGCCTCCTCCTGAGTTGGGAGAATCCAGTGACCTGCTGTGGTCCACAGTCTGCCAGGGCTAAACCTTCGAGAAGGCTCCCCCCAATGCTGACTCCTGTCTGGTAGCTTTTCTACCCATCTTGTGGGAAAGTAACATAGAAAGGACAGGAAGGATAGGAACATGTAACCAGTAGGGCTTGATATACACAGTGACTGTTTTATGATAAAACAAAGAAATAAAACTCTGTTTTACAGATTAGAAAACCAAGGCCATACTCACTTGGTTCCTTTAGGTTTTTGTGAGGTGGGGGGCGGGGTGGTGGTGGTCAGGCAACGTCTAAGGCTGAATGGCCAGCTGGATGAGATGGGTCTCATCCCTGGCCGACTCCTGGACCAGCCTCCAACACTTGAACCCCTTTCTTGGTCAGGGTCAAAATACCGCATCTTGATCTCTGGGTTGAACTGATGCCCTGAGGTCCAGCCAGTGGATTCTCTTTCTGGACATCTCTCAGGGGATTTAGGGTTGACCGGGGGTGAAAGATAAGAATCATTGAATGGTAGTGTCTCGAGGAATCTCTGAGACCCGGAGGAGTGGAGACGAGTGTGTGAGATGAAGACACTTGGCTGTGAGAGCACAGCCGCAGGTGCTGCGTCCTGGCAACAGCAAAACTCAAGAAATTCATGCTCAGGAGCTTCCGCTGCTGCTCTTAGTGACCACACTGCTTCCTGCTGGCCCATCAGTGTCCCGGGAGCCAAATGGTGTCCCAGGGTGAGACCCATATGATGGGGGCATCCATAAGTCTGATGGATATGCTCCGTGGCATCTTATCCAAGTGTATTCTTTTTAAAGGGTTGCATTTGGTGACATGCATCTTTTCAGGAGATTCTGGAACTTGTTTCTTGCATTTTTGAATATTTACACTCTGCATCATGAGCTCAGCTATAAAAACTGAGATCTGTCTTCCCTCCTAGACCTCCTTTGTTGTAGATACAGAGCTTGCTTCAAGGAAAAATATATGAATGGTCCATGCAGTAAATTTCCCCAGGGCTGATGGAATAAACCACTGGCTTCTTAATAGACCCTCTGCCGGGCTGTGCTTTGTGGGGTTCTGATCCCTGGTTCAGGTAACTGGTCAACAATGAAAAAGTCCTCCCTCTCCCTCCTCCCATCACTCCTCCATTCTGTTGACCTCAGAATGAAAGGATGTTCTGACCTGGCCAGTCATTCACTGCTCACCAGGCCCTGTGTCTCTACCCACTTCCCCTTTTGGGTCTTTCCCCACTGGCACGTCTTGCAAGAAGGAAGACAGGAGAGCTGGAGCCAGAGAGCTGGGCTCTTGCTGGAGCCCTGATGGATGGCACAGTTACTGAGAATTTCACGAGACAAGTCAGGTGCCTCTAATTCCTGGCTCCAGGGAGAGCCTGTCTCTATACCTGGATTGCACTAACTATTTGTGAAGCACATCTTGTCCCTCCTGAGCATCCGTTTTGCTTCTCTCGGCACCAGCCCCTCAGGAAATTCCCAGCAGACCCTCAGCGTGTGCTGCAGAGTGATGCCTGCTCAGCTCGACTGCAGACAGCCTTCCAGCAGGGGACTCTTTCTAAGCCCGAAATGGGCTTCATTTCAGTGCTTTTGTTAGCAGTCTCTGCAGGGGATGGGAGGGGACAGAGGTGGATGTGGCGATGGAGGAGGGGGCTGGGGCTCCCTGTGGAGGAGGTGCCACTTGGTTCTGGGGTCCCTGGAGTCCCTGGACACTGCAGCAGACAGTGCGAAATGAGTCTGCATCTGTCTGCCCAGGTCTCTGAGGGGTCTTGACTGTCAGTCTGGGGGCCAGCTCAGCACCTTATTTCTCGATCAGCACTTCCGGTGCCTGGTGGGCTGGGCTGGTGGGGACATGATGGTCATGATGCCCCGTGCAAGAAGGCCCATAATCCTTGCGATGTGGAGATTCAGCATGGGCTGTGGGGCTCCTTCCTTTCGCTCATGCTCTGCCCACATGTGGTCGCTGAGCACCTATGTCCTGCCAGGCTCTGGGTCAGCCCTTGGGGACTGGAAACACCTGCCCGCCCTCCTGTTCCCTTTGCTGAGGCACTGCCGTGTCTCTCGGCTGGATTATGGCAAAGCAGAACAAGCCCGTGGCAAAACAGGCAGGCTATAGAGCCAGATACCCAGGTTGGCTCTCAGCTCTGCCTCGTCTCTGCCTGGTAACTTTGGGCAAACAACTTTCCCTCTCTGTGCCTCAGTGTTCTCATCTGTAAGATGAGGATAGTCATATTACATAGATTATACAATTGTCATAAAGTTTATTAGATTAGTGATTGTAAAAGAGCTTGGAGCGGGGCCTGGAACCTGGGAATTAAATACAGTGATCGGATAATAAATAGCAGCGTCATGCTAGTTTTTGTGTCGCTCTCTTCTAAGCCATTCTATGCAACAGACCCTTTTGAACCATCTAGAGGACAGGTTTGATCATGATAAAATTGTTCAAGGACTTCTCCTTTCTTTAAAGTCCAAACTTTTGCCTGACCTTCAGATCCCTACTTTTCTATCCCCCTCCCCATTACATTTCCTCACCGTATCCCCACGCCCACTCCTCATCCCTCTCTGCCTTACAGCCATCCAAGTGGTCTGCCATTTGCTAAACCTGGTACTTTCTCATACCCTGCTTCACCTGGGGACCTTTCCTCTTCCCTCTTCACCTCCTGGGAGACCTGCATGGGTCCTTCAAGAAGAGATTCAAGTAGAGGTTTGTGTTTGAAGGTAGAAGCCTTTTATCATTTCCCCCATGTGTTTGTTGGCAGAAGCCTTCCCCCATTTTTCCTTCCCTAACCGAAGCCAACCTCCCTCTTGCCTGCGCCCCATCCACTGCCTACCTGGGTCTGTTGCCTTGGGCGGTGTTTTGTAGTCATCTGAGCAAGCACATGTCTTCCATCAAACCCTGCCCATACTGACTTCCTCTCTGGGTGGTCTTAGCAAATGGTTGTTGAGTGAATGAATAAACCAGGTGCTTAATGAACAGCTGTTAGACTAGAATGAAGAAGCAGGTGACCTCATTTCATCTTTGCAGCTACCCCTGATGCGAGTGGGAAATGCTCAGAGCTAGTTGGGAGAGACCTGCTGCCTTGGCACTGTCGGGGACTACTGGCTGGCCCCTGGATGGGCTGCCAGTAAGGCCCAGATCTGCCTGACCCCTGGGACAGGGCTCATTCCCCCTACCCCTTTAGCACAAGTTCCTTTGCCTGGGAAGAATAGATTGATGGGCGCAAAATGCTGTCTTTTCCAAAGATGCCTGCCATAGTGTCTCCACCACGCGGCATGCTCTTCTGTTACTTTACCCACTTCTCATCTGGAGGTGGATTCCTATCCTGCTTGCTTTGGATCTGGACTGTGCTTGGGCCTGCTTGACCAACAGAACGCAATGAAAGTGATGTATCAAGACTTCCAAGAGGAGGCTGTAAGAAGCCTTGCAGCTTCTGCCTGGCTTCCTCGGATGTGGTGTGCCCTCTAGGAAGCCAGTTGCCAGGCTATGAGATGGCCAGACCACGTGGAGAGGCCACATGTGGGTGCTCTCACGGATGACAGCCCAGCCACGTGAGGGAGCCATCTGGGCTGTCCAAGCAGTCAGACCTTCAGATGACTTCAGCCCCGGAGGACATCTGACTGAAGTCCCATCTGGGACCTGGAGTGGGTACTGCCCAGCTGAGCCCCGTGCATCCACAGGAACATGAGGGGTGATGATATACGCAGGCTTGTTTAGGGGTGATGATATATGCAGGCTTGTTTAGGGGCGATGATATACGCAGGCTTGTTTTTGGTCACCAAGCTTTGGGGTGGCAGTTAGATGGACAGAACACTGGACTCAGTGCCAGCTGGAGGAGGACGAAGACATGATGCTGAGCCCTGCCTCCGGGGACAACTCTGGGGGGCCTCTGGCCTAGAGTTCTCAGGATGTGAAGGGACTAGAGGTGGGACCCATTGATCCTCAGAGCCCCCGTAGCCTCTGCAGACTGCCCTGAGGCAAAAGTAAAGGGAGGGTTGGGATGACCTTAGGCTGTAAGAGATAACCAGAGTATGATGCTTTCTGTTCCAGCCCTTTCTCTGTCCACTCCCCAGGAAAATGGCTAGGTGCTTGGGATGTGGCAGGGGGAAGGAAAATGGTGACAGAGCACCCACTCTGAGCTAGGCGGTGACCTCGTGATGTCCTTGCCCTTCATCCATTTGGTAACAGTGGGAGCATTACTCCTAGTGTACAAAGGAGACCAGGCCAGAAATGTTCAGCACTGGTCCACACAGCCAGCGAACGGTGAACCTGGCAAAGCCCGGGCCTGCATCTGTCATGCTGATGGTGTTGGAATGGTCTCGACCATCCTGGGAGGGTCTTCTTGGGTCCTCTTCTTCAGCTCCGATCTGCTGGCCAGTGCCGGAAATCCCCTCATCAGAGCTTTGCTGCTTTGGCTTAAATCCTGGATCCTGCTGATGGTAATTCGTCTGGAAGGAAGATGCATTAAGATGTTATTAAGCTCACCCTGGTTGCAGTGAGGTCCCGTAGCTCCCCTGGGAGACTGTTTCAGTGGGAGGCAGTGTGGGGTAATGGGGCTGTCTGCAGGTGGGGAGGAGACAAGGTGGTGCCTGAGGAGGATTGCAACTTGGCTCCCTCTCCATTCTTTTCAGATGGAGCCAGTGGTGAATTTGGAAACAGACCAAATACATCCTTAGCACTAGCACAAGACCAGCCCCATCCCCTGCCTGAGGTCAAGCTTCCCCTCACCCAGTGGCAGCTCTTGAGAATGTCCAGGTGATGGCGTCCACCCCTAGCACAAATGTGAGGTGTTCATTCTCCTCATCAGCTTCCCCACATTTGGCCAGCTTCCCTCCAGGGCCCCTAGGAAAGCTATGTTTAGTTCTGGGCTCCAAACTCAAGGAGCGGCATTAG
>SJXQ01004947.1:1050211-1070136 GCA_006408695.1 Aepyceros melampus | reverse complement strand
TATATATATATATATATATATATATATATATATATATAAAGAAAAATCAGGCTATTGATTATCTTTGAGTGAAGGGAGTATAAATTGTTTTAAAATTTTTCCTTAATTTTTCTTAATATACTCTACTATATCTTTCTAATTTTCTCAAGTAAAGATGACCCAAAAGATAAAATAATTTTTATATATGTATTCTTAGCTATAAGCATTGTTCTTCATATCAGGCAAATTGGGCTAAGTAAGGGGATGTGTGAGGATGATAGCAAGGGTTTAGGCCAGGGTCTCTGTCCCCAGAGCGTGCCCCTCTCCCCTGAGCATGCTTGATTGGGGTTGTCTCATTGCCACCTGAGTCCTCGTGCCACCAGAACCCCAGGAAGCATTTGTGTCAAATGTGAAAGTCACTCCAGGGGAGCAGAGAGTCCTAACACCTGGCCCACAATGCCAGGCATGCAGGATCCTTCCACCCACTTTACAGGTTAGAAACCAGACATTTGGGGAGCCTGGGCACTTATGCAGGGCCACACAGTCAGGAGCAGCGGAACCTGGGCTCCTGCCCGGGGCCTTACACCTCCAGCTTGGGTGTGCCTCATGCAACAGAGCGGCTGGTGGTCAGCAGAAGGGGCTCTGGTCCCACTGCCTCAGTACCTGGTGGGGATTTATGGCTTAGAGAGAATAAAAGCTTAGAGGCTTTTGTGATTTGCTCAAGGTCACCCAGCAAGGGGCAGGGTTGGAAGGAGAATTCTGGTGCTCCATGCCAGAGTATAGAAAGATGCTCAGAAAAGAGCTGCAATGAGGGAGAAAGGGCGAAAGAAAGCAAAGCAATCAGAAGAAAAGAAAGAGACTACAAGTGATTTCCGGAACAAAGAACACAGTCCTCTGTGTGTGTGTGTGTGTGTGTGTGTGTGTGTGCGCGCGCGTGCGCGTGAGCCTGCGTGCACTAGGGGTGAATGGCAGTGGCACTGTAGAGCCTGGGGAGGTAGGAGGTGAGAATGAGAGGTAAGGAGTGGGGCAGAGGGAAGGAAAGAAGAGACAGATGGGAAACAGTCCATGAAAGCCAAAAACCTCCAGTCTGACAAATGTTTATTTTATTTCGTGTTGATAACAGGGGAAAAAAATTGCTGACGGAAGCTCACAACTAGCAAAGGCTAGCGCCAGCTCTCCAGACCCCAGTGAAGAGTGCCTTTCCCCAGAAGGCCATGCCCCATCTTGGGTGCAGACCCCAGCAGAGCGTAAGGCTTGCCAGGAGAGCCTGCCTGAGGAGCCTATCGCAGCTGAAAGTGCCCTGAAGTACAGCCCAGCGCTAAAGTCCATAGTAAGTCAGGGCTGGCAGGTTGATCTGCTTCTCAGAGCCCTGGAGTCCTGGACTGTGAAATGTACATGGGTCTTCTTGCTCTGTCCACTTGTGGAAGCTGTTGGGAGGACTTTGCTTCTGGCCCACTTGGAATAACAGGCACTGGATCTAGCCTCCTGTCTGAACGAAAAATAGAACATACGAAACCACAATTTTCAAGACATTGGGCATCAGTAAGTGAAGTGCTGTGATCCCCGAGGGAAGGGAAACAAGTAAGGTGAGCTGTGTGGTGGCTCCAGGCTCCTGCCTGAGCAGTCCCAGGCTGCCCTGCAGTACAGGGAGGGGAGGCCCAAGGGGCTTTTGGACTCCCTGACTGGAGGGGATGGAGCCGAGGGTGCAGGGAAACTGCAGCTGATGGAGTGCTGGATGGGGAGGGACAGAGAGGACCCCAGAAAGCTGCACAGAGTTCCCCTCCAGTACTGGCGGGGTTCTCATCAGCGTATGCCTGTGAGGAGGCTGCTGGAGGCCTGGGAAAAACCACTGAAAGGATTTTCAGGAGCAGAGCATGGAGTTTACATGGGAATGACTATAGTTTCTGTTCTCACCAGCCAGCCTGGAAAACTCACAACTCAGAAGGCATTGTGTTTACTGTTCTAATGCCTCCAACCTGTATTCAAATTTTTCTGCCGCTAGTTCAGAAAAATATCCTTGTTTTCAGGCACTTTGTTTGACTTTGTTCCAAACTCAATCCTCTCTTGTTTTTGCTTTTCTTGTCTCTAAACAGAACAGCTCCTCTGCCCTCTTCTCCCCCTCCCTTATTTTGCCTGCTTTTGGCTCAATGAAGACTAGAATGTCCCACATTCAGGATTTGCTTGCTTTCTTTCTGGTGGTGGTGTTGAAGTAGCTCATCTCTCCTTGATGTATCTCTTACACTCAAGGATTGATCTAAAGGCTTCTCCAAATTCAGGTTCATTTCTTTTGCTGAGAACACAGGTGGTGCTTGCCTTCTTATTTTCGAGGCCATAAAGCTCTGTGTTGATTCCCAGTCAGCTCATATCAGGAACTGGTTGTTCACTTGAGCTGCTGATAAAGCAGTGCTCTGGCATGCTAACTACCCACAGCTTTGTTTCTTTTCATCCCACGTGAGAAAGCATGTTAAGATAACATGTAGTTTAGAATGGTGCTGTAACCCTGAATCCGCTCACTGAAAAAAATCCTTCCAAACGTTGATCCTTTTTTCAGCCTTAGCAATCATAGCAAATGTGGTGATACGTGGCATGCCATAACCTATGCCAATGAGCAGACTTGTCAGGCAACTGGGATTGCGAACAAGCCCCTAAGTACTTCAGAATAGCCAGGGCGTTAGCCTCACTCCTGTTTGACCCCTTTTTATAACAGCTGAGAAGTTGGTATTTGGGCTTCCCAGTGATGGAGATTGCAGTCTTATCCTTGAGGTGGCCCATTTCATTGGTCAGTTTGTTAGAAAGTTGAGCCTCCTTGTAAATCCAATGAGTCCACTTGTCTGTTGGAATTTTACCTTGAGGAGCCAAGCAGATGATACTGATCACTAATACCTGACCACCTGCCCTCCAAGCAACGCCCCCGCCAGCTCTTTGCTGGCCATGACTTCACGCCCTCTCACCCTTCTTTCCCACCTGTGACCTCGGGACACAGTCCAGGTGCTGGACTGTGTCAGTGGCTCTTGAACAGAAGATGGGCTTGAGGTGTGAGAGATTCCTCTGTAGAGGGGATGGGCCTGCTCCCTCTTGCCTTCTAGATCCAGGTTCTCAGGCATGTCCCCTCCCTGACTCTGAGCCCCAGTGCAGTCTTACCCCCATGCAAGAGAGAAATGTACCATCCAAAGGGAGACCTCGTGGGTCCTCCCATCCTTTCAAGTGGCTGGTAGGGGAAGGGAGTGCCCAGCTCTGTCCATTAAGGATGAGCCAGCTATTCTAACCCGCTTGAGAGGTTTTAAAAGTAGAGCCAAGAATTTAACTTCAAGATGTACTTTACCTCCCCAAATCAAATCATCTCATTTTCAGCACAGTTGTTGAACATTCTTGTGGAGTTAATGCTGCAATTTTTCTGGAAGCTCTTGTGTGGGATGGAGGTCAGGATTTTGCAGGCTCAGAGGTATTTCTGTCACCAGCTGGTTGATTTTCCTGGAGACTCGCCGGCTCCATTTAAGATGTCTCTCCTGTCTGGTCCCTGCCCAGTGCCATCTCCTCTGTCTTCATCTTCTCTCTCTGGGATTCCCAGAAGAGCCTTTTAAATGTCCTTTGCTTCTAATCTTCCCTAGGGAGCCTCTGCTTCCCCTAAATATCAATTTTATACTAATTGCCCACCCCTTCCCAACCTAGTTCCCTAGACTGTCTTTCAAGGGCTTCATTCTTTATCCCCATAGACCTGACCAAACTCCCTTCTTCCATGGCTTCTACCCTCCTTCTTCTGAGACTTGTCAAGCAGATCTTATGTGTTCCTACCTTGCTGTTGAATGAGTACCTCTTTCTAGGTCAACTTCTTACAGGAAGCCTTCCCTAATTATCTTTATCCTCTTCATGGACTTCTCCCTTCTCTGGCCTCCAGTGTCACACAAACCCACGGACCAGTTTCTTCTCTCCCTGGCCAATTTGTAAGTCCCTGGAGGAGTGGGGCCAAAATGTCTGTGTCAGAGACAGTGAGTCTCTGAGAGTCCAGAGTCACATCCATGAGTCCAGAGTCGCATGAGATGTCCAGAGACATCTCATCAAAGATGCCATGGACATCCCTCACATTTCCAGCCCTCCTGGCTGGAAAGTGGGCCAGGCGACTAGTTCTAGACTGTGAGCAGAAGTGACATGTGTCACTACTTGGCTGAGGCAATTAAGAGCTGGTAGGAGTCCTCCATCCCTTTCTTTCCCCTCTGCAGCAACCACAGACGCTGTGTGATCCAGGTGGCACAGTGCCATGAGGACAGATCCTTTGTCAGCCTCGTTCCCTGCATGACTGTGTGGAGCAGAGCTTCCTACTGCCCTGCATTAGACATGTAATATGATCAAGAGATGCAACTTTATCCTATTAAGTCTCTGAGATGTTTTTCCCTAATGCAGCAGCTAGCATTGTTTAACATGAATACTACATTTTCTTTGTTGCTCCCCCCAACCCTCAACAACCATCTTCACTTCACTCTTCCTGGAAGCCCTGAGCACAGATGTCACTTAGTGTAAACAGATTCAGTCAATGAGGCTTTTTAGTCTGAATGATGGATATCATGGGCTGGAAACTGAGACATGGAACTCATGAACAGAACAACTTAAGAGGACGTTCTCAGCAGCATCGTGGCCAGTAGAAACCACCCATGAACTTAGCCTCCTGCACAGGCCACTGTCCACGGCCTCGCTGGCCAAGCCCTGGGGCCCTGTAGCATGCTGACCTGGACGCACAACCAGAGCTGGGGTTCCTCTAGCTCTGTGACTCTGGAGTCACATGTCCTCTCAGAGCCTTGAGTTCGTCATCCACAAGTTGGCCAAATGATGTCTGTTCTCAGAACCTGGAACACCCCAACTCTGCCCTTCTGGGAAGACCAGTGTGCTTCCCAGAAGATGGGGGCTTCTGGGGCCAAATATTGACTCTCAGCTTCCCCTAGGCCCTGGATATTTGATGTAAAGAAGGTAAAATTATGATGTGGCAGGGAGAGGACCTTATTGGGGTCACAAAGCTTTAGCTTGTGGTCTGCCTATGTCTGGTCATTGCCTTTTCTGGGGTGGAGAATGTGCTGGAAAGGTGGGGCAGGACTCCTGAAAGGAGAGTGTACAGGCAGTCCCTACCCTCGGCAGGATGTTATTAGAAAATCACCTATCGAATGCAAGCCCTTTGAAGGCGTGACTGTGACTTTCTCACAACCTCATCCTAGTATCCTGTTCAGACCTTGGCTCAGAGAAAGGGCTAGAAGGGTATTTGGCTTCCCCTTGGGGTAGTGAGTGTCCTGTGGGTGGTTGTATATATAAGCTGAGGCTGGATGGTAACTGGGCAGAGTTGCAGTGGAGAGTGTCCTGAACTCTGGGAAAGACAGACAAGATGACCAGGTAGATTCATCCCAGGCTGAGATTCGCCGGGCTGAGGCTGCGTCGGACACTGCAGCAACCAGCTTTCCAGGCTGCGGGCTCAGGGGAGGCCCTGAGGAGGTGCGGTTCCCTCTTGCTTCTACCTAGAGGTAGGCTGCCTGCAGCACATATTCTTAACATCTGTTAACCTTGGCGCTCTGCTCCTGCCAAGAAGCTGTCACAGAGGTACTCAGCAGACGAAGCGGTGCAGGAAGCATTCCCGTTGTACTTTGGGGCACTATGCAACTAATGGGGCATGTACAATGAGGGGCTGCTGGGTTGGGGTGACCCTGCCAAAGCCTGTTTGGTCCAGCACCAAAGAAGTGGGCGTTCATGATGCCTGGCAGCCAAAGCCCAGGTCCCTCAGTGGTCAGAGTGAAGCCCAGGTGACGTGGCTGAGCACCTACTGTGCTCCAGGTGCTGGCCTTGGGCCTCACATACCTGCTGCCCCACTTCACCCTCACAGCAACCGCACCAGGTGGGCACCATCCATGCAGTTTGCAGATGAGGAAGCTGCCTCTGGATCAGCCCGACTGTAAGGAAATCTACCTCTCATGGAACTCCAAGGAAACCGCATCACGATTTCCTCAGTGCCTGGATGGAATCCAGTGAATGCATTCAGGAAGGGGGAGCTTGCATGTGACATTAGCTGATGCTCCTTGTCTGATCTGTGAGGTCATGTGGGAAGTGGGAGTCAGCTAATGAGGATGATTTTGGCAGAGGTCTTGGGAAAAGCCATCGACATTTGTTGTTGGGATCAGGTATGTGGTTTTTACCTTAAGAAGGATGTGCCTCTTATGGCCTTTTATTTTCCTCAATCCCAAACACAGCATACAAAGACACCTATGCGGGTATACCTATCTCTACTGCACATCTGAATACACAGTCGTGATGCTGCTCACACAATGACACGCCCACATACACCTGCTGGTGTGCTCACATGCACACACATGTACCCATATCCTTTCACTTGATTTCACTCACACAGTTCACATCTAATTGCCTTCAGACACACACGTTCCCCCTCGTGTGGTCCTGCTCACCCACATACACACCAAGCAGAGACAGAAAACTCACATTTGCACGTGCTCTGAGCGAGGAACCCTATCTTTTAAAGGAGGGGGTAAGGAAAGTGACAAGGATTCCCAGCTGCTTTCTGCCTGCCCCACAGCTCTTAGAGACAATGAGTAGTTTTATGCAGGAAAACGAAAGAAAGAGGGCAGGTGGGAGGGTCCTGGGGTCCTGGTGGGACCTCTCCAGGGGCGAGCTGGTCCTACCTTGACCTCCCTGGATTTCAGTTTCCATGTCACTCGAACGGGAATGAAGCGCTTCCATTCCCCATCTCTGTGCCCCTCTAAGTGCAGGCATGTGGAGGCCATTCAGAAAGGCTGAGTTCTCCCTGATGGACCACAGAGCTCGTCGCCTGCCGGCCCAGGTGAAGGAATGAAGCAGCCACAGCCTGAATGGGCAGTAACTAAAGGTCAGAGTGTCAGGGCTGCGTGAGCCCTTAGCCATTTGGATTCCCCTTTATTTCACAGGTGGGGAAACTGAGGCCAGGAAGGGCCCGGCCCTTAGAACCATTGCTGGCATTTCCTGCTTGCTCAGTGGACACTTGATGAAGGACTGTCAGATGCTGCTCTTTTGCCGCTTTCAGATCAGCTCTTGAGCATCTGAGAACTTGGAACCTGGAGGCCTGGAAGAGGCAACATTACATTTCCTACAAATGGTTGTTGAAACTTAGATGCTGACTGGTCTTCTGACCCCAGGTGGTGACAGACCCTCTTCTACCTTGTATAGATGCCTCTCCCAGGAAGAGAGAGTTCCTTTTGGCCCAGCTGGTCAGGATTCTCCTTATGCATGTGTGTGCCCCCACCCCAGGCACACATTCCCACATACTCTCTCTCACACCCCCATTCACACTCACACAGGGAACCCTCTCAGGTAGATGAGACTGCAGGGAAAAGCAGGGAGGGGCAGGTTCTCCAGGCTGAGTGCCTCTGCGGTCCCGACCAACATGTCCAGGCTGACCAGTATAAACTGAACTTTGATTTCGTGATTCTGGCCAAGCACTGGATTCCACCAGCATGAGCCTGAGCATGGTCTGGTCCTTCCCCTTGCAGAACTAAATTCTGCTGGGGGCTCCCACGTGGTCCCCGACACTGAGGGCACAGCTTGAGGAGGGTTTGGACAGCCCTGTGGGTGCTCTGAGGAGGGAACGATGGACTCCCTCGGGGCTCTGTGAAGAGGAGGGAACAGCAAAGGACACCTAGAATTTTGCCAGATAAAGGAGCAGGGAGCTGGAGCCTTGTGCACCAGACTGAGGTTCAAAATATGCAGCATATTCAGGTGGGCAAGTGGTCCCGTGCCACCAGAGGGGGACAGGAGGGGCCAGAGAGGCAGCACGGGGGCTGATGGGAAGGAGATTCAGTGTTTGCTTGGGTTGGTGCTAATCTGTGGGTGGGGGAGTGTGTCCCATATTGGGTTTCTAGATAGAAGGGATAAGAAGGGTCACCTTGGTGGCCATGAGGAGCCTAACTAAGGCGGGAAAGTAACATCTAACTAAAGGTGCCAGAGTCTCAAGTGAGAGATGGTGGGGAGGGTGGGGGGTGGTCCCTGCCTTCTGGACCTTCCAGGCCAGACAGGAGGTTAAGGCAGTAGGTGGGGCAAGTATGTTGGGAAGAGGCCGTGCCAGCAGAGGCTATGGGAAATGAGAGGCTTGGCAAAGGGTTTCTAAGTCAGACCCCAGAAGGGGTCATGGAGTGCAAGGTATCAAGAACAAAGGCGCGGGTTTGGCTGGGGAGGGAGGGGTCCTGCCATCCCAGAGGTAGGACAGACAGCGATGTAACATCCCTCCCCATGCTGTCTCGGGCAGGAACCAGCCATTGTTTGTCAGCCTGTGCTGTCCTGGAAGCTGCAGCCCAGAATATTAAAATCTCTCTCAGGTTTATCTCCTCCCCATCTCGCTCGTTTGAAATCCTGGCAATTCGGGGGAGAAAGTTACTTTAATCCTCTGGTTCCTATCTTCCTAATTATAGTTTCAATAGACAACGGGCAGGGCTCTAAATGAGATCGGAGGACACGGGAGCACATTATGTTGGCGCTAATAATGATCTGTCTTTGTTTTATCATTTCATGTTGTTGCTTCTCATTTTGGCTGCCTGAATTCTTAATGCCTTCGAGTGTCTCCCGGAGATTGCTTTCTCTTGCTGCCAGGCCAGGACGCAGTTGCAGACTTGCATATGAAAATACCCAGCCTGGTGCCTGCAGCTAACAAGCCAGCCGCCATTTAAATTTCAATCAGCCCTTCTGTTTGTGTGTGAGTTCCTTGGATGGATGAAATTAGCAATTTTGAAAAATTGATTAAAATTGCTGGTTTCATGAAGCCTCAAAACATCAAAATCAATCTTTTTTTTTTTTTTAATACATCAAAATTTTTGTTAGACTCACCATGTCTGCAGTATGAGAGATTGCCAAGCCTGCTGGTGGGGTAGTGGGGAATGGGGAGCTGAGTGGGCTGGGGCTTGTCTTGGCTCTAGACCAACTTCTGTGTGACTTTCTCAAGTGTTTGAACCTCTCTGTTTCTTTCTTTTTTTTCCCCATCTCTGGAATCAAAAGGTTTGACTAGATGAGGGATCTCTAGAAGGTACTTCCACCCCTGACACTATATAATTATGTGCTCAGACTCAGGTGAAAAAGCAAACGGATCTTTGCAGATAGAATCTGCATTTAGATGAAGTGAGAATATTAACAACAGGTAGCATAATAGCCAAAATTTTTAGCTAAATCTAGGCACTTTATATGCATTACTTACATCTTCACAAGGAGACTTGAAAAAATACAACTGTCATCCCCATTTTCAGATGTAGAAATGGAAGCTTAAACCCTTCCATGATTCCAGTGCCATGATTCCCAGTCCAAGACCTCCTCCCATGTCCAGGTGAATAGCTCCGGATAAAGGCTGTCCTGGTCTGCCCAGACCTGGGCTCGCCCGGAGAGTCACACGCACGCACGTGGCTCCCCAGACCGACAGAGGGACCGGGGCACTGGGTATTGGCAGCAGACATTTGAGACATTCCTGGGCTCTCTCTTCTCTGAGTTTTGAGCTGAAGGCTCTGTCCATCAACTTTGCAGCAGAGATGATGCCGAGAGAAGTGAAATAGAAGATCCAAATAAATATCTTATTTTCCCAAATAGTGAGAGCTGCTCAACAGCCCCATTCCCACCGTCTTGGTAGAGATGAAAACTCTCTGAAGTCATCACTTGGTTCAAGAGGAAAAGAGAAAAAAACACCTCTGCTGCCATGGGCAGAGTAAACTTCTTTCATTTCTTGTCCCTCCCTCCCTCGCTCCCACTCGCCCCCACCGTGTTCAGTAACTAGGTGTTGCTGTTCCCTCCACTTCAGTCTGAGTAAGGGCAGTGTCACAGGCGCTTCCTTCCGCAGCTCCCCATGGCACAGCTGTCAACAGTGCTTAATCACAAGAATCGCCTAGGACCCTTGTTAAAAAAAAAAAAAAAAGGTGCTCAGTACCTGCTCCAGACTTGCTGAAAAGAAGCCCAGCCGGTTCAGGAAGCCCTTTTTCTCTAAACGTGTTCTCTATGTGTGGACAACATCTGTGTAGTCCCATCGCTCAGTTCACTGTCTAGAGGGTCAGTGTGCAGACAGTTGGATTTCTGTTCACAGCCCTATTGCATACTTACTGAACCTCTACTAAAGTTAGTGGGAAAAGATAAAGGCATTGTGGGAAAAGCATGTTTTCTAGACCTAGAATTGACTTCTGTACCAGCTCCATCACAAATGTTCTGTGCCCTTGGGGGATCACTCACCTCTCTGGCCTGCTGTTCTCCTAGTTTCCCATAAGGACAGTGGTCCTTCTCTCCAGATGTTTTTCAGGAGACACACACGGTGTGTGCGGAACACTTGGTGCAATGTCTGGCACAGAAGGAGGTGCTCGACCAGCAGGAGCCTATTCCTGCCAGAGGACACCCACGGCAGCCCTAAGGGGACTGTCCCTAGGCTTCTGTGAGTCCCCAAGCGGCTGGCCATTCCCAGAGCGTGTAATTTCCCTTTCAAGGGAGGTGGCTGGTAGGCGGTAGGCTAGGCTCACTCCCCAGGGAAGTGACTTGCTCCTTTTGCCAGCTATTATTGTATTTAAAATAAATTTGGGACGCAGCCTGGTATAAACTACTATGTATTATGGGTCTTCGGGGAATTCTCGTAAAGCAGTGATGGGCACACACAGGCTGTTTTTATAGGCAGTGCAGACAACAGGCTGGAAGGAGGCAAGGGATGATGACGGAGGGGATTTGACCTGGTTTTCTGGTGAGTTCTGGTCCATTCAAGACACTTTTCTTGACCATCTTGGTGAACATCTGTGTACGACACAGGAGCCGCCACTGAGGTGGGAAATCAGGGGTTCCCAGAGAACAAAGAGCTCTGACTCTGTAGCGGTCGGCCCTCACTTTTTTGTTGGGAGGGAGAAAAATTCAGCTCTGCCGGGCTTAAGTGGAAAGGCAGGTGATTGACTCAGCTGCCAGGAGTCAGGCATGACTGGATCCAGGTTCCGTGCGGATCTGTTAGCTCCCTCTCAGTCTGTTTGTGTTGACTTTGGCCTCAGGCTGGCTGTCCCCACAGGTGGCAGAAACGCCCCCAACAGCTCCAGGCTCACATCCTGCCTGATAGACAGTAAACCTCTCTCCCCAGTGGTTTCATCCCGATCCTGGCACCCACTCTCCTTGGCTCACCAGGGCCACTGCCCCTCCCTGAACCAATGCCTGTGGCCTGAGGAGGGGGGGAACCAATTCCAGGCCTGGCTCACCTGCCCACCTAGGGCCAGGAGCAGAGAGTCAGGAAGGAGCAGTTTCTGTCAGACAGAGCTCAGGAGCTGAGTGGGCAAAACCAAGAGCCGTCCAGTCCCTCTGCTCAAGCAGCCCAGGCCCAGAGACAGAACTGAGGATGTGTTCTTACTGTTCCCGACTGCCAACCTCTTCCACAACCCCCGCTCCCCAACATTGTTTAGGCTCTTGGTTTTGACCTACTGAAAACACATGTAATAGCCAGGACATGGAAGCAACCTAGATGTCCATCAGCAGATGAATGGATAAGAAAGCTGTGGTACATATACACAATGGAGTGTTACTTAGTCATTAAAAAGAATACATTTGAATCAGTTCTAATAAGGTGGATGAAACTGGAGCCGATTATACGGAGTGAAGTAAGCCAGAAAGAAAAACACCAATACAGTATACTAATGCATTCATATGGAATTTAGAAAGATGGTAAGGATAACCCTGTATGCGAGACAGCAAAAGAGACACAGATGTATCGAACAGTCTTTTGGACTCTGTGGGAGAGGGAGAGGGGGGGATGATTTGGAAGAATGGCATTGAAACATGTATACTATCATATAAGGAATGAATCGCCAGTCCAGGTTCGATGCAGGGTGCAGGATGCTTGGAGCTGGTGCAATGGGATGACCCAGAGAGATGGTATGGGGAGGGAGGTGGGAGAGGGGTTCGGGATTGGGAACACGTGTACACCCGTGGCAGATTCATGTTGATGTGTGGCAAAACCAATACAATATTGTAAAGTAAAAAAGAAAAATTTAATAATAATTAAAAAAAACACATATAATGATTAAGACAGTTGGAAAAATTTGAACATTGTCTTAGTTTGGAGTCCCCCCAAATGGATGCTGAGACTGGAATCAGGGTGTGAGAAGCACAGTGAGGGCTGCGGAGTGACACAGCTGGGGAGGAATGTCAGTGCAGGCTGAGCTAGGCGGCAGGCTCCTGCTGTGGGCCATGAGGGCTTAGCTGCATTGGGCCGCTCTTAGTGGCTGCACATAGCACACTCAGCAGGATCCCTTCAAGGAGCAAGGAGGCTTGGGCGCCTAGGACCGAGTCCTGTTCCTCAGTGGTTGAGGGTTGCTCCTGGGGTTTAACTGCCTGGCACCTTGAGCTTGCCGCCTTATGGGAAAAACAGTCTTGCAGCACTAGCCTGCCCTCAAAAGGACATGCAGGTGCTGGAGCTGGAGTGTGGGTGTGTAAGGGTGTGCCCCGCTGCAGCTGCAACTGACTTCCAAGGAGGAGGGCCAGGAGAGATGGGACAGATGCTGGCAGCATCCGCTACAAATCGAGGCTGGGCATTATTGAGAAATTTAAAAAAATTTTCCTAGGCATCTTAATGACATTGTAATGAACATAGGAATATGCTATTATTTTTAAAAGAAATGTGAAGAATTTAAGTGTGAAAGATAGTGATATTTGTAATTTAAAATATTTTAGCAAAAAAAAAAAAAAGCAAATAGTACAAAATGTTAGCAGTTGTTCAGTCTAGATGACAGTTATATATCTGTGGGTATTAATGATACCATCTCTACCTTTTGGTAAGTTTATAAATGTCCATAATCAAAAGTAAGACCCAGGGTGACACTGGGAAGTCTGTGTTTGGTGACTGGGTGCTGGCTGCTTCTCCCTGTCCCTGCTAGAGTTCTTGCCTTTTCTCTAACTTGTGTGCGGCAGCTCAGATTGTAAAGAATCTGCCTGCAATGCAGGAGAACTGGGTTCAGTCCCTAGGTTGGGAAGATCCCCTGGAAAAGGGAATGGCTATTCACTCCAGTATTCTTGCCTGGAGAATTCCATGGACAGAGGAGCCTGGTGGGCTAGAGTCCATTGGGTTGCAAAGAGTCGGACACGACTAAGTGACTAACACTTCCACTTTTTCACTTGTGGAACTGTCAGGGCCTCAGTTTCTCTGCGTGTAAGGGAAGGACAGGTTTGTTCTGGATTCCTGCCATGCTCAGAGGATCTATGGATCAGTGAGTGGTTTCTGAAATGCAGTGAAAATTCTAGCGTATCAATAGAAAGAGCTTTAGAACTCCTAGTCTATTCACCCCTACCACCTTCCCCACTGAACCTGGGCTGGGGATGTTGGGCCACTTCTGAGCCACTCAAAGACTCAGCCTTTGACTTGGAAAATGAATCCACTAAGTGTTCAGCTACCACCTCTTTTTTCTCCAGGCCTGACACTGAACTTCTGAGCCTCAGCATGATTGAAACCTGGGGAGAAGGGCCAATACAGGGAGGAAAGCAAGGTCCTGGACCTCATGCAAAGAAAAGTGTCCCAGAAGCACATGCACATATATATTCTTGCTATATGGTTAAGTTTTTACCATAAATGATATTGAATTGTGTCAAATGAGTTAATTTTTTTTGAGATAATCATATGATTTCACAGATGTTGGAATATCAAACTAACCTTTTATTCCTAAATAAATCCCTGAATCATTGTTCTTTTTGTATATCATTGAATGCAGTTTGATCATATTTTAAGTGTTTTTGCTCCATGAAGAGTATTGATCTGTAGGTTTCTATTTTACTATTTTTTTCTGGTTTTGGCTTCAAGATAAGTTGGCTTCATGAGTTGTGAAGGGTTTTCTCTTTTTGTTTTCTGAAGGAGTTTGATAGATTTGGTATTTTTTTTAATAACTTAAAAATTTCTAATTTTTCAAAATAGAATTTACCAGGAAAACTTTTGGAATGGATACTTTCTTTGTAGGAAAATTATGACTATAAATTCAGTTTGCTTAAGAGATATAGGATTATTCAGTCTTTCCATTTCTTCTTGGATGAGTTTTGGTAGCTTATACCCTTCAAGGAATTTGTGTATTTTCTCTAAGGCCTTGAATTTATGGTGTAAAATTGTTTATACTATTTATTTTTACCATACCCTTTTGTCTTTAAGTAGTATTCCTTTTTATGAAATCTACTTTACTTGATATCAATGTAGTCAATGGAACTTTCTTTTCCAAAATTAAAACAGTGATTTTGTTACTTTTTATTGAGCTATATTGACAATAAAACATTTTTTTACTGCTCCCTTTAAAAAATTTAGATATAATCTAGCTATGTTAGTTCCAGGTGTACAACATAGTGACTTGTACTTATATACACTACGGTATATAATGATCATCACAATAAACCCAGTTACCACCTGTCATCATACAAAGTTATTGTAGTATCATTGACTTTATAGCCATGCTGAATGGAACCTTCTTAAAGTTGGTGTTTGGGTAGTATATTTTATTTTATCCTTTATTTTTAAACTGTCTATATCTGTGTATTTAAGTGTGTATCTTATAGACAGTGTGTATTTTGGTCTTGCTTTTTAAAATCTAGTCTGTCGGTCTTGGGCCTTTGAATTGGAATGGTCATTGGTAGATTGGGTTCAAATATATCATCTTGCTATTTATTTTCTATTTTTTCCATTTGTTCCTTGTTTCATTGTTTACCTTGTTTTGTTTTGTAGTCAGTGCTATACTTTTTAGAACTCCATTCTACCTTCTCTGTAAGCTTATTTGCTATGCCTCTGTTTTACATTTTCAGTGATTGCTTTAGAATTCATAATATACATGTTTAACTTATCAAAGTCTGCTGCTGCTGCTGCTGCTGCTAAGTCATTTCAGTTGTGTCTGACTCTGTGCAACCCCATAGATGGCAGCCCACCAGGCTCCCCTATCCCTGGGATTCTCCAGGCAAGAACACTGGAGTGGGTTGCCATTCCTTCTCCAATGCATGAAAGTGAAAAGTGAAAGTGAAGTCACTCAGTCGTATCAAAGTCTACTTTCTATTAATATAATACAACTTTATGTATGATGTAAAAACCTTCCAACAATGTAATTCCTTTTCCTTTCCTGTCCTTTGTGCTAGTGTTGTTATATATTCTATTTACACATACATTATAAACTCCATAGTGTACTGTTATTTTTTATATTACTATTTCTATATATACTATTTTATATATTACTATAGAGGTTACTATTTTTATATTAGGTAGTCAGCTACATTTAAAAACAGTAAATGAAAAAATGTACATTTTAATCTACCCACATATTTAGCATTGCCAATACTCTTCATTCGCTTGTATAAACCTTATTTCTGTCTGATATTCTAGCTGGAAGATTTTAGTGGATAATTCTTAAAATTCATGTCTGCTAGTGATAATCATTTCTCTAAGTTTTTATTTATCTGAAAATTCTCTATTTTGTCTTTACTTTTGAAGGATATTATCACTTGATATAGAATTCTAGGTTGATAGTCATTTCCCCTTCCTCTTTATCCATTAGATATTGTTCCATTGTCTTCTGGCTTGCATAGTTTCTCTCAAGTAGTCTTTGTAATTTTTAGTTAAGTTTTCCTATAAGCAATATAGGGAAACTTTTTTCTCTGACTAAAGATTTTCTCTTTAACATTGGTTTTCATTAACTTGATTGTGATGTGCCTTGATGTGATTTTCTTTGTATTTATCCTACCTTGGGGTTTGCTGAATTTTTTGGATATGTCAACTTATATTTTCAAATAAAATTATAAAAACCTTTCAGCTGTTACTCCTTCAAATAATTTTTGTGTTCTTTTTCTTTGGGGACTCTAATTATACCTTCAATAGACCACTTAATACTGGAGTGATACCCACTCCAAATATTCTGACTTAAATGGTCAGAGTAGAGGCATTAGTATTTAAAAACATTTTCCTAGTTACTGCTAATGTGCACCCACGGTTGAAAGCCATGGACCTCATCCAACCTTCCCAAGTTAGAGCAGAGGCCACTGAAGCAAAGAATGGTTAGAAGTAAATGTAGGTGAGGCCTTCCCTGGTGGCTCAGTGGTATAGAATCCATCAGCCAAGGCAGGAGACACGGGTTCAATCCCTGGTCTGGGAAGATCCCACATGCTGAGGGGCAGCTAAGCTCGTGCGCCACAACTACTGAGCCTATGCTCTAGAGACTTTGAACCACAGCTATTAAGTCCGTGTGCAGCAGCTACTGAAACCCATGCCCTAAAGCCTGTGCTCCACAACAGGAAAAGCCGCTGCAATGAGAGGCCCACACACTGCAACTACAGTGTAGCCCCTGCTCTCGGCAACTAGAGAAAGCCTGCGCAGCAACGAAGACCCAGCATAGCCATAAATAAATCAATAGATAAAAGTAAAAAATGTTAACATTTATTAAGGAAGAAAAGAAGTCAATGTAGGTGGGATCACAGTTTGTTGCAAAGTGAAAGTGAAGTCGCTCAGTCGTGTCCGACTCTTTGCGACCCATGGACTGTAGCCCACCAAGCTCCTCTGTCCATGGGATTCTCCAGGCAAGAATACTGGAGTGGGTTGCCATTTCCTCCTACCTAAAACAAAATATAGGATATGTACCTTATATTCTCTCAGAGACTGTCTCTTGGCATCGAAGTATTTGTAGCCATGGCTGGAGGTCTGCAGTGCATTTGAATGCAAGATATATATCCTCAAAATGTAGTATCTAAGGCCAACCTATTAGCTATACAAAACTATGGATTTCTGCAGTCCTAAAATCATTTAAATCAGCCTATTACTACAATAGTGCCAACATATAGACATGATGTGAGTCATTGATGGGTTTGATCAAGTTGATGAGAATTCTGCTATTTAACAGACTTCAACACTCTGGAGAACCCCAGGGCTTATTCCATCAATGCTCCTATAAATTCCCATCTCCAGGTTTACATCAGCAAGGGTGTTTTCAGCTTGGTTTCAGTCATTCTACGCATTAAAAAAATAGTGCTTTCACTGAACCAGCAGGAGGCAAATGTTACCTAGATTTTGATATTGAGTAGCATTCTTAGATTTATTGGTCCATGTTCCAAATTTCAGAGATTCTAGGATTCCTTGGTGAGATCCTTAGGTGAAAACTTTTTCCCCTTCTTCTATATCCTTTCTCTCCCTTCCCCTCCTCCTTTTTTTTTTTCTCTTTCTCTCTCTCCCTCTCCTTCCCTCTTTTTATTCTCTATCTTTTTAAGATTAACCCTAGGTTGGTCACACCTGCAGTGGTAGGACACCTCTGCCTGGGGACTACATTGCAAGATAACAGGGAATTGGATTACCCCGGGGATCTTTTCCTGCTTTGACATTTTTCTAATTCCGTAATGCCCCTAGATGACTCTTGGCCATTACCCAGGTCGGATTTTAGGCTGATAATGAAGCCAGATGATTCCCTTCTCTGCTCCACTCTCCACAGCGCCCTATTAGCTTTTGCTTGGGCCTTGACCTGCTGTTTAGCTTAGACAAACCCACTCATCAAGCTGGCATTTTGCAGGTGCTTGAAGACAGATGCAGAAAGTGAAAATAAAAAGTGATGGTTAACACTTATGAAGTGTGTAGACCTGTTTTAAGAGCTTGATGCTCAGAGCCAGACTATAGACAGGCACTAAACACGACCCTCATTTTATATAGGAGGAGACTTCAGCTCAGAGGGACTAAGTAACTTTGGAAAGAATACAATAGGTAAGTAACAGGCCTGGAATTTGTATGGATATAGTTCTTAAACTCACATGCTTGTTCTTAACCACTAGCTGGCTGTCACAGGACAGCCCTGTGTTTGGATTAGGTAGGTGGCATCTAAATGCCATGCTTTGAAGGACCAAATGGCATTGCCCTTGGTGCTCACTCATATGCCCACAACCTCCTCTGTGAGCTCCTGCATTTGGGTAAAGGCATCACTTACAGT
Source organism: Aepyceros melampus (assembly GCA_006408695.1). Taxonomy (NCBI): domain Eukaryota; kingdom Metazoa; phylum Chordata; class Mammalia; order Artiodactyla; family Bovidae; genus Aepyceros; species Aepyceros melampus. The sequence continues at coordinate 1,052,236 of SJXQ01004947.1, read as the reverse complement.
TTCTGCATTCAGATGGACTCAGATTGAATGCATTCAGGTTGAATCTTGGTGCCTGTACTTTCCAGTTTGTGGCCTTGGACCTCAGCTTTGTTATCTGTAAAATGGGGCTACTAATACCTCCTTCCAAGAGGCATTATGAAGATTCAGTGAAATTGTATTTGTGAAACACCTGGCACAGAGGACCCACCACTTTTTAAGGGATGAATTCATAGGAGGAAACACTGTGATCTGCTGGTTGGCATCAGGGAAAAGCTCCAGAGAATGGAATACAGGCAGGTATTTTAACATTTTACTTGAAATACAAATTTTTACATATGTACAGAGAGTTTCTGTGTACTGTCCTAGCTTTTCCTAATTCTAGCATCAGAGAAGGCAATGGCACCCCACTCCAGAACTCTTGCCTAGAAAATCACATGGACAGAGAAGCCTGGTAGGCTGCAGTCCATGGGGCTGCTAAGAGTCAGACAGACTGAGCGGCTTCCCTTTCACTTTTCACTTCATGCATTGGTGAAGGAAATGGCAACCCACTCCAGTGTTCTTGCCTGGAGAATCCCAGGGACGGGAGAGCCTGGTCGTCTGCTGTCTATGGGGTCACACAGAGTTGGACACGACTGAAGCGACTTAGCAGCAGCAGCAGCATCTTATATAATTTATAATGACTAAAAGCAATAAATTAATATTGAGAAATACTAGTTCTAGACCACAGACTTCCCTCGGATGTCACTGGTTCTTTCATTCGTGTGTTTCCTTTGTTCCAGGATTCCATCCAGGATCTCATGTCGCGTTAGTTGTCACCTCTCCTTAGTCCCTTCCAATCTGTGGCTGTGCCTTAGTTTGCCTTGCTGTTCATGATCTTGACCTTCCAGAAGGGTACTGAGCAGTCATTTTGTAGGATGGGCCTCAATTTGTATTTGTCTGATTTTTCCCCTCAAGATCAGGTTAAGGTTATACATTTTCTGGGCAAGAATACCACATATATGATACCCTATACCTTTCTCAGTGCATCATATCAGGGACTACATGCTGTCAATATGTCCCTTTATTGGTGATGGTAACCTTGATCACACGGAGATGGTGGGATTGGCTGGGTTTCCCCACTGCAGATTACTGCGTGTGTTTTGCCCTTTGTATTGATAAACATCTTGGAAGAGAGTACTTTGAGGCAATTCAAATATTCCATTTCTCCTCAAATTTTTATCTATGAATTTTAACATCTTGTCTATAATAATTACTATTGTGGTGTTGTAAAGGTGAAAATGTAAATTTCCCTCATCCATTCTACATTTATTAATAGAAATTATTCCATCAGAAAGAGCTGCCTCCATTTCCTTATTTACATATGGTACAGAGAGTTTCTGTGTACCCTCCTAGCTTTTCCTAATGCTAGCATCAGAGAAGGCAATGGCACCCCACTCCAGTACTCTTGCCTGGAAAATCCCATGGACAGAGGAGCCTGGTGGGCTGCAGTCCATGGGGTTGCTAAGAGTCAGACACGACTGAGCAGCTTCCCTTTCACTTTCACTTTCATGCATTGGAGAAGGAAATGGCAACCCACTGCAGTGTTCTTGCCTGGAGAATCCCAGGGACAGATTAGACTGGTAGGAGGTCGTCTATGAGGTTGCCTCTGTTCCTTATTTATTTAGTGATTTATTTATAACCTTGTGGATATTTACTTGATAAGTGAGTTTTAATTTGATATTCTCATTTTTTACTTTGATTGCTCACAATGTCCCAGCCTTGGCCCTTGCAGGCCTTTTCCTCTGTCCTTTGGATCTGTGGGCAGGGTTTATGAAAGCTCAGAGTTCCCCTTGAGGCGGCAAAGGCCGGGCTCTAGGAAGGAGCACTTTGAAGGGGAGTAGAAGTGAGGGGAGAGATGGTGGTGCTTGACACTCCTTCCCCACACAGAATCTGCTTTCTTAAGACCCATTCAATTCTGGAAATTCAGTGGGCAGTGCTATTTCCCTGCTTCATTCTAGAGCTGAGCAAATGAAGGCTTTGGGAAGGGAAGGGGCTGTTGAGTGAGAT
>SJXQ01004947.1:966459-1049997 GCA_006408695.1 Aepyceros melampus | reverse complement strand
CTGGTGACCTGAGCCCCATGTCCCTGGCATCCCAGCCTGGGCCTCAAACCCACATGCTGTGCCAGTTGCAGGGCAGCCTGTTTCAGGAACTGGGCAACCACGGGCTGGCGAGGGGGAAGTCGGCTTCATTAGCAGAAGCTCAGGAAACAGGAGGCTTCTGGTGCACAGTCTCTCCAGGAAGCCCTGGGGCTGTTGGCTCTGCTCCCTCTTCTTTCTGCCCAGCTGAAAGGGAGGGGTTTTGGTGCCAAATCCCCAGCTCCGGGCTCAGTGGGGGCCTCTAATCCCCTCCTGGCTCAGGAACATGGTTCAGCCAGGCCTGCTCACTCGCTGGAGGTGCCCTCAGAGAGGATGCATGCAGGCTTGGGAACAGGGCACCTTGCGGCCCCAGACCCACCCAGGGCAGTGCTGGAGGGCTGGCCGCAGAGCGTGGGAAACAGGCAAAGGGCTGGAGCTGACAGTACATTCTGTGAGTCAAGGGCTGCATTAACAGAGGTCCAGTGGGCAGAAGGAGGGAAGAGACAGGCCCGTGTGCCGCACGAGACCAGCCTCTAGCAACTTCGCTGTCTGAGCTCTTCTGGCCCTTAGTATCTGCACAAGTGCCAGATCCTGGGCCGTGTGGAGACAAAGCACATCCAACGAAAACAGCAAAGCCCCCTTTCAGGCCTGGAAGCACATGCAGAAAGCAGAGGTTGTGGGCTCTGCTGGTCCTTTCTCGTCTACAAGGAGTTTCTTTTTTAACGAGGTGAGCAGCATAGCGGGTAGGGGGTCTCCATTATACAGATGCTGCAACTGAGGCCTGAGAAGAGGGTTGCGGTTTATCTGGGGAGCTCAGATGATTCCAGGAGGAATCAGGTTTTCCCATTCTCAGGCTATCCCATGGAACCATCCTGTCTTCGAGGCCTGTTCTCCCACCTCTGAATGTCTGCATCCGGGTGAGCAGTGCCTAAGGCTCAGGAGATGCTTAGGAAAGTCCTCTGAGCATTCCCTGTGCTTCTGCAGGTGGACTGTGATCTCAGGTGGGTGAAAAGAGCAGCCGCCCTTCCCCCTCGAGACCCATCAGTATCAACCAGGGAGATGACTGAGTGGAGTGTGTGCACGCGTGCATGTACGTGTCTGCTGGGCGAGGAAGTGGCATGTGCTTGGAGGAGCCTGCAGAGCGGCACTTGGCTGGATCCCCGCCCTTGCCTGGCTCTGCTTTCATGCTTCCTTCCCCTGCAGGCCTACGGAGGCCACACTGCACAGATGGCCATCTGGCTGGCCCTTCAGGACACGGCCCAGTGCTCACTCCCAACCGTCTCCTCCCTTCCTTCTCTGCTTCACTGGCTCCACGGACTCTGAAAGGAGTGCTGGACGAGGATGGAGAGGCAGTGGGGGTGACGAGCAGAGGGCTTACGTACAGGATTGACCCATGGCAGAGCTCTCCACCCTCACCACGATTAGACTCTCTTTGAAGAGAACCCGTGTCTGTGCTGCCCCAGTCCTGAGGCCTGGGAGGCTGCAGGGTCACAGGATGGGGGTATGCTGTGATGCTGCTCCTGGTGGGAAAACTTACTCATGTGAGCCTCCTGCATGCTTCCATAAAGACCACTGCCAAGAGCCAGTCAGGGTGACTGCAATTCAGCCCATCTATCCATCCATTACCTCATTCATTCCATAAACCTTTTCTGATGTTTACAGCATTCTAGAACCTGTTCTAGGCCCTGGCAGGACCCCTATCACTAATTCAAGATGAATAAAGAGCCATTGTATTTGTTTAGAACCCATGTATGGTTCCAGAGTTTTAAGAATTGACTACTGGGGAGAATGGGGATGCTTACTCTCAGGCATCATTATATCGACCTGCAGAGCTTTGGGGTCAGAGGATACAGGAAGGGAGGCGGGTAAGAAGTGCTAGGAAGGAGGTAAGAGCTGGGCGTGGGGCCAGAGTTCTGGGCCTGGATCTGGTGCCTTATACACTGTGTCCTGGCATGGTTGTCAGATTTAATATAAAGAAAAATGGAAAACGAAAATGGGACTCCCAAGTAAATGTATCTGTCAGACAAGCGCAAAAATTATTTAGGATGAGTGTGTTCCATGCAATATTTGGGGCAGACATATACTAAATTATTATTTGTTCCTTGTCTGAAGTTAAGACTTAACTGGGCACCCTGTGTTTTGTCTGGCAGTCCTGTGGTCTGGGCAAGGGAGTGGGAGATCCTCTCTAGACGTATGTTGCTTCTTCAGCACCATGAAGGTAAAGGGGTGGAGCGGTGAGAGCCGAGGACCCCCCACCTCCAAGAAGGGCAGATTCTGCCCTTGGTCCAATGCCGCCTAATGGGCAGGATGGATGCCTTCAGAGTCTATGGACAAAAGTCTAGGTGTTTGGTGAGTCAGACCTGCTCTAGCAGAACCCCCATTTTCATCTCACCCTGATGCAATAGGTGAGCTGAGCAAACCATGGGCTGTCATTACATGAGATAGCCCACATAGGGAGAGTCCCTGATCCTCAGAGGTCCTGCTACAAAGAGGTCCTGGACTGTTTGCCTCTCTCAGCGTTTTTCCAGATTCTAGCCCAACCCCACACTAGACTGCTGCAGAAGGAGGCCAGAGAGGGAAAGAGGATTGCCGTGGCCACACAGCGTGCAGTGGGGAGCCAGAGGAAGCCCTCCAGCCACCAGACACACTGCCCTAAGCAGCCTGGGAAATCACGCTCCTGGCCTGGCACAGCCTGAGCGTGTTATCTTTGTGGCTGCAGGGCTTCTGCCCAAGAAGGCCTAACAGGATCTGGGGGGCGCTGCCCAAAAGGTGAGTGACACATTTGTCTGCAGCCCGTCTGGCCTGGGGCGTTGCTAACCGCTTTGAGCATGAACAATTCCATATGTCCAACGGTTGATTAGCTGCACAGAGATGAGGAGGCGGAAAGATCATGAATAAAGAGTCCACATTAACCAAAGATCCAGCGATAGAGGCCCAGCTGAAAGAAATTAAAAAGACTATTTTCAAACACTGCCCTCCGACTGGGGAATTTTTCTAGCTGCTAGTGAGTGTGTTACAAACTTCAGACACTCACGTATTGATAAAAACAAAAAATAAACAAAAGTTGAAATGCAGGAAGCCTCCTGGGTCTGATGGAAATCTCAGTGATGTCTGCCCCACCCCAAGCCCCTGCTTCGGCTTTATTTATCTATTTTTTAATGCAACCAACAATAATATCTGACAGCAAATTCTTCCCCAGTCTGGATGGTTTTCACCCATTGTTCCTTTGGAAAAATGTCTCTTTAAGCGTCTGCATGTTGGTGATCATTAGGCGGAAGGAGCCTAGCAGAGTTTCCTTTATTTATTTATGTCCCTTTTGCTGAATTCTGATGAAGCACAGGCAGGCAGGCAGCAGATATCTGACTTCTCAGGAAGATGGGGGGCCCTGGCTCCAGACTGGGGACTGTGTGCAGGCTGCCAGAGCAGATGCAGAGTCCCTCTTTACAGCAAGCTAGGGCTACAGTGGGGTCCCCCAGCTCCCCTTGGGATGATCTCCCTAGTCTTGCTTGGGGTACCCCTGCCCTGGGAGTAGAATGGGGTGGGAGGGGATTAAGGATGAGAACCTCACTGACATTGGGGTGCAAGGTGGAAGAGGGAGCATGTGATAGTAAGTCCAAAAGAAGGTGTTCAGGCTGGTGTAGGTCCTAGAACCACAGGCTCTGAAGGTGGATGGTGGGGTCCAGAGGGATTTAGCCTAAGGCAATGGTGAGGCAATGGTGGGGGAGTGGCTACAGGGGGAGCCAAGCCCCGTTTCATCTTGGCACCTTTGCAGGGACATCTTGGGGCAAAAGGGAAAGACTGTCCTTAAGGAGTGTATGTCGGGCCAAAGATGGTAAAGAGGGGCCTCTTTCTACGCTCAGATGATGTCACTATCTTCAGAATCAGGTGAAAAGTTGGAAGGGCAGCCCTGTAAATGGAGTGAGATCCCTGTCACTGGACAGGTGACTGGGAGCATGTGGGCGTGTGTTATTGTGCATGTAACATGTGCTGGGTTCTGGGAGGATCCTTGGTATGGCTGGACCCTCCTGAAGGCCTCTAGTTTGTCCATGTGGGTTTTTGCGCTTTTGTATCTTAATGGGAGGCTGAGGTGGAGGTCAGGCTGGGTAAACCTTGAATGACTGGCAGAGCCAGGAGGCAAATCCTTGCTTTCTGTGGGACAAGCTGCTGCCCAGGAAAAGCCTGCTCCAGGGAGACGGTGTGTGTGTGTGTTTGGGGCGGGGGGCGTTGAACATGTAGGAGAAGGGGCAAGGAATCCTTTTCCAGCCCCAGAGGGGAGACTCAAAGGTCCCCTGTAGAGAAAGTCCGGGGGTTACCTGTCCCCAGGTGATGGGTGAGGCATCTCCTCCCTCTCCTCTCCTTGTTCAGCCCACAGTCAGTGGGGCTTTGTCCCTGACATGAGGCGGCCTGGCCAGTGGAAGGCTTTGGAGTCTGACAGCCTGGGGTTTGGGGGTGGTTTCTCTATGTATCAGCTGGGGACATGGAGTAAGGAGCCCGCTAGCCTCAGTGCCCAGCCCTGCCACACAGCATCAAAGGGTTCACTAGGCTGGGTGTGGGCACTGCTGACTCTGACTTCACCTACTTTGCTTCTTTGCCCCTGTGGGATGGAGTCCCCACCCCACCTGTGACTGTCCATGCCCCCAAGCCAGGGAAGCTTCTCCGGACAGGCATAGGGTCCCTCTCACTCCTGACAAAGCCGGGAATCTAGAACCCAAGTGGCAGCACAGACTGGAGCTGCTGAGTGTCTTCTGAGGCTCTGGGTGGGGCATGTGGCCCGGCAAGGGCTCCTGAGCGGTGGGGGTGGGGGTGTTTATTTCTGAGCATCTGCGGCTTGCTTGCCTGGGCCTGAGTGCTCGCTTAGCAGCTGGGGGAGGAGGTGAAGCCCTGTCAGCCCAGACCAGGCACACATGAAGCCTCTGGTCTCAGGGAGAAACTTCAGCGTGACTTGTTCTGCTCTGCAGTGTCCTACGGCGGCGTCAGCCTCAGCCATTGCCTCTGCCACGGCAGCTGCCACGTGTTGGATGATTTGCTGTGGACCTTGTATGTGCTAGCATGTCCAGCTGCTGCCTGCACACATGAGGGATGGGGTGGTGTGGGGCACAAACCCCGAGTTACTCCTCCAGCTCCTCACTGTGCAGGTGGAGAAGGTCTGCCTTCCGTCAAGCAGAGCATCTGTCTCCTTTTAGCTTCGGCACTTTTATCTTGCCTTTGACCCATGGGCCCCTCTGCTTGGGGACCGGCCACTGGGGGCTTGAAAGCAGGCCCAGTGTTCTTCCTGCCCCAGTTCTGCCGCCCTGCTCCCTGATGGCCCTTCTGAAGAGTCTGTACATGCCTCTCCCCATCCCCTTACCTGTCTCTAGCTTCTCTTGCAGGACTTGGCACATGACGAAGGGCCCCATTCCTTGGTGCAGACCCATGCTGAAGTCCAGCCATGCCCCAGGATTGTCTAGTCCAGGAGGAAACTCACAGTCAGTGTCATTTCCCTGACCCCACTTCCCCATTCCCAGACTGCTGTGGAGTGATTCTATTTTTTTAGAGTAGGAAGGCACATTTATTTCCTTTCCAGGAAAACCAGGAAGTGATCTTGGAGACACAGAGTGTTCACGTAACTTGTCGCACAGCACTTGGTAATCAAGCCAGCCTTGGAAACCCAGACTCTGACCTCTGACCCTGGATCTCCTTCCCCAAGAACCTCAGTGGTGACCAGCTGGCTCATCAGGCCGGGAAAGGGCCCATGGCGGACGTGATTGATGACTTAATGCTGTGTCCATTGTGGGCTGTCCTGGTTGAAAACACAGAAGTTGCCCCTTGACCACTGGGCCTTCTCTGGGCCACAGACACACTGGGCCTTTGTCCACCTGGCTGGGGCCTAAAGTGAATATGGAAATCAGCTTACGGCAGCCGAAGGCCCTGCAGCCCAGCAGAGCTTGTCTGAGAAGGAGAGAAAAAGCAGACACAGCTCCGCAATCCCCCCGCCCAGAGGAAGCCTGGATCCCTCAGCGCAGCAGATGTGGGAACCGTCTGAATTGTCAGAAATGTTTCCAAAGTTGTATCAATCTGGCCTGGTGGCCTGGGGACTGGCAGAGGCACCCACAGGAGGGGCTGGCTATCTCCCCTGGGTCAAGTGAGGCACGTGGCCCTGTGAGCTCCATGTCCTCTTTCATCATTGCAGCCTCTCGTGGAAGTCCTATTTTTTCTTTCTTTTTTTTTTTTTTTAAGGAAACCCTTCAGAGCTCTGCCTTTGCAAGAAGCTCTAGAAATAACTTGCTGGGAAACATTTCCGTCTGATACTTACCACCTACAGAGAAAATGGTCCATACGTCAAGCAGTTTGGCATCCGGAGCAGCTCAGAGGGCAGTGTGGTGTGTAGGCTGCAGGGTACCTAGGGCTTGGTAGCAGACACAGGTGGCGGCAGTTAGAGCTCCTGGGTGCTGACCACCTACTGCCGAGTGACCTTAGGAGAGCTTGGCCCACACTGGGCTTTGAGGTCCTTGCTGGTAAATGAGGCTGGTCACATATGAATTTGTCCTCAAGGAGGTCTAGTTGAGTGGGTAGGGACATAGCATGGCTGATTCTTGGATCCCAGGCAGAGTGAAGGATCAGCCCTGGGGGGCTTCTGGGAGCAGATTCATCTTATTTCCTCCTGTTGCCAATCCACGTGTTCTCTTGAACTTGGGGATCTGGTATTAGGAGGGAAAGCCAGTGATGTGCTAAGTCAAGCTAGCACCCTTATTGCTCAGCTGGGAAAACCAAGGCGCTAAGTGTTGGGGAGGGGTGGTATGTGTCTACGCCCAAGGCTACAGAAAGGGAAGTGGCCGAGTTGGGCCTGACCAGTGGGTTTCCTGGACTCTGCCTGTGAGAGTGCTAGGCCTGGGGATGGCCATAGGAGTCCAGAATGTTTTGCCTCCTTGGTCTGCCCTCTACATTTCCCTATAAAACTGACCAGAGCACTGGGGTCAGCTGGACATCGGAGAGGGGGCTTCCAGGGTTCTCCTGGACACCTGGGAGAGGAGGAAGAAACCCAGTTCTGTCTATCTAGGTTGTGGTATGGCTCAGGTGTCATTACTTCCTGGGCTTTACCTGCCTCATCTGTGAAATGGGGGCATGGCTTTGACCTCCTAGGTCTGTTGTGTTGATCGATCTTCATTGAACAGGTTGGAGAGGTGTCGTCTAGTGCTCGGTGCTGCTCCAGAAAGGGGAGCTGGTGTGATCGGCTGAGGATCTGCTTCCTCTGTCTTCAGGAAGCCCCCTCTCTCGTGGAGTAGGCGGCCAAAAGACAAGCAAAAGAGGAATAAACAGGACCTGCTCGTGTCGAGATCATGGTACAATAGAGCAGTGTCAACACCGGTGGATTGCATCCCTTTGGGGATGTGGGAAGCAGGGGTGTATGGTGCATCCTTGGAATCTGCAGGCACCAAGGTCCTGAGGCAGGAGTGAGGCCAGCAGCTGGTGTCCTGTGGGAGGAGGGAGGGATGGGGCAGAGAAGTAGCGGGGTGTGAGGGCTAGGCTGGCCTGGCCAGCAGTGTGTGCTCAAAGGTGCTCAGGCTGGATCTGACACCAAGGACACTAAGGGGTGGCCTTCAAGTGTGACCCACACCTGGCAAGCCCAGGGAGGAGTCTGACAGCACAGGCTGGCATGTGGCCTCTCTCAGAGCACAGAGGTCCAGTCTAGGCCTTGAGGGAAGATGGGAGCTGCTGGTTGAGCGTTTCTGGGGGCCTGCAAGGTCTCAGTCTGCTTCTGGTGGATGGAGGGAAGGATTAGGGAGGATAGAGCAGGGCTGGTGGGGCTGAAGGAAAGGGGAGGAGAATTGTTGCAGTCAGCTTTTCTTGGAGCTCCTTGGACACAACAGGTGTTCTTGGGGTAGGGGGACCACCAAGTGCCAGGAGGTGACATTGCAAAGGGAAGAGAGAAACCTACAGAACAGAGCTGCTTGTTTGGATCAGCAGTTCTGAAAGTCTGCTCTGCTGAGCACCCATTCCCTACATGGGGCAAGAGCCATGACCTAGCTAAGCAACCATTGAGATCCCCTTCCTAACACATCCCCCTCCCTCTTTCTTTATCAGGGTTTGCTGCTGCTGCTGGGTAGTCCCTAAGTTGTGTCCAACTCTTTGTAACCCTGTGGATTGCAATCTGCCAGGTTCCTCTGTCTATGGGATTTCGCAGCAAGAATACAGGAGCAGGTTGCCATTTCCTTCCCTAGGGGATCTTCTCGACCCAGGGATTGAACCTTTATCTCCTGCTTGGCAGGTGGATTCTTTACCATTGACCCACTTGGGAAGGCCTTATCAGGGTTTGCACAAATATAAACCTTTTATGGGTTTCAGATAGGGTAGGTTCAAGCCCCAGCCTCTGTCACAAGGAGTAAGCCATAATAAGTCTAAGCTGCTGCTGCTAAGTCACTTCAGTTGTGTCTGACTCTGTGTGACCCCACAGATGGCAGCCCACCAGGCTCCTCCATCCCTGGGATTCTCCAGGCAAGAACAATGGAGTGGGTTGCCATTTCCTTCTCCAATGCATGAAAGTGAAAAGTTAAAGTGAAGTCGCTCAGTCATATCCGACTCTTAGTGACCCCATGGACTGCAGTCTACCAGGCTCCTCTGTCCATGGGGTTTTCCAGGCAAGAGTACTAGAGTGGGTGCCATTGCCTTCTCCGAAGTCTAAGCTACAAGTTTGCAAACTTTGTTCACATGCCCTTTGTCTCGGTGATTTTCTTTTTCACAGTGTCCCTGCTTAGCTTGGCTCAAACAACCTAATATTATATTTATGCTGGAACAGATTAGCCAAATGCACAATCTGCGTGTGTTTAGTCACTCAGTTATGTCCGACTCTTTGCGACCCCCATGGACTATAGCCCACCAGGCTCCTCTGTCCATGAGATTTCCCAGGCAAGAATATTGGGGTGGGTGGCCATTTTCTTCTCCAGGAGATCTTCCAGATCCAGAGAGCAAACCTGCGTCTCCTGCATTGGCAGGTGGAATTTTTTTTTTTAAACCAATACACCATCTTGGAGGCACCAAAACCAATATACATACATGAAAAAAAAATTAATCATGTAAATTTATTTTTAAATGACCACAGTTCGGTGCTGAGGGGATAGGTGCACCTGTTGGGCATTGCACGTCTCAAACTTTGAATCTGGCTTGGATATCACCACCCTCCTTTTCCATGCCATGTTGTTTTTCATTCAGGGCTTGAATGTTATCATAGCAACCACCAAAAACTGCTTCTCAAGGCTGTACCTTCCCCGGTGGAATGTAGTGTGTGTTCATGTGGAAACTATGAAGTAGTTGAACTGGTAGCTCATGTGCTGGCCAGTATCACCGTGTTTCCCTTAAAAATTTAAAATATCCTGCAGCACCCCTGAATTTTTTTTAAAGTTGTTCTGCAGTGCCCCAGCCCACTGTTTGGGAACAGTGGCTCTAAAGCAACCAACCATTGGTGTGGGCAGGAGCACATGTCACAGCTCTGGCCAATGAAAGGAGAAGGAAGGTCTTGGCAGGTTTGTGGGAAAGGCTTGTTGCTGCTGGGGCTGCTGCTGCTACCAAGTTGCTTAGTTGTGTCCGACTCTGTGCGACCCCATAGACAGCAGCCCACCAGGCTCCCCCGTCCCTGGGATTCTCCAGGCAAGAGTACTGGAGTGGAGTGCCATTGCCTTCTCCAATGCATGAAAGTGAAAAGTGAAAGTGAAGACAGTCAGTCATGTCTGACTCTTAGTGACCCATGGACTGCAGCCTACCAGGCTCCTCCATCCATGGATTTTCCAGGCAAGAGTACTGGAGTGGGGTGCCACTGCCTTCTCTGGGGAAAGTCTTACCTTTCTCATAAACACACTTGGGAAGGAAACGTCTCCCTCTGCTGCTGGTGGGTCTAGTGTCTGCTCCCTGGGAGTTCTGGACTTGCAGCTGTCCTCTTGGTCCTGTGAGGGGAGCTACCCCAAGGAGAACACTCAGGATGGCAGAGGGGGAAGATGGAGGGGTTCTGGCTTTGGGACATTGCTTGGCGCCCACTTCTGGGTAGCCTAGTGCATGAGTGATTACCTTCCCGGAGAGTTTAACTTGTTTACAACTGGATTTCCTATTACCTGCAGCCAGAAAGCTTCCTTCCTGATATCCCAGTGGAAGATGCTTGGAAAACACTGTCCTTTCTCCCCTCTGCTTGGAGTCACTTATCAAAGTATCTCATAAATCCCACGATTCTCTGCTTACTTTTGTTCAGCATAGAGTTTGCCAGCTTTACTTGACCGAGGACACTTTCCCCCCATATACCTAAATTCTGTCTCGTAGGACACTTGTGTGCCAAGAAACACACTTTTCAAAGGAATGCCTTAGACCCCTCCTCATAGCCTCACAGCCCCGCCCATCCCGGAAGCCCTTCCGCACAGACTCCCACCTGAGAGGCCGCCAGGACCCGCGTGTGTTTTCTGTTCAACGAGGGAGACTAAATGAAGCCAGATGTACCTGGGCAGCCCACAGGCCGAAGAAGCAGTGATTTCACGTCCTAGCTATGCGGGGATTAGTTTGCCAGGAAGCTCCCGAGGAGGGGTGGGGACTCGCCGCCAGTCTGCTAATGTATTCGCAGAAATGCCCCCGTGGGCTGTGCATGCCTGCTGGTGTATGAGTGCTGTGTCCATGACCGCCATTCGCCGGATCACTGTGCCCCCGACCTCTGTAGGCGTGCCGTCTGTGTCTGTGACTGCTGTGTGCACGAAGAGCTTGCTGTCCCATGACCCCGTACCCTTGACCATGATCACAGGGGCTGTGACTGCTCTACGTCCTCTGTGCCCACGATTGCTGTGTACAGAGTCAGATCCTCTGCCCCTCCCCCCCACGACAAGGTCTCACTCTCGCTCTCATTCCCCCTGCTCAGCCCTCCGGAGCCCCAGCCCTATTAACTCACCCTGGCTGCCTGTTCCCACTCCTGCTGCAGCCCTGGTGCCCCTGGCCCAGCAGTAGGAGGACTCTGCTGACCACTAGGTGTGCGGCTCAGGCCATTCCCTCCCCACTCTGGGGCCCAGAGATGATCCAGTGCAGTGGTTTTTAAAAACCATCCCCTGGGACCTTTGGGGTTCGGAGGGAGCCCCCTAGGGAGTGTGCCCCTGATTCAAGCAGAACAGCTCTCTATTTAGCTTTTTGGTCCACTGGGTTCCCATGTAGGAGTTCACTGGGAGAAAGGCTTTGTGGCAGGAAAAAAAGAGTCTAAAAGTGCTGATGTTTTCCAGCCCTGCATTCTGCAGAGGAGGGGACTGGGGCCTCTCCTTCCAGCACTGCTCTGGGATCCCTGGAGAGAGAACCAGACCAGAGTGGAAGGGGCTGAGTCACGGCGGGGGAGTGAGGAACAGCCTGCCCACGGGCTGTGGCTCATTTTCCCTGTTGGCTTCGCCTGCTGTGACCCAGGATAAAACGTCCTGGAAATAGTCAGCTATGCGGCCAGGAGCCATACAAAGCGTGCTTCTCCAATTCTGGGTTGGGACGTTGTTGAGGACCCAGGAGGCAGGCAGCCCGCCTGGAAGGGGCAGTGTGTTCTGTTTGCTCTGTGAAGTGTGGGGCTGCTTCAGCGACTCACCCTGGGCAAGGCACCTTTGCACGAGAGCTTGGCTTCGCTCCTCCTACCTGCTGAAGCTGGGTCTCAGCCTGGCTGTTGGTATGAGTTTAGCACTGGGCACTTCAGAGAGGGCTGTGCAGGACCACTGCTCCAACAGGTGTGGTGGGCACAGTGCTTGGGACCCACGGTACTCTCATGCACTCATAAAAATTCTCAAATTTCTTTTAAACTCAGAAGAAAAGAAAAACTTTTATGTTGAAGAAAATCTTTTAGTAGATCATGTTGATATATGATATCTTTGTACCAATGCATTGTAAAATAGTATAATATCAATATCTATTATTAATATATTAATACTAATTACATACAAGTATATGTAATTAATGGGCTTCCCTTGTGGCTCCGTGGTAAAGAATCTGCCTGCCATTGCAGGCAACACAGTTTCAATCCCTGGGTTGGTAAGATCCCCTGGAGAAGGGAATGGCTCCATAGGGTTGCAAAAGAGTCAGACATGACTTAGCAACTAAACAACAATAATAAATATAATTAAGATTAATACATTTATTATATATATAATATAGAGATATATATTTCCATAGGAAGGGGCCTACAGAGAGAAACAAGTTATCGTGAAATCACGGTATGTCCCTGGTGAGTGAGAGTAGCCTTCAGGGCCTGCACTAGTTGCTAGAACGGCCACAACACGCAGCGCAGATACCGCTGACTGGGTGGCTTAAGTGACAGGAATCTCTTTCCTCCCACTTCGGGAGACCAGGAGTCTGAGCTCAAGGTGTCGGCACAGTGGGCTCCTTACAAAGCCTCTCTCCCTGGCTTGCAGACAGCTGCCATCTCCTCCCTGCGTCCTCACGTGGCCTTCCCCGTGGCCTCTCTGTCCTAGTCATCTCTGGACATCAGTTATTCTGGTTAGGGCTGGGGCCCACCCTGATGACCACAATTTAGCTAATTTACCTCTTTAAAGATCCATCTACAAACACGGTCCCTTATGAAGGACTGGGGATTAGGACTTCAACTGTGAATGTAATATATATGTGCTCAGTTGTGACCGACTCTTTGCGACCCAAGGACTATGGCCCTCCAGGCTCCTCTGTCCATGGGGATTCTCCAGGCCAGAAAACTAAATGTAAGGGGGACACAGTCAGTCCTTAGTCTTCTCACTTGAACTCATGCTCTTCTCCTTGCTACTGCCTGCCTTCCTTCCCTGCTGCCTCTCTCCTTCTGTCCCTCCTTTCCTTGCTCTTAGTCTCTTTCATAAAGAGAAGGGCTCTCAGAATTTAGAGGGAAAGATACAAACCACCCACAAGTGACCAAGGGGGCGGTCTCCTTTAATGTGAGTGTGGCATTGGCTTATGTACTGGTTTTTCCCTACATGTTGGATTACCTTTAACATTTTCATTATATTTTTATACATTTGATCTATGTGATATTATAATGTAAAATAAATATATATGTGGTCTTTGTCAAAAAAGAGAAGGGCTCTCAGTAAGACACTCCCTGCTTAAGAGACTTCTGCTCTCACGTGGAGCCCTTCCTTGTCCCCCGTTCTCTCTGCAGGCTGTGGGTCCCGGTGCTCTACAGTGCTGGACTCTGGATGGGTTGAAGCTGCTTGAAGGGGTACAGAGGGCACATAGGTGCCATAGGGTGGACTCTGGTGCTTCTTCTACCTTTGGATGCCAGGATTTGGTCCAGCTACACTCATGGTGTGCAGTGTTAGAATGCTGGATTACTGGGAGATCATGAATGCTTAGTGTCCACTTACATGGGCTTTCTCTCCCTCAACAAGACCCTGATATTAGAGAACTCCTCCCCAGCAGCTCCAGTGTTCTCCACCCCATGCTAGCCACTGGGGTAGACGGTTGGAGGGGTCTTGATATTAAAATGGCTCTGTTTCCTTAGGGTTGAGAAAGTAGAGGATCCAAACAAGTCTTAGTCCCTTGAATGCTGGGAATCCTTGATGTTTTAACTAAGATTTTATCATGAAAGGGGAATTGGAAACACAGGGTGGGGACCCCTAGCCATGCCTGGTTCAGGGTCGTGAAGAGAGCTGCTTTGCTGCCCTTGAAAAGTTAGTGTTACTTTCAGGGCTTCCCTGGTGGCTCAGATGGTAAAGAATCTGCCTATAATGCAGGAGACCTGGGTTCTGTTCCTAGGTTGGGAAGATCCCCTGGAGAAGGGAGTAGCAACTCACTCCAGTGTTCTTGCCTGGAGAATTCCATGGACAGTGGAGCCTGGTGGGCAACAGTCCAGGGAATCGCAAAGAGTCAGACACGGCTGAGCGACTAACACTTCCAAGCGTGGGTCTTTATGTGGACTTTGTGAACCTGGCCTTTATTTTTAAGTGGGTCTTCCTGGTGTTAATCTGAAAATGAGGAAGAAGGGAAAGAGAAGGATGAGGAGGAGGGGGGGAGGGGCGGGAGCCATGGAGGCAGGGCCAGGCGGGGCTGGGTCTCTGAGCTGGATCCCCTTTTGTTCTGCCCTGTGATGTGGTGGTTTTGTCTCCTCTGGGGTCTTCAGTCCCGACAGGAGCCCCAGCATGGCTCTGTGGCTTGGCCCTCCTGGATATGCTCTGACACGCTGGTGGGCCTTACGATCTAATGTCAGATTCAGGACATGGGCTGCAGTCATTCTAGAGCCAGTACCAGTTTGGGCCAGGACCCAACCGGAGAGCAGGTGGCGTGGGAGGAGAGGAGCTGGTGGGCTTCTATCAGGCACCCCACTGTGCCTGGTCTCTGTCAGTGGGCAAAGAGCCTGGCTGGGGGACTTAAGGTCTAGGGTTCAGCTCCTCCACAGAGAATCACTCCACATGGGGCTTTGGGCAGATCTCTTCCCTCAGTGGATCTCAGACTCCCCATCTTCTAAATGAGAGAGCCAGGTCTGATGTGTTCATCGGCGCCCTCTAGGTACTAGCCACTGGGGGAGGAGCTGAGGATGTGCAAAGACAGGAAGATGAGCCCACAGCCTTCCTGCAGGCAGGTAACCTGCTGCAAACCAGGCACGTTCACTTACTCATTTTCCCTCCTGAAATGTATTTCTTTTATATTTTTCTCATTATGAAAACAGTTCATGCTTATTATTTAAAAGATATATACCGAAACCTCAGCTAGGAAAACAAAGGCAGAAATGATCCCCATAAATCTCACCTGCCCAGAGACAGCTAATGTTTGTGCTGTGGTATATATTCCTCCAGACCATTTCCTGTGACTATGGACATGCATACTTAAATGCAGACCAAAACACGATCCTATATACTGTTTATCTTGCTCACAACCACTCTGTGAGTTGGTTAGTGTCTTTATTTTCACCTTAGAGATGGAGAATTAGAGACTCAAAGAAGTGGGGTCACTTTTTCAAGGTCATAGGACTGTGATGCAGCAGCTGGCCAGGTTGATAGTGAGTCCACAGCTCTTTCTCAAACATCGATGTCTAGGAGGGAGCCAGGCAGGGAAACACACTCTGGAAAGGGGAGAGCTGGGTGTATCTGAACATGGCAATGCCCGCCATAGGATATGAAGAAGAGGGATCGAAAGAAGAAATGGGTCAGTGGTGTGATTGAAGGAAGGGGAGAATGAGGAGAGAGGCAATCAAGGAGTGAAAGGAGAAACGAAGGAGTGCGTGAGCCAGTGACTGGCTGAATGAAGGAATAACGGGTGGGTGTGGCCTGAAGGATGGAGCCCAGAGTGGTGAGTGGATACGCAGAAGTGAGAATGGAGAGGCAGAGGAGGGAGGGCGTTTGGTCTCATTCGCTTTGGAAGGGCAGCAAGCAAAGTTTCTCCCCTTTTCTTCCCCTTAACCACTTCCAGTCCAGCTGCATTTATCCTGAGAATCTCACTGACTGGCCTCTTGGGTGGCTGCTGCAAAAGCATCCTTTCCAGGGCTGGAGCACAGGGCAGAGAGGGATGAATTGCCCTTCCTTCTCTCTGAGGGCAGCACACAGTGTTGAAAAACCTTGCAAATCGTAGTCTGAGGCTGATGACATCTGTGTCTGCCCCCTGCAGAGAGGGATGAGGGCTGCTTCCCTGCTGTGGGCTCCCTTGGGTGCCCCAGAAATGCCCTTTCTCCACCACTATCTCCGGGATGCTCAGAATCCACTGGGGAGGATTGCCATGTGGCTTAAGCCTTGTCTTCAAGAAGTCTTCTTATAAAAGAAGGAAGCCTGTAAATGATCCTGCTCCCAACCACTGAAGGGCAATCATGTGTGGGGCATGTGTGGGCTGCTGGGGAAAGACCCAGTCTGAGCCCTTGAGGGGGAACCTGGGCACAGCTGCAGGGGAGTTACAGGATGACCTTGGGCAAGCTCCTTCCTCCTTCTCTGGACCTCAGTTTCCCCACCAGTAAAAGGGAAGGAATTTGGACAAATCGTATTTTATTCAAGAGTGAACATGAGTTGGTGGTGGCGGCGGTGGTGTTTAGTCACTCAGTCACGTCCAACTATTTGTGACCCATGGACTATAGCGCAACAGTCTCTCTGTCCATGGGATTTCCCAGGAGGGCATACTGGAGTGGGTTGCCATTTCCTTCTCCAGGGCATCTGCCCAAGCCAGGGACTGAACCTGCACCTCCTGCATTGGCAGGCGGGTTCTTTACCTCTGAGCCATCTGGGCACGAGATACTGGGAGATTAATATGGTTAATTGGTTTGATGGCTAGAGGGGAGCTGTGTGGCATGACTTTTGTCCTCCTATGCAGGAAGTAGTCCTGCCTTGGAGATTTTGAGGTTGGTCTTTTGGTGGATTAAGCCCAACTGCCAGGTCTAGACGAAAGGATTAGTGAGAATCACTTGGATCCTGTCTGTGGATGCTCTCACCTGGGTTTGCTGCTGAACAGGAAGTGAGCAGTGCCGAGGCTGCACCCAGAGCAGGATGCAGGGGTGAACATGGGTCCCTGTGCATCCTCACTTTGGAAGTGTGCCCAAAACACACAACTCAGCATGTCCTGGGGGGATCTGCCAGGCCTGAGGAGCCCAGAGCTGCAGGCTCACTGCCTTTTCTATAGACTCACTACTCAAGTACAAAATACTTCCAGAAAAGGTCATGAATAGCCAGTGTCCACCTCGATGGGATCTCAGAGTGAATGCATCCGTGTAACCAGCTCTGAGATCCAGAAACGGAATGCATCCAGCATCCCAAGACCTCGGTGCTCCTTCGTTTCGGCTTCTGTCTCAGTATGAAACTGGGAGCTTCACTCAGTTGTTGGGTCTGGTTGTACTCGACTCCTTCCCACTGTTGTTGGTGCCCCCCCGTGTATCACTGTCATTTAGGCCTTAGGCTGATGTCAGGGGTCCACGGTCTACCTATCACCTGTAAGGCAATGCCCTGCTGGTCTGTAGATGTATTTTTCTGCCTCCTACCTTTGACTGCATCCTCAAGCTCATAGGATGCCTGAGCATGATCTATCCCGGGCAGCAAAACTGTTAGAGGGAGGAGACAAAGGCCAGAACCACGAGCCTGATACACTAAAACCAGATTAGTAACACCCGCGGTGGGTGGAGAGTGGAGCAGAGGGTTGGAGGAGAACATGGTTGCCCTTAGGTCTGGAATAAGCTGGTCTGGGCTCCAGTGCCGCCGCAGAGGTGAGTGGCTAGGGCTCTGTGATTGTGCAGGGGAAGACGTCACCTGGATGTTAGACTTCCGGCCACCTAGTAAAGACAGGTGTGTGCGGGACAGGATGAGTAGGGTGGAGGACGAGGTGGGCTCTCACCCACAGGCACGAAGTACTGTGGCTCGGAGTGTAGATGGCTGCAGGACACTGAGGCAGTCAGATGGTTAGGACCTGTGCCTGGACAGATGATGGGAAAGCAAAGAGAAGAACTGGAAACGGGGTGGCTGAGGTGCATCAGCTCCAGAAACGGGGGCTCCTGGTGGGGGTCACGCAAGCAGGCCCCCCTCTCCTTCCCTTTTAGCCCTCCCTTGCCTGGCAGCCTGGTGGGCAGTGTCCATGAAAACAGGTGACATTCCTCCCAGGGGGACTTTCATGACCTGCAGACCAGGAGGGGACCGTGTCTCTCCCACTTGCCCACCTGGTGGGGCCTCCTGGGGCCGGCCGCCAGGTCCTATTGGCTGCCAGGCAGCCGCAGGGTCTGGGTTGTAGCTCTGCAGCGTGTTTAGAAGGAGGCACATCAAGCCATTAGCTCTGTGCTGGTCTCTGGAGAGCAGGCAGGGGGATTATCTGGCGCTTTGCTGCCTCCTGACTTCCCAAGACCACCCCTTTGGGACTGGATCCAAGGAAGTGAGCGATACTGTCATTAGACGTGAGGTGTCGGCAGTCCTTCCCTCCCCTCCTGCGTGAGCCTGGGTGAGAGGTGGGGGACTGGGCTGGCAGCTCTGGCTTCTAGCCTGGCCTCTGCTTTTGCTCCCAGTGTGGCCAGGGGCACACCCTGCCTCCTTCCACAGCCTTCATATCAGTAGAACCAGTGTGAGTGCCCAGCCATGCAGGGTCCTTCAAGGTCCTGCCCTCCAACAGGTGACACTGGGACCAGAGGCAGCTGGTTCTGCCCCAAAATGGGCCGACTGGGGCTCACTTCTACATCCACTCCGGTCCCCTCTCCCTCCTTGCTGTGGACGGGGGCTGCGGTGGCTGTGACTTGTCCTCAGTAGAAAATGTCAGCCAGGAGAGAAGTGTTAGCAATCACCCACCAAGCACAAGTTGAACTGACTAGTGGGGGACAATGGGGTGAGGTGGGGAGGGGGGCAAAGTGCCCAGGAGAGGGAGAGGCACAGGGGTACTTTCTGTGACCGTAAGGACAGTAGGCACCACTCGCCAAGGGCCGCTTCACCTGCCCCAGGCCCGGCACTAAGGACTTGGCATCACAGTGCATCTCGCTCCATCCACAGCACGTGGGACCCAGTGGGGACAAAGGCCCAGGCTCAGGGAGTTGGGAGGTGGAGTGAGATTGCAGTGCCCTGAAGACGCCAGGTGCTGCTCTCCTCTAGGTCCCCAGGAGGTAGACGGTGATGGAGGGAGTGCTCCGGCTTCCCCGCTCATCCCCAGCATGTGCCCTTCTGGATCTGTGTGTCTCTGACAGTCGTAGGGGGACAGTTCTGAAACTGGAGTGAGGGTCAGTGGGCTGGAAACCTGGGTCAGATGCTCAGGTGTGCCAGAGATGGAATTTCCCATAACAAGTGAGTTTCTATTTCTGATTCTCATTCCATCGAGGGGATACACACAGGGCCCTGTGCATTTGCGGTCCTTCCCTCCTCGGATATTTGAGCTGTTACACAGGTGACGGGCTGGATGGGACATCTGGCTTCCTGGATATGTCCTTCAGGCCACAGGGCCTCAGATGTGCTCCCTGTGGGTGGCGCTGAGTTGTGGCGGGATGGCCTGTAAGCCTCCTGCAGCCTGGCAGTGTCCTCAGCCACTTCCCCACCAGGCTCGGGCACTCACACTACCAGTGTGCTGCTTCTGATATCCACTGGGGCGTGAAAACCTGCGAAGCTGCTTGAGGCCCCATCTGCCTAGACATATCCTACAGCCACATTTTCCAGACCTTTCCTCCTCCGCAGTTCCTCCTGGGCCCTGGAGCCCAGGCTTTCGTCTTCTTGATCCCATGAGTCTCTGTGGGAATTTTGCTGCCTTCCTGGCTGGGTATGGGAGTGTGCCAGGCCCATCTGTCTGGGACCCAGTGATGACCCTGTTGATGTCACTCTTGAGTCCCCCTTCCCCTCTGTGTCCAGGGAGACCCAGGCAGAGGAGCCAGAAACTCACTGTGTATCCTCCTCCATAGCCTTTATCAGAGACCATCAGCCCTTCTGGCTTCCCAGTGGGATGGCTCTCTGGGTTCCATACCAGAAAGAGCTGTCTAGTCTCTGTTTCCTCCAGCTCCCTCCTCTCCCAGAGGCAGTTAGACAGACCTCCAGGACTTAGGCAAAAACCTTCTAGCTGGAGACCACTGCATATGTAGACAGAGGCAGAGGTTTGAGGAAGGAACCATGGAGACAGAGCTGCAGAACCAGCATCCCCAGATCTCCATCCCAAGGCCGTGTCCTGCTCAGCCAGTGCTCCATGTGCTCCCATGGCAACCCTGATCCATTCCTTTCCAGCAAGCCTGGCAAACAGAAGGAGTGCCACAGAAAGTCACCAGGCCCTGCTACAGGGCCCCAAGTCACCAAGTCTGTTACTGATTTAAGTGAGACTCTAAAGGGAGCATTGAAGACGTGCAGGTACAGCATGGGTTGTCAGCAAAGGGAAACCCGGCCCCAGACAGGGTCCAGAATCCAGCATGCTGCGAGCCCCACCCCAGCCTGTGTCAGAGCTGGGGCGTGTGCCCGCCTCAGAGTGTCTCGGTAGGCCTCATGCTGACCTCGTGCAGCTGGCGTCACAATGGTTCCTTCACAGGTCAGGAAACTGAGGCCCAGAGGGGTGAAGGAATCTGCCCGAGTACAAAGAGCAGGACCTGCTCTGTTTGGCCCCAGTGCCCGTGGTTTCCCCACTATCGTTCAGTCGCTAGGTCATGTCTGACTCTGCGACCCCATGGGCTACAGCACTCCAGGCTTCTCTGTCCTTCACCGTCTCCCAGACCTTGTTCAAACTCATGTCCGTTGGTCAGTGATGCCATCCAAGCATCTCATCCTCTGTCACCCCCTTCTCCTCCTGCTTTCACTCTTTCCCAGCATCAGGGTCTTTTCCAATGAGATGGTGGCCAAAGTATTGGTGCTTCAGCTCCACCATCAGTCCTTCCAGTGAATATTCAGGGTTGATTTCCTTTAGGACTGACTGGTTTGATCTCCTTGCTGTCCAAGGGACTCTCAAGAGTCTTATCCAGCACTACAGTTCGAAGGCATCAATTCTTCGGTGCTCAGCTTTTTTTATTGTCCAGCTCTCACAACCATACATGACTAATGGAAAAACCATAGCTTTGACTATACTCCTGGACCTTTGCTGGCAAAGTGACATCTCTACTTTTTAATACACTGTCTAGGTTTGTCATAGCTTTTCTTCCAAGGAGCAAGCATCTTTTAATTTCATGGCTGTGGTCACCATCTGCAGCCTCATCATCTGGGAAGTTTTGTGTGGTTACTAAAACCGACCACCTTTTGGTGAAGTTCAGTGTCCTTCTGATTGTGGAGAAGGGATGGGGACACGTGATGAGGTACTGGGGAGTGGGCTTAGAAAGCAGAGGGGGAGCCCAGGCCTGCTTTCCACCTTGCCCCCAAGCTAACATCTCCCTGAATCTGCCTGCCTCATGGGTGCAGGGCACAGTGTCAGGGGAGAGGCCAGTCAAACACAGGTGTGATTCACCCTGTCCCCTCCTCACAGTCCCGCTAAGGAAGGGTGGGCTATGCTGCCCCACAGACCCTCATGGGGCTGTTCCAAAAGTTGAGTCTGTGACATACCACATGCCACGCCTGGGGGCTGTTAGTAGACATTATGGGAACAGAGGTTTCCATGGTCAAAGAGCCTGGGAAATACTGACTCAAATGGGGTTCAGTGTGTTTCCTATGCAAGGACCTTCAGAGTCTTCAATATGCTTTGTGTTTGCTTATGTTCCCGAGGGGGCCGTAAAATCTGGGCTCTCCACGTAATTTCCTCCCGACCACCTCCTCCCCTCTGCAGTGCAAAGGGCATTTCGGGTCTGCAGCAGTACCCCTTTTGAGAAACAAGGCTCTGATGGCTGATAGAAAAGAACTCCTCCAAAGGACAACAGATAAAGATGCCGGGTTTGCATGGGAGATGGGGTCTTGGATCCAGGGAGGCAGCTCCTTGGCTGTGTGAATCCTGGGCTTGAGAGAGGCTTATTCTTGGAAGTGGGGACCTGAGTGGGAGAAGGTCTTGCAAAAGGCCTGTACCAACTGTGGAGGGTGGGGCCTTCAGGGGCAGTGGGTGTGAACAAGACACAGCCCATCTGGCTGAAGCTGCCCAGCAGGCCTAAAATGGAGAACAGATGCATTGGGTTGGAAAAGTGGCTAGGTCAGTTCTTCCAGCTTGGGTCTGATCACAGCAGAATTTGGGGAGTTAAGTGTGGGGCATCCATTTAGAGGCACCTTGCTACTGATTTCCTGTGACTCACTGGGTTCAGATATGAAGGTGAGCGCCTGGCCAAGAACCTCTCTGCAAAACCTCAGGCTCTGGACCTCCGCTCTGTAGGGCGGCTGCCTCTAAATACTCCTTCTATTCTCTCTGACATCCTCAAACTCCAAAGAGCCTCTGCTTTTGCTCGAAAGCCAGGAGACAAGAGGAAGCAGAAGCACATCTTTTCGATCCGAAAAAACCTGGATGCAGCTGAGAAAGCAAAACTGTTAATTAAAACCAATCTGGGCTCCGCCAAGTGGGAGAATGAGACTCAGGGCCGGGAGCCTCGGCAATAGGAAGGAATGGGGTGGTAGTGGGTTATTTATAATCCGCTTCTGGCAGTGTCTGCGCCCTCTTTCAGCTCAAGGAAATGCTCCCATCCTCGAGACAGACATCTGATCATTATAATTTTGTGTTTGAAGACAGTTTTAGCCTCCTGCAGACACATAAAATCTGCATCCGCCACCCAGGATGGGGGACATAAAAGTTCTTTAAGAGGGCCGTGGACTTCCTAGGATGGCCAGACCATCTCCATCTTTGGCACAGGGGCTGGCTCCTGGGCTTCTGCTCATGCAGGTCCTGCCCTCACCTGTCTCTCTGTCCCATCACTGAAGGACCATCCAGACCTGTCTCTTGCAGAGACCCACACTGAGTCTTTCCTCCATATCTTAGTACTTTCTGTGCATTTTTTTTTAATCCACACTTGATTTAATTCACTTGATGTGATATTGTGCTGCCTTGGTCCCTAGTTGCCTCTTGTATATATAACCATATATTGGATGGGCTGAACTCGATGGGGTGCGAACAGGAAATGGCGTTATTTTTCTCCCTTCAGTGCTTTCCAGCATGCCAGGCTGGATCTCTTTTCCATCCCCTTGACAATATGGCAGGCATATGCGAGAGAATCCCAATCATTTTCAGGCACAGAACACATTTTACTCTCACATATTTAAAAAGGTCCAGCCCAGCCCGTGCACAGCCTCCCTCTCCACTCAGCTCATAGTTTCTCCCTCCCTGCAGCTCAGGCGTGACCATTTGGACAGACAGAGCCTTGCAGTGGCCCTGGGATGAGTTTTGGGTTCTTTCTCTCCTCTTCCTCCCTTGCTGTGGCCTCCTCCCCAGCCCCCTAGCCCCCACCGAAGAATAAGTTGAAGCCCTAACACCACTTCCTGAGTGTGACCTTATATGAAGATGGAGTCTTTAAAGAGATAATCAAGTTAAAATGAGGTCATTAGGATGGGCCTTAATCCAGTGTGACTGGTATCCTTATAAACGGGACCATTTGGACACAGAGACATACACAAAGAGGGAAGAGGACCTGAGGGTACATGGGGAGAATGTGACTCTGTGACTGGAGTGATGTATTTACAAGACAAGAAATGCCAAGGACTGCCAGTCGCCACCGGAAGCTGGAAGAGGGAAGGAAGGAGCCCCCGGCCCTTGCCCCCACACCCTGAGCCATCAGAGGGAGCATAGCCTTGCCTTGATCTTGGCCTTCTAGCCTCCAGAGCTGTGAGACAATAGATTTCTGGGTTTTTGAGCCATCTAGTTTGTGCTATTTTGTTATAGCACCTCTGAGAAACAAATACTCCTATCTCTCTGCTTCTGGTGTCTCCAGGGCCCAGGGAAAATGAACAGAGAATGGAGAAGAGGGGATTCTAGCTTTTCAGATGGCCTGGGCAGCCTGCTTTCCCTCTTAGCTTTCAAGGTGTCTATCTAGGCAGGCACCCCAGTGCTGGGTGTTTTGCGGGGTGCAGGAGGTCCTCTGCTGTGTCCAGCATGGCCCCTCACAGTGCTAGAGCCTGGTTACCTTGTGGCTTCCTCTTGGCTCTGGAGAAACTCACATTTTCTTTCCATAAACCAAGGGGGCCTGCAGGCTGTGTAGTTGCCCTCGACCTTATCCTCCTCCAGACAAGCTCCTGTCCTGAGCACTCTCTGCAAGAGAGGTTCAGTCCCTACTCAGAGGGCTGCCCTCTATCTCCACCTGGGGGGCTGTGTGATAAATTCTCCTGGATGTATCTGTGCCTGGGGGTGGGCTCAAGGTATCCTCAAAGCGATGGGCCTCCAAACTGGGGAATTCACTCATGTCTCCTCATCTCTACAAGAGGTCCTCTGAAGCCCCTGCTAAAAGCTGTAGAGCTGTGGGGAGCAGTCATGTCGTGGTGCCGTACATGACACAGAATCACCCTCACATATGCTCCCTTTCTTTGCTTAAACAGGCCGTATCTGGGCTGAGGATTGTTGTTGCTCAATTGTGTATGACTTTTGTGACCCCATGGACCCCTGCCAGGCTCTCTGTCCATGACATTTTCCAGTCAAGAATAGTGGAAAGGTTGCCATTTCCTTCTCCAGAGGGTCTTCCTGACCCAGGGATCGAACTCAGGTCTCCTGCATAGGCAGGCAGATTCTTTACTGCTGAGCCACCAGGCAAGCAGTGGGAGTAGGCACTTGTCAACACACCTGGAGGAGGGGTTATGTAATTTGGGGGTATTTGCCACCCCCTGTCCTGCCCCTGGCTTTGCGGATTCAGTTGAGGGACTGCTATTTCCACCCTTTTACATAGATGAGCAAGTCCTGTATGTGCGTGACATTAGCTCCTTCCTGAGCACAGGGGCCCCGATCTCTGCTTTCTTCTACTGTAACCTACTTTCACCTACAGCCCCTGGGGGAGAGGGAGGTAGTAGAGCCAAGGGGCCAGGAGCCCAGGCTCTGGAGTCACCGAGACATGAGTTCAAGTTCCCGTTCACACTGCCTCAGCTGTTGTTCAGTCGCTAAGTCATGTCTGACTCTTTGTGACCCCATGAGCTGCAGCATGTCAGGCTTCCCTGCCCTTCACTATCTCCTAGAGTTTGCTCAAACTCATTTCCAATGAGTCAATGATGCCATCCAACCATCTCATCGTCTGTCGCCCCCTTCTCCTCCTACACTCAATCTTTTCCAGCATCAGGGTCTTTTCCAATGAGTCAGCATCAGGTGGCCAAAGTATTGGAGTTTCAGCATCAGTCCTTTCAGTGAACATTCAGAGTTGATTTTCTTTAGAACTGACTGAGTTGATCTCCTTGCAGTCCAAGGGACTCTCAAGAGTCTTCTCTAGCACCACATTTCAAAAATGTCAGTTCTTCAGCACAAAGTCTTCTTTATGGTCCAACTCTCACATCCGTCCTGGAAAAACCACAGCTTTGACTGTACTCAGTTGTGCTAGACTCAACCGGCCAGGTTCCTGGTCAGTGACCCAGCATTTCCAAACCTCTGTTTCTTCAGCTTTCATGGGGGAATGGAGGATAATGAAGAAAGCCAGATATGGGGGCAGCCAGCCCTGGCCTCTGTGTTTGAGCTTGGTCACCATCCTCCAAGGAGGTTGAAGGTGGGGGCCAGACACTGGTGAGTGCTGTGGACGTTCTCCTCCAGCAAAGTGCATGTATGCAAAGTTTGTCATATATGATTCAGATTATGAATTTCTGGGCACTCAACAGCCTGTCACCAAATTGCATGGACTTAATCCAAACTGCTTAAGAAAGGCATGGCAATAAAAAACCAAAAAGATTTCAGTAGTCTATTATGATCCTTGAGCCATCTGAAATGAGGACTAACTGCCTAGCACTTTGAAAAACTCAAGGCTAAATTCTGGAGGAATTTTTGCCTCACACCCCTGTCCCACAATGCATTGGGCCATCTCCAACCTCACTCAGGACTTTTTAAATAAAAGCACTTTAGTGCAAGGATTCCCTGGGGGCTCAGATGGTAAAGAATCTAGCTGCAATGCAATGCAGGAGACCCAGCTTCAATTTCTGGGTTGGCAAGATCCCCTGAAGAAGGGAATGGCAACCCACTACAATATTCTTGCCTGGAGAACTCCATGGACAGAGGAGCCTGGCTGGCTACAGTCCATGGGGTCACAAAGAGTTGGAAATGACCAAGTGACTAACACACACACACACACACACACACACAGCATTTAGTAGTGTGTGATGGTGCAGGCTCAGTGATTCTTAAAAAAGACTAATAGACGCATTTTAAAGGGAAAAAAAATGATCACAGACCCTCAGTGTTGACTAAAATTATTTTGATCATATTGTTACTTAAATATATACAAACATAAAAGTAAGTATAAATTCCTTATGCTTTTAGCTCTTACCCAGCTATAAAACCAAAACACAATCACAAATTTAATGCAAACAGAACCACAAAACTATTAAAATTCAAATTAATGGCATTAATTTAATGTGACAGATGATGTTTTGCGGAAAGTAAAATAACCAATGTTGGTTTAATAATAGAAGGATGTGTTCTCATTTTAAGTTCTGCTTGTTATCAACTAGATTGTTTTGATATTTGAACTGCTGGGCCATCATTAGAGTGGTTGTCAATATTATTAGTATTTTAATATAGAAATTTTATCAGTCTTATTATTTCTCATACGTGACAAAACACAGAATTTAATCGCAGACCTAGGATTTTTTGTGGGCCCATTAATGTAATAGAGCACCTAAAAATATAACCACTTAAAAATGTAAACTATATCCCATTTAGCAAGATAGCTTCAGTTGTGTATCCTTACTGCTAGGGCTGTCTTGCAAGTTGTTAGAAAGCAAGGTGGCATTCGCTCCAGCACCTGCTTGCAAAGCGGTGCCTGCGATTCTGCCCCTTCTGCACAGAGCTGACTGCTCGTGGCCTGCCAGTGTCCCCTCTACTGTTTGCTCACTCAATCTTCCCTCTACTTGTCTCTATTTGAACAATCGCTAAACCTTTGTTTGCATAGTGGCCCATGAAGTTATTTGGCCTTCATTTTATAAAAACGTGATCGTAAACCCAAATGTAAACTCGAGCTCTGAATTCCTGAGGCTTTATTTGGTTACATGATTATCCACAGCAACCCCAGTAGGATCTTACTAATGTGGTTCCGTTTTCAAAATGAAAATACCAAATTAACAAGAAAAATTCTCATCCCACTGAGGAACCTCTGATGATATATTTGTTCCACTTGGAAATCCCTGGTACCTTAAAATCCCTGGTCAGAGAATCCAAGGGTAGATTGCAGTTGGAGGTCCTACGTTAACCAACTGATGACAACATCTTCCTCTAGCCTTCATCTGGACATTACCACTAATTGTCTTGCGCTTCGGTTGTTGTCACACTAATTTCACCTGATCTTACCCCCAAGAGGTCAGTATGACTGTTCTCAATGGACAGATGGGGAAACTGAGACCCAGGTACACAGCTAGTGAGTGAGGAGATGGGGTTAGAAGGCAGGTGCCACATGGCAGTGATTCTCAGGACTGAGACTCTTCCTGGAGCTCTTCAGTTCCCTGAGGGGCCCAGGTCTTGGGATCCACCCTTCCCCTCCCCACCCCCTCCCACAAACATACCTGGCAAGAGTACCGTCCTGGGGCACGTAGAGC
This sequence comes from Aepyceros melampus, assembly GCA_006408695.1. Classification (NCBI taxonomy): domain Eukaryota; kingdom Metazoa; phylum Chordata; class Mammalia; order Artiodactyla; family Bovidae; genus Aepyceros; species Aepyceros melampus. The sequence goes on along the minus strand of SJXQ01004947.1, from coordinate 1,023,019 downwards.
AGCTTTGATTCATCCCCGCCATGCCCCTATGACCCACATCAGCCCTCTGCTCAGCTCTGGACAACACCTCCTCCCCAGATGACAAGCAATATTTTCCCAAGTGAAAATTGGACAAGGATCCTGACAACTGAAGTTCCCCAGTGGGTTAATTCATGTTTACGTATTTGGTGAAAAGACAGATATAAATCTGTAACTCGAATCATATTTAATACACATACATGCATATATGGGTTTCCCTGGTGGCTCAGATGGTTAAGAACCTGCCTCCAATGAGGGAGATCTAGGTTCGATTCCTGGGTTGGGAAGATCCCCTGGAGGAGGGCATGGCAACCCACTCCAGTATCCTTGCCTGGAGAATCCCCATGGACAGAGGAGCCTGGCGGGTTACAGTCCATGGGGGTCATAAAGGGTCGGACGTGACTGAGCGACTAAGCACAGCATGTGATTATATGTCTATATACACAAGTGTCTGTATCTATGTGTGCGCCTATATGCATATTGTATGTATACAGACTTCCCTTGGTGAAAGCGGACGACACACATATGTATGTATGCAAGTATAGACACAGGTGTGCATATATGTGTACTATATGTATGCATGCGTGTGTGGGCCTCACATATACTTTCATTGAGGAAAGATAATGAAATTTCCTAGAATCGGAGCTGTGTTAATGACACAGGATGTGTGGTTGTATTTTTTGTAACCAAGGCACAGATCGTTAGGGAAGGGTCTTCAGAGAGCAGCTGTCTCCCTGGGCCCTTGACTGTTGACCTCTCCAGTTCTTGGTGCCAGGGAGATTGGAGCTGGGCTTCCTCCCTTTAGAAGCCTCCTCATCTTATCTCAGAAGCCCCTGCAGAAACCATCACTCTTGAGATTCTTCCTCCCTCTTCCAGGCTTGATATATGTCTGTATCTGCAACCTGAGTAAATAGACTGATGTCCAGGACTCTCTGGGGTTTGGGCTTCCGTTCAGACTTAGGGAATCTGCCCTTAAGATTTGTTCTATTCAAGTGCAAGGAAGCAATCTTTAGGGAGGGCCCCCTTTAATAACCCTCCCTCCTACTCATGGATCTTTTTTTGAAAGGTTATTTCTTCGAGAGAGAGTTTAAGTAATAATGAACTCATTCTTTCACTTTTATGAAACAAAGACATTTATACTTGACCATCAGTGATTCTAATTGGCATGTGGCTCATGCTTATGAGACCTGCAGAGTTAATAGAATAGCAGCTAAAACAAAGATATGTGACATTTTAGTTATTCACGCAGCCTTGCTCAGGGCACATGTACAATGATCATTAAGCTGTTTGAAATAGTGATATTTCAGCATTTGCACATAGAATATATGAGTACCCACCAGTTCAACATTGTGTCCCAGGAGAACTTGGGGACCAACAAGTGCATGCAAGTTCAGCTATGCTTGTTCAACTGCAAGAAAACCCTGCTAGTTGCTACTCCTTCAAAGGAGGAGACAATTCTTTGCTCTTGAGAGCTTCCTGGCCCATGAATCAAGTCAATTATTGGATCCTGAAGTCTACTAGATGCTTTCATTTTTAAATGAGTTACTGTGTGTAGAGGATGGATGAGAGGAAAAGGCTGAATGGAGGTCCCTAAGGATGCCGCTGTGCTTCCGGGGACTCTGTGTCACTCCTCATTTGATATCCACAGCCCAGAGGATTTGGCCTGTTTGGGGATATCCAGGGCTTGAGTTCAGTTATTCCTGGTCCTGAGCGACAGGGACCTCATATCACGGGGCACAGGGACCCCAGGGACCTGGGCTTTAAGGGACAGCAGCCTGCCTCCCAGCATTGTGACCTGGCCCCAGCTCTCTTGCTCTTTGTGTTTTCTAGACTGTGCCCTGGGAACCGGCCTTGGTTTCTGGAACCCCAGCCTCCTGCCTGTTTTTGGCCAAGCTCCCTTGATCTTTGCTCCTTCTAGCAGCTTTGCCATGAGTAGCTGCTGGCCCGGGGTAGATGGCCAGTGAATACTTGCGAGTTGACTCACTGCGCCTCCCTGGCCAGCTGCCCGTTACCCCTAGGCAGTGGCCCTTCGGTATTGGTGGAAGTCTTTACTGTGGACTGCTGGTCTGCTGAAAGTTGCCCTTTGTCCTGTCCAGAAAGAGCCCTAACTTCGGTCTTTAGTTCTTTCTTCAACACAGAATTGTGCTGTCTCCTGAGAAAATCTAGGAGACTGGACAGACTCCCAGATGCAATTACTCACTCAGATTGGTCTTAGCAGACCCTTTTACTGGCAATCCCAGGGTAAGCCTCTCCTCCAGCAGGAGAGGAGCACTTATCAGAAATGTAAATTCATCACAGACTCCAGGTCCTGTTTGGCCATGAGGCAGTCTGGCCTCCTGCAGTTCTGTGGGTCAGGTGATACCCTTTGTCAAGGCAGATGGCAGCAGGAGCAGTCTATGCTAGGGGAAGAGGGTTCTGCCCAGGCTTGGGCCAGTTGTTCTTGGGGCAGAGTGACAGGGGAGCTCTTATCTCTGGGCCCTCCATCCTTGGCTTTGGGAATCATGGTCCCTGATTTTTAGATGATAATGACAAAGCCAAGGTGGTAGGTGTTGAGAGTCATAACTGGTAATTGATTCCGAGGCCTTCAGCCTATGTGGGCCTTTGGTAAGAGGAAGGAGTCAGAGCTGGGAGTCAGCTGTGTGGGTGGGAGGGCCTGGCTGGCCTGTGTGCTAGGACCAGGAAGAAAGGCCCGATGCCCCTTAGCTTTGTCCAGAATTGTGTCAGATCAGGTGGAGTTGGGGGTGGGAAATGTAGGCTGAGCTCCCCAGGAAGCCGTCTCTGAGAAGGGGTGTTTACTGTGCAGAATGCATTTCAGAAGGCGCTTGTGATCATCATCCATGGGAGAGAGCAAGGGAGGGGGTCCAGGGTAGGGAGAGGTCGAGCTGTGAGGCGGGCTTGGTGACAGTCCTGACTGCGCCATGGAGCGTGAACCTCAGGTGCCCACCAGAGTCATCTGCAGTGCCTCAGCCAGCCAGCCCCGTGCCTCTTATCAGTCATTGCGACAAGGCGCCAGGGAAAGTTGTGGCCCTGGGCAGGGCAGCTCTCTGAAGCTCAGGCAGCCCCTGAGGAGGCTGACAACTGAGGTCTACACTCCCAGCAGCTGGGACAGAGTCTTCCTTGCAGGGAGATAGATGTAGGTGGCTCACCTTTTTGTGTGATGCATGACATCATGAGACTGGAAACTAAGTCCCAATTCTGAAACAAAACTGAGAGGGGTGAGACTTGCCTTAAGTTCAAACAAGATTCCAAACAGCAACTAGAGGGCGGAGGAGGACGTCCGCTCCCCAGGGAAGGGCTAGGAGTAGCAAGGACTAAGTGGGGTTCTGGGTGAGCCGGGTGGGATTGTGGGGAGAGCTAGGGAAGAGCAGGAGAACTAATGTTTATTGTTCCCTCTGTGTGGCTGGTCCAAGGGCTGCAAACCAGGAGCAGGACAAAGACTGGGCAGCAGGCTGGGTGTTCAGGGGCCCACGATGACTCCAGACCCCTGTCTCTGGGGGAGGATGGGACTGGGGAATGGTTCGGATTCTCGTGGCTACTGGCCTAGGTCATGATAGAGATTTGTTGTAAGGACTCAGTTGAGTTCAAGCATGGAAAGTACTTAGCCCTCAGTTAGCATGTCAGTGCTGGCAGTTACAATTATCACCATTACACCATGTGGTGGAGTGGACTGGGCAGGGCAGAGATTGACACCTCAAGGGGAGTGGTCATCAGTTATCTTTCTGAAGATGTTGATTGAACTTTCGAGACCTTTGAGGGGAGGGTGCATCCTACAGGTAGAGCAGAGGTAACTGTGATCTTATTTCTAGTGGTAAAAAGGTCTCTGAATCATTCTTTCCTCTTCCCTTGCTAGTCCAAGCTTTCACATCTTTATTGATTCAACAAACTTTATCGAGCACATTGTATGTGCTAATAACTTTTCTGGTGTGAGAGAAAATACCAGTGACAAATCAGACTTGCTTCCACTGGGCTCATGTTTCATTTACTTATTTATTATTATTATTTTGGCAATCATGTTTAATCGGTTGATTATGGGCCTGCATCCCAGAAATTTGAGGAAATCATGCAGCTGGAAGTTGGCCAACATTTGGGGAAGGGTTAGGCTTAGCAAAGGTAAACCAATATCCTCTGATTTTTATTTTCATATGACCCATGTGTCAGTCTTTTTTTTAATGGTTAGATTTTTTAAAAGAATTTTATTATTGGTGTATAATTGCTTTACAGTGTTGATTTCTGCTGTACAACTACATGAATCAGCTGTATGTATATGTGTGTCCCCTTCCTCTTGAGCCTCCCTCTCACCACCTCCCCCAGTCCTACCCCTCTCGGTCATCACGGAACACTGAGCTCAGCTTGATGTGTGATACAGCAGCTTCCTACCAGCTGTCTATTTTGCACATGGTATGGTATATGTGTCAATTCGACTCTCCCAGTTCACCCCACCCTCCCCTTTCTTCACTGTGTCCACATGTCCATTCCCTACATCTGTGTCTCTATTCCTGCATTGGGCCTGTGTTTTAATAGGGGGTGAGACAACCAACCAGCCTCCAGTATATAAGCTTGTGCTAAATGGCATGAAGGAAAAGAAAGCAGAGAAGGGGAGAAGGGAGTACTGTGTGGGGCTGGGTTTTCAATTTTCTATAGGGTCAACAGGGAAGGACACTGGGAGAAAATGGTATTTGGGCAACGACCTGACGGCGGGGAAGGGAGGAAGCCCTGTGGATGTCTGGGAGGAAAGCATTACAGGCAGATAAAAGGACAGGTGCAATGACCTTGGGTTGGGAGTGAGTCTGGCCCATCCGGGTCCAAAGAATGGGGAGGGGCAGTGAAGGGAGTCAGGGGAGGCTTTGGCTCTTGGTCTGAGAAGGCTGAGGAGTCACTGGGGGCCTCAGAGGAAGAAGCACAGCAGCTGACTTCTGTTGTCAAGTGATTCTCTGGCTCAGGGTGGAGGATGGACACAGGCGGAGGGAGAAGCTGGCCACGAGGCTGGAGGCTGTCGCAGTAACCCTGAGGATGATGGCGGGAGTGAGGACAAAGGAGAGAAGACATCACAGCTGGATTCTGGGGCTGTTTGTAAGGTGGAGCCCACAGGATTGGGGTGGAATGTGGGCTTTGAGAGAACCAGAAGAGTTGGGGGCAGTTCTGAAGTCTTTCAAAGTGTTCTTTGGGGATCCTTTGTGTTTGAAATGTCATTGAGGCACCCAAGTGGATCCAAGAATCTGGAGTTTGAGGGAGAAGACCAGACTGGTGAAAAGAATCCCTGAGTCCTGGTGGTACTGATGGTGTTTATACTATGGGGATGGAGCAGACCCCCTAACGCTGCACTGTCCAGTGTGGTGGCTACGAGCTACATATGGCTGTTGAGCCCATGAAACGTAGCTGCTCCTAACAGAGATGTGCCGAAAAGGTTACACACACACCCGATTTGAAAGGCTTAGAACAAAAAATGTGAAATATCCCATTGATAGTTTTTAGATGTTTACATGTTGAACTGACAGTTTGGCTGTATCGGATTAGATGAAATCTGCTATTGCAATTAATCTCACCTGTTCCTTGTTACTCCTTTAGGGTAGCTACTGGGCAACTTAAAATCGCATCTGTGTCTTGTGTTGTATTTCCACGGGACACTGACCCAGTGAAGTCACAGAACCGAGCCCTCGTGGCATCTGACATTTAGATGTTTGAGGAGGAGAGTGACTCTCTGTGCCAGGTAACTGCTGCAGGTCTGAACGGAGGGGACTCGAATGTGAGCCTGGGCTGGGCAAAGGTAAGGATTGCTGGAATGTGAGAACTGCTCTCGAGTGGGGTGGGGATGGGACGCCTGATCCCAGTGGTTTCAAGAGAGAAGGCAGCAGAAGCAGTGTATGCAGGCGCCTCTTTATAAGAGTTTTGCTTCAAATTGGATGGTAGGAAAGTTGGGGTGATAGCCCGAGGGGGAGGTAGGATAAAGAGTGGTTTTATTTTTGACATAACATGGGTGGTAAGCGTTTATGGAACACTTTCTATGGATGAGCATTGCTCTAAGAACCTTGTACATGTTAACTCACTTAAGCCAGTGCCAACACTGCAGTAGGTACTTTATTTTTTTTTTCCTCTCATCAGTTTGGCTGATGAGGAAGCCAAGATACAGAGAGGTTAAATAACTCGCCTAAGGTCACACGACAGTCTAGTGGCACAGCCAGGATTTGAACCTCAGCGATATGGCTCCAAGGCTGTACTCTAACCACCTTGCTATGTTCATCTTTCCACCTGAGAGAAATTCAAGGAGAGAGAGGAAAATTGATGACACGGGCTAACGAGGGGAGACTCACTGGCGTGCCGTCCTTGAGAAACGCAAGATGGATGGGGCTGGGTGGGCAAGTGGAGGAGCTGCGCTAGCCGGGAGCACCACCCGGCAGTCACAGCGCAGCTGCTGTAGGCTGGTGCGCAAGCTCCCCGCCATCGGCAGGGCCCTCCTCTGAGTGAGGAGGGGCAGGGAGAGCTGGCAGTTTGCAGGGGAGGTGCTCTGTGAGCCAGGAGGGAAACACTGGGGCACCGCCGGGCAGCGCAGGGCCTACTTAAGACTTGAGGCCGTGACTTCAAAGTCTAGGTTGTTTTTCTCTTGCTTCTCTTTAGTGTCTCCAGGTCTGTCCACTGCCCCAGGGCTCACTCGTGGCACATGCTGGCCACCAGGGGCGCCCAGCAGGCTGGATGCTGCCGAGGCAGGGGTGCATCATGGACCGTGGGAGTCCACGACGCAGAATGATCTGCGGTCAGCTGAGGATGCTTGGCTGGGCAAGAGCCTGGGGGCCTGGCCTCCTGACAGATTGAGGGCTGCTGGGGCTGGGCGGTCCGCAGAGGGAGGTGGGACGGGAGCCAACATCAATGAGGGGCCTCCCTGGGCTTTGAAGGGTCCATGGCGGGCCTTGAACAGCTCCATCTGGGGTCGGGTCTCTGAGTGGCTGGGCCCAGTGCTCACCAATAAACTGTGGGGGACAGCCTACAATTATAGAAGCGTAGCCAACCAAATCAGCTTTCAGATAAATTATTTATGCCAGGGCTGCGAGGGAGGGAGGGAGTGGGGCTGCAGGAACAACATGTTCATTTTAATAAAATGCCTGAAAGTTGCAGCGTGCTGGGAGAGGGGAGTATTGGGTGGGAAGCGGGGAGAGGAGAAAGATGATTAGATTAGAGGAGGCCTGCTGTAAACAACACACAGGAAAGGCATTTTGCTTCTTTTTAGACTGTCTTTTGTATCATGTTTTATACAAGGGAAGAAAGCACAATACAACATCTGTGAAATGTTAATGAGGATTATTTGCTGTTTACCTAAGTTGGGGGTTTGCAGAAAGGGCGGGTCTGGGAAGGAGGGGGGTGTGGAAGATTGGATTCCATATGCAAATGCAGGTATCAGGGAGTCTGGAAGGCTCTGGAACAAGAGCAGGGCTGGAGGCATGTCCTGTTGTTACGGAGGGGAAAGGAGAGCAGCAGATTTGAGGAGCTGGGATGGGTGTTCTCTGTCTTGCCCTGAAACAATCTGGTAAGCCTGGATTGGAAGGAAGGGTCCCTGGGGGAATGCAGGTTGGGTGACTGGGGGAGTCCCTCCACCCTGAAACATGAGGGAGAATGACAAGCCAGATGTGACATGTCTGTCTCCCCCCTGCCCCCCCAAAACAGGTCACCCTGCCTCCCCCAACCATGTGAAAAACAGGCAGAAATGAGAAGAATGCAGCCTGGTACCTCAGGGAACTTTTATTTCTTATATTTCCTCTCTGGATTGTGAGTTACCAGCACTGTAGCCTGAATCCATGAGTGCTGGGGTTCTAGTGGTACAGGAAACGGAAGCCTTCACTGCCACTCCAGAGGCATAGATGAAAGCACAGCTGTCCTTCCTTAGCTCAAGCAGCGCTCTGGGGTATCAGGAGGCACACTGCCTATCACCCCATGAGGGCACTCAACTTGTTCCTTCTACCTCCTCTCCCCTGTGAGAAAGTGCTAAGAAAAATAGGCTGCAGTAGCTGGGCTCAGATTTCAGGTTCCCAGGCCCTTTCTTCATCTTTGATATACCTTTCCTCCCCTCCATTTACCTCAGTAGCTAGTGATCAGTGAGACAATCAGGCAAGGCTTCTTTGAGGAGCTGGTGTTATGTTGGGCTTTGAAGGGTGGGAAGGATTTCCATAGGTAGTCGTTGTTCAGTTGCCAAGTTGTGTTCTGACTCTTCATGACCCCATGGACTGCAGCACACCAGGTCTCCCCGTCCCTCACCATCTCCTGGAATTTGCCCAGGAAAATTCATACCTGGCCAAGTTCATACCCATGGAATCAGTGATGCCATCCAACATCTCATCCTCTGTTGCCCTCTTCTCCTTCTGCCTTCAATCTTTCCCAGTATCAGGGTCTTTTTCAATGAGTCAGCTGTTCACATCAGGCGGCCAAAATATTGGAGCTTCAGCTTCAGCATCAGTCCTTCCAAACAGTATTCAGGGTTGATTTCCTTTAAGATTGAGTGGTTTGATCTCCTTGCTTCCCAGGGGTCTCTCAAGAGTCTTCTCCAGCACCACAGTTTGAAAGCGTGATTTCTTCAGCACTCTGCCTTCTTTATTGTCCAACTCTCACATCTATACATGACTACTGGAAAGAACATAGCCTCAACTATAAGGACCTTTGTGGGCAAAGTGATGTCTTTGCTTTTTAACACACAGTCTAGGTTTATCATAGGAGAGAAGGATGACTATTGTCATCAGAGAGTGGCAAGGACCATGCATGTTAGTGAGACATGGACCCTTTGGGCTGTGGGCTGATTTTTACTTCTTATATCCCCAGGTTGCTGCACTGTGTCACCCGAGGGTGCTGTCATGTAAGAGGGAGTTGCTCAAGGAAGTGTGCAGTACACAACTGGAAGGGCTGTACATGGCAACTGTACCTGTAGAGGTCACTGTGTGGGATCTGTGCTTGAACGACTAAATGAACAATGCTTGTGAAAAATAATTTGTTCAATAACAAAAGCGTCTGTACAGGTTTAATTCCATGAATAGCAAGTAACAGAAAGTGAAAATGTTAGTTGCTCAGCTGTGTCCGACTCTTTGTGACCCTATGGACTGTGGTCCACCAGGTGGGGGCCCACCAGCCTTTTCTGTCCGTGGGATTTCCCAGGCAAGAATACTGCAAACGTAGACAGTTCCTACTCAGGGACTGAACCCAGATCTCCTGCATTGGCAGGCAGGTTCTTTACCATCTGAGCCACCAGGGAATTGGCTTCAGAAACAAGATAAACTTTTGTGTTGCTAGTAACTAAAAAGTCTATCCCCAGAGCTATAGGCAACTTCAGGTGTGACTGGGAGCAGGGATTCATAGGATGCTGATTGAAATCTGTCTTACTTCATCTCTAGGCTCTTTTTGCCATTTTCAGACAAGCTCTTCCTATGAGGTGGCAGAGACAGCCTCCAGAAGCTCCCACTTTAGGAACCAGGGCATTAAGTGGACCTCTTTCCTAATAATCCTAGCAGAAGTCCTGGCTTGAGTCTCATTGGACCACTGAGTCATCTGCCTAACCTGTAAGCCAATCACAGAGGTGAGTGTCGGATGGTGTTAGAGATGTAATCCGTTGACTGGTAGGGCCAGAAGCTTAGGGCTTGGAATGCCCCTGAACCACATGGGCCGGGAGCAGAAGGGGATGTGTTCCCCAAAGAAAATCGAAGTTCTGTTACCAGAAGCAGGGAGAATGGATGTTGGGCAGGAAAAACAACAGATGTCCCCTTTTGCTGCAAAACTCTTTGGTCAAATAAAATCTTACTGGGGAGCCAGACATGCAAACCAAATAAAAAATGGGGCTGCTCTGGAAATGCCAGCTTGTAGGAGGATATGTTCGGGGGAATCCTTACTCCCAGAACACAGCCTGTGCATTTTTAATGCCATGTTTTTGCAAATACCGAACCCTCATCTGGTAATATACGACCTCCTCTTGGTCACCTGTCCCAGCATCATCAATTAAACACAGATTTAAAGGCCACTTTCCCACCTAACTAGTCCTGCTTGCTACCTCCTCAGAGGACCACCAACAGCATGGTGTTTTCTAAAGGGAATTCCACATTGTTATTTTGAAATCTTCTGAAAAAACTACACATTGAGCAAACATTGCACATTATCCTTATCTAGGAGAAATGTGAGGCATGTTAGTATTTTAAAGGTCTGAAAAGTCCTGCAATCACCTGTTTAGCTTTATTTATCTCAGGGTTTCCCTAAATTAATTGTCTACTGAATCTGTTATTTCTTTTTATCTGATGCTGAAGGACTGGATATTTCCACAGCACACATTCTTGGTGGGGGACATCACACCTGATTTGCTGTTTCATGCTCACTGGTTCAGTGGTTCTTTGACATGCAGGCAGGGCACTCCTCTGAGCATCCAGATCTTTACTGGGCCCTGGTGAATAGGCTTTCATTTGCACGTATGATCTCTGAGCGTGGTAGCTGACACTGTGCCCCTTAGAGATGAAGGGAGGGCTTCTGATGGGGGTTCAGGCCTCTTCAACCCCCACTGGTATCTTTCCCTGCCTGGCCAGGAGTATTTTCCCGGTTGATAGAAGAGTCAGTTCGTAGGTGGCTCTGAGGTCAGGCCCTTTTGCAGACGGCAGCAGGTTGTTGTGAAGCCCGTGACATTCTCACCAGAGTGAGGCACAGCAGCTCTGACACAGTACCCGACGTCCGGCCCATAGGTGGCCATCTGTTCCTCCAGTGGGCTACGGGGCTGACCCCAGGGCTTGTGGTGAAAACACCCGTCTCTCTTTGGGAAGTCCTACTTGGAAAGGGCAACTCGTACTCCACAGGCTCCTGGGTGGTGGCTGCTGTCCAGGGTAACTGTGGGGCGGGGCAGAAGACGTGAGTTGGCAGAGTTCTTCCTGAGAAGGAAGTTGAGAGGAGGCTGTATGATCTCGGAGGACCACTAAAGAGGTGGGCAGGGCAACGGATTGAGAGGGGAGGAAGATGTGAATGGGTCTGGAGAAGCCTGGCTTCACTTGTCACTTCCCAGCTGTGCACGTGACTTAACCTCTCTGATCACAGCAGCCTCTTCTGTGCAATGGGGTTATTGCCCTCCTGTCACCTGGTTTTTTGAGCATTAAATGGGAATGTGTGTGCAAGTGGTTTGGACGTGGGAAAAGTTACCCAGACAGGAGCTAGTTACAGAGTTCTGAGCTCTGTTTTTTGAGAGTGAGGGTGAGGGAGTGGACAGAGGTAGGGACCCATTTAGAGACTGTGTGCCCCTCAGAAATTGTCTGCCTCTAGGAAGAGGAAGCCTTGGCAAACAGTGCCTGTGGGAGAAGACTCCCCAGGAGTGGGCTTGACTGGTCGCCGTCTTGGTTCTGCATGGACTGGAGGTACATTGACTGCTGCTGCTGTGGGCAGGAGAGGTTGGTGATGGATTGGGGCACACTGTTCAGCCTGCAGGGCCTCAGCTTTGACTGCTGGCTGCAAAAGTTGTTGTCACCCACTGGGCTTCCCTGGTGGCTCAGACGCTAAAGAATCTGCTGGCAATGCAGGAGACCCGGGTTCAATCCTTGGGTGGGGAAGATCCCCTGGAGAAGGAAATGGCAATCCACTCCAATATTCTTGCCTGGAGAATTCTGTGGATAGAGGAGCCTGGTGGGCTACAGTCCATGGGGTCACAAAGAGTCAGACACGATTGAGCGACTGACACTTTCACTTTCACTCCTCATCTGTGCGATGGCTGGAGACCCTTATCAGAGTAAGGAAAGCTCATGGGATTCTTCATGGCAGTATGACCTGTGATGCTCAGATAAAGGAGGCCAATGTCTCCCTTACAGAATGTGGGGATTTCTGTCCAGTGGGCAGAGTGTGGGTTTGCAGTCAGGAGGCCTGGGTTTATATCCCTCCTTATTCAGTAACCAGCTGTGAAGCTGCAGGCAGCTTACTGACCCACTCTGAATTGTATTGGTTCTCATCTTTAAAACTAGGATAATAACGTGCCCCTCCCAGAGTTGTTGTCAGAGTTGAAGGAGAGCCAATGAGTAACACGTCTAATGGATCCCTGGTCACATGCCAGACATGGATAGGTATAATCATTGGATTGCATGCCCCTGTACTGCTGTTTTCCCACCAGCCTGTCTGCCTTGAGTAAGCCCAGCCCACCATGGGAACCTGTAATTGGCCACAGGTTGAGTCCAGGTCAAATGCTTTGATAACACACTCAGATATGAAGCCACCTATGGGCAAGAGCCTTCCAAGCGAGGACCACAGTGGCCAGCTTCTAGCCACATCCTCAGTAAAACAGCTGCAGCCAAACATGGGCACTTCCTTAGTCGCCTGCAGGAAGCCTTGAGATCCCACTCTACAGGACTGCAGAAGGGTGGGCAGGCCATCATGGGGGCCTGGACATGGCTCTCTCCCTGCCTGCAAACCAAGGCACTGGATGTGACGACCTACTGCTTCCCTTTCTCTTCTAGAATCTGACGTTGCTTCTGTGGTTCTAGAAGAGGTTGGGGAGGAGCAGCTTGATGGACACTGGCCATCTGAAGGCCTGAGGCTCTGGTCCTAGCTCTGTGACCTTGGGCACATAGTCATTAATTCCCCACTGTGCTAGTTAGTGCTAGGGATATGAAGGAGGACAAGAGAGGCTCCATAGCTCTGGCATCTCCTAATCCAGTAAGGGGACCGGAGGTGCAGATGCCCACTTGGCAGTGTGAAGGCAACGTCAGAAGGCGTGGGAGGGCCACACAGGCATCCGGGGCTGAGCCTGGGAGTCAGGGAAGACTTTGTAGAGCGGACCTCAGGTGAGCTGAGTCCTGGAGGAAGAGACGGTGCGGTGGGTGCCAGAGGAGGGCGCTCCAGGCAGAGGGCGCAACTGTATGGAGTCCCGTTGGTGTGAAAGAGCCCAGCGTGTATGGTTACCCTTTCTCATAGGACCTTGGGAGCCCCTTCTTGGTCTTACGTCCTGTGGCTGAAATACCAGGGATGAGAACTGGGCAGAGGCAAGAAGCTGCTCCCCAGCCCTGGGCTGACAGCGGGTGTGGTGCCATGGTGCAGATGGGGATTCTGGGACTGGGGTGCCTGGGCACAGGCTGGATCCCAGCCCTGCAAACTACCAGCTGCCAGACCCTGAGCATAGCACTTCACCTTGCTGTGCATTCATTTCCTCCCCTGTCTGATAGGGATGACTGGTATCCAGTTTATGAATTTAAATGAGTTGGTACGTACAGAGCGTATAGGGCAGCTCTAACTCAGTAAAAACCAATTCCATTTTAAAGATGAAAAAAAACCTCAGAGGGAGTAAGTGAGCTGTCTCAAGTCATATAGATAGTCTGTAAAACTGGAAGTTCAGCCTATTCCTCCCTTTTTTCCCCTCTTTACTCTTTTTCTCCCCCTTCTTTCCCTCCCCTCTGTTTCCCTTTCCTCCTCCTTTCTTCCTGCCCTCCTTTCTTCTGTGTCCTCCAGGGGAGAACTGACTCTGAGACGCCCTCCTTGTTCTGGGCCTGAGTGTGATGCTTGTTGCTCTGATCAGACTCAGGGCATCGCTGGGGGCCTGGCACCTTGAGTAAACTCTCTGGACTCCAAGCCTCTGGGCCTCTGCTGAGGTCTGCGGCTGAGCCTACGTCTCCCATTTGTCCCTCTCTCCTTCCATCCCCTCCTCCTTCCCTCCACACTCAGAGCCACCTCTGGCTCATTCAGGAGGGAAAGCAGAGTCTGGGATCTGTCTTCTCAGAGAAGCAATTTCCAGGCCAGCATACAGGGCAGATGGAGGGCTGTCCCCTCCCACTGATGTCCATCACCAAAACAAATGGCTCTTGAACAGCCAAGACTCACCCTAGGACCCCAGCGACCATGACCATGAGCACCCCATTGGCCCATCCATTGCAGGCAACTCAAGGCCAGTTTCTGGGCTTGGTAATGACCAGCCTCCTCTCCTGCTCAGAGAGCAGAGAACAATAGTTTACTCTGAACCTTGGAGCCAGACTCGGAGGCCTATGCTAATGAGTGAGCGGGTTTCGAAGCCCTTGGAAACCAGGCACTGGCTTCTGGGCTCACAGCAACAGTGGGTTGATTGAAAACCAAGCAGGGCTCCCAGCCCTCCCCCCAGTCCTCATTCCTGTTTTTTGGGGGGTGATGTCTGCATCACTGCCCAGACCAATCTATCTCTTCACGCTGCATTTTTCTAAAGCCAAACTGGGAAAAATTGAAAGTCACCTGCATGCTATTCCCTCTGGGCTCCAAGTCAGCCTCACAATTAGGGGAACAAAATATGCTATTTTAATTTATAATATAAGAATAATAATTTTTTATTAGCCACAACAATAACAATACCAATAATCTTGCATGCAGGAGGCTGTTTTCCAGTGGGTGCACAAAGTGTTTTTCCAGCTGTGGTTTCATTTGAGCCCTTGTCTGTAATCTGAGGAGGGCAAAGGCCTGGTGACTCCCAGCTGGGGTTGGGGGGCCAGCCCAGGACTCCCAGGTTCTACTTTTCCCATGTCCCCGAGAAGGGATCACATTAGCAACACATTTTTTCAGCATATGTGTGGCCAGACACCTGCTGGGGGAAGGCTCTGGGCATGTCAGAGGAAGAAGAGGGGCTCTTTGCCTTCACCCAGCTCTCCAGTCAGATGGTGGAGACAGACCCTGAGCCAGGTCATCTCAATCCCAGGCAGTGAGGGCTGGCCACGGCCTCTGGGAGGCCCTCACCTGGAAGGTCCAGGTCAGTGTGGGGAAGGTCTCTACTGCCATTTTGATGCATTTGGATTTCATTGCAAATACCACGATCCCTTTCAACTGCATGTCAAAGTGTGTGCATATAGCATAAGAATACAGCTCGATGAATTTTCTCGAGCTGAAACACAGAACTGAAACACAGAAACTGAACACAGCCACGGAACCAGCCCCCAGATTAAGAAATAAAAGCTACCCTGTACCCACTTCCAGTTACTCTGCCTCTTCAGGGTGACTGCTACCTTGACCTCTAACGACATGGCTTAGTGCTGTCTCTTTTTGTGTTTTACGGAAATGGAATCATACACACATTTGTGTTTGCTCCTTTCACTCAGTATTATGCATGATATTTATCAAAGCGTGCATGCAACTGCTGTTTGTTTTCATCAGCGCATGATGTTTCATTGCATGGAGATACTGAAGCGTATGTATCCATTCATCATAGATGAGCACTTGGGCAGTTTCAGGCTGTGGGGTATCATGAATAAAGCTGCTATGGGTATTCTTGTACATGTTGTTTTTTGGGCCCATGTATACATTTCTGATGGCTAGAAACCTCAGAGTGGAAACATCACATCTTGCATGCCCTGCCTTAGGAGACAGTTTTCTGAAGTGGTTGCACTGATTTGTATCACTCATTTGGGGGAGACTCCGATCTCTGTAGGAGTGCCTTCAAGTCCATGAATCTACATGAATCTAAAGTGGCTCTGGGCCTTTTGATATTATTGATCCTTGATAATCTGATAATCTGGAATCTGAAGAATTGTCCCCCAGAAATAAACTCACAATTTTGTATCTGATTTTTGTAACTTCATGTATGTGTGTGTGTGCGCAGTCATGTCCAACTCTTTGTGGCCCCATGGACTGTAGCCCACCAGGCTCCTCTGTCCATGGGATTCTCCAGGGGAGAATACTAGAGTGAGTTGCCTTCTCCTCCTCCAGGGAATCTTCCCAACCCAGGGATCAAACCCATGTCTCTTGTGTCACCTGCACTGGCAAGTAGATTCTTTACCACTGAGCCGCCTGACAATCCCTCAGTAACTTCAAGACCCTGTGAACCTCACCCAGGCCCAAGAATCCGGACAAGTACTCCTCTTCTGAGTTCTAAATTCTAAGGTATATTGTACATATTTTGATTCCATGTTTTAAACTCTCTGACTGAATAGAAGACTAAGAACTTGACAGGGCCCCCACAAAGCAAGGGCACCCAAACGGTAACAAACAAATTTAGAAAAGTATAAAGCTATTTGGAGAATAATTTGGTATTTGTTAATTTCAGAAAAAGCATTGAAGTCATCTTTAAATGAAAAATCATAGCATTGTTGGGCATCCTTGCATGGACCTCACAGACTAGAACTAACTTCATGTTACATTATGTATGGAGGAAGCATAATCTTTTCAGGGCATGAAAGAAAAAGTAAAAGTGTTAGTCGCTCAGTTGGGTCTGACTCTTTGTGACCCCATAGACTGTAGCCTGCCAGGCTCCTCTGTCCATGGGATTCCAGACAAGAATACTGGAGTGGGTTGACATTCCCTCCTCCAAGTGATCTTACTGACCCAGGGATAGAACCCAGGTCTCTTGCATTGTAGGCAGATTCTTTGCATCTGAGCCACCAGGGAAGTTCAGGGTGTAGGGCTTTTAAAAGCCTTCATCCTGCCCTAGTGGGATCAGTGATATAGCTGTGACTCCTCATTCCTCCCTCTGCGTGGGCTGAGCAGTCCTACACTGCACAGGGGCATGCATTTGACCGGGGTTCTCTGGCTCTGAAGATCTTGTTTACTTGTTGCCTGTTGGATCCTCACAGACCCCCTGCTAGGTGTCCTGGCTGTGTACCATCACAGTCTGCGGTGGATGACTGGTCAAGGAAAGTGGTAGATGTGTGTGTCAGTCACCCTGCAAGTGAGGAGTCAGCTCCACCTGTCCTAGAATGGTGACCGCAGGGACTGGGCTCTGGTCTGTGAGCAGAGGTATGGTGTGGGTAGAAGCAGGGAGCTGCCTCCACAGTGCTGCAGCGACACTCTGGTGTGGAAGTAGTGCTGAGATGGATAAAGATGGGTCTCTGACATAAGAAAGAATGTCCAAGTTACAACTGTGTCATGAAGGAAGCCAGGTGCTTGAGAGGGAGTGAGCTCCTTGTCTCTGGGGGCATGTAAACTGATGCTGGATGACAGCTTGACAGGGATGTCGAGGCACTAAATGATCTAGGCTTCTTCCAGCCCTGAGGTTGCTGGCCTCTGAGTCTTGGTCCCCTGACCCCTCCTGAGTGCTCTTGCATCTCACTGGTGACCTGGTATACCTCAGTGCTCACACTGCACTGACCCGGCCTGTCCACTGGGCCAGATCCTGCATAAAAGAACCTGAGTTGTAGTAGGACTGTCAGAGAATCAGAGCAGAAAGTGTCCAAGATCTCCCAGCAGCTGTGATTTATACGAGCAGCTCTCTCTGAAGTCAGGCAAACATTTTCCATTGCATAATATGGTTTTTCCAGGAGTCATGTATGGATGTGAGAGTTAGACCATAAAGAAGGCTGAGCACCAAAGGATCAATGCTTCCAAGCAAAGGTTAGAACACAGCTCACCTCTCAACCTCCGTACCGCCTACTCCCCCTGTCCAGCTGGTCTACCCTCAGGTCCTGGGGCATTCTGTGTGTCCCATCTCTCAGTGACTGCCCAGGGTGTCCCCATGGTCTGAAGTATCCCTCCCACATGTTTCAGGGTCCAGGGATGTCTGGGGTTAGTTAGCATAGTGGTGGGCAGATACACAGAACCACTGGGCTTGGAAGGGTCTTAGTGGACCCTGAACGGTGCTAGAGAAGACTCTTGAGAGTCCCTTGGACAGCAAGG
This sequence comes from Aepyceros melampus, assembly GCA_006408695.1. Taxonomy (NCBI): domain Eukaryota; kingdom Metazoa; phylum Chordata; class Mammalia; order Artiodactyla; family Bovidae; genus Aepyceros; species Aepyceros melampus. The sequence continues at coordinate 1,005,463 of SJXQ01004947.1, read as the reverse complement.
AGATTGAACCAGTCAATCCTAAAGGGAATCAACCCTGAATATCCATTGGAAGGACAGATGATGAAGCTGCAATATGAGGAGCTGACTCACTGGAAAAGACCCTGATGCTGGGAAAGATTGAAGACAGGAGAAAAAAGGGATGACAGAGGATGAGATGGTTGGATGGTATGACTGACTCAATGGACATGAGTTTGAGCAAACTCCTGGAGATAGTGAAGGACAGGGAAGCATCATGTGCTGCAGTCCATGGGGTCTCAAAGAGTCAGACCTGATTGAGTGGCTGAACAACAATAACCACGTGTGGCATGGTATCACCTCTGTTTTCCTTGAAAAGCCAACGAGGGGAAGAAGCATTACCTAGAGAGTCCCAATCTCTGAGCCCTGGCAGTTGTAAACATTGGCAATTTCCAAGCACTGTGCTTAGGCCTCCCGCCCTGCTAGACCCCACTCTTGGAGAGAGCTGGGAAAGCCTTGGTGGCTGGGTGAGGGGTACAGCAGGTCCTGGGACACCCGAGGAGGGAGCGTCTCAGTACGGTGTAGGACCTCACCTGGGGCCCCTGGGGCTGAAGGAGCACCCTGTCCAGCTCCTCGGGGCAGTCCTTCCCTTACGTTCCCATCTTAGTTTGTGTCTTACTGCATCTCCTCTGTGGCCGCCTCCCTCCGTCTGCTCCCTCTCCCCTGTCCTTAGCAAAGGCACTCACCCTTGCTCACCTGGCCTAGTGCAGCAGATACCCTCCCCGCTCATCTCCTCCAGTCTCCCGTCACTCTGAATCTAGAATGCTCTGCAGCAGGCATGGGTCCACTGCGCCCCCTTTCTAGCCACGACAGCCCTCACCCTCCAGTTGGTTCAGTTCATCTCAGGATTCCTTTCAGACAGCCTCTCATAAATGGAAAGTCCACCCGAGTGGGCAATGACAGGGAAACGGATTTGCCAGGGCACCCCTGTGCTTCCCACGTGGCCCCCTTGCAAAGGTTTAGAACACAGCTCACCTCCCGACCTCCGCACCTCCTACTCCACACACACACACACACACACACACGCGTAACTTTGCATGTTTCTTCCAGTGCTTCACAGTGAAGGCCAAACTCGACTGTGTGATGCTCAAAACCTGCCTGAGTTTGAGCTAGTTTTGAAATTTCCTCTTCCACACAGCCTCACATGCTTACTCCATTTTCATCTGGGAAGGATGAAGAAAAGTAACATCTGTGTCACCCGACCCTGTCCAGCTGGTCTACCCCTCAGGTCCTGGGCATTCTGTGTGTCCCATCTCTCAGTGACTGCCCAGGGTGTCCCCATGGTCTGAAGTATCCCTCCCACATGTTTCAGGGTCCAGGGATGTCTGGGGTTAACATAGTGGTGGGCAGATACACAGAACCACTGGGCTTGGAAGGGTCTTAGTGGACCCTGAACAGAGCCCCTTGGCGGCCCCTCAGACCCATCACTCACGGCGTGGGATGGCCTCTCCACTCAGACCCCTCACGCGTGGCCTGGGGTGGCCTCTCCACTCAGACCCCTCACTCGTGGCCTGGGGTGGCCTCTCCACTCAGACCCCTCACGCGTGGCCTGGGGTGGCCTCTCCACTCAGGCCCGTCATGTGTGGCCTGGGGTGGCCTCTCCACTCAGGCCCGTCACTCGTGGCCTGGGGTGGCCTATCCACTCAGTGAAACTTTGCTTCCCTTGGGCTCCTCACACTATCTTAGTGGCAACTGGTCACCAGCGGGGGAGAAACACTGGGCTTGGCATCAGAGGGATCCTGGTTCAAACTGTGTATATACATGGACACTTACTGGTTGTAAGACCTTGAACAAAGTGCCAAGCTTTGATTCTGTCCTCTGTACAATGGGGCTGACACAAGAGGCTCAGTGTGACAATGTGACAGCATCAAGCATTTCCCGGAGATCTGACCCAGGCTAGAATCTGGATCTGGACATGTGCATGACACCTTCCCTGGCACTGGACTGTGACCCCCAAAGGGGAGTGGTGGGCTCCCATGAACCCTCATCCAGCTCCTCTCCAGTTCTTGGCTTTTGTGTTTATCTAGCAGGTATTCAATAAATGTTTGTTGAGGAAATCAACAAGAGTGGATGAAGTGTCTCCTCTCTGGGGGATGGGGTTTTTTGGAGTTTCAGGGATTTGATGATGACACGGGGCTCACACGTTACTGGGGCAGGCAGCCAACCACCAAGGAGAGGACTAGATATCCACAGGGACTGGGTTCTATACAGACAGCAAAACAGATAGAGTGGGAGCCACTTTCACTTGAGGAGCCAAAGAAGGTCACTGAGCATGTGGCGGTTGACCTTAGAATTAAATGACTTCTGGGGCCAGATGTTCAAGCGTCCCCAGGGGAGAGTGTTCCGGGGGAGAGGGCAGCCAGCGTGCAGTGGATGTGCGGCTCTCTGCGTGCCCAGCCACTGCACCCAGGCCCCTCCCCCGGGCGAGCCTTTGGGTGGAGGTGATGGGCTCCCTGTACCCTTGCCAGCTCTCTACCTTGTTTGCTGCATGAGCCTTGCTGGTCTTGAAGTAGACGTTTGAGCTTCAGGGTTCACAAGGAGCATCCAGTTCCTGGGCTCTGACGTCCAGGAGCCCAGGCAGCCCCTTAGAGCACACCCCCTCTCAGCCAATCAAAGCTCAGTAGCCAAGCCCTGATACCACTAAGCCCTTACCTGGGATGCCCAGATGATCTGTGTGCGCATCACAATGAGAAACACCAAGCTGAACCTCGCTTTGCAACGTGCTCTATTGCATCCAGTGCCAGCTCTTCCAGAAGTCTTCTAAGCCCTACAAAATCCCTATGTTGTAGTTATCCAGTTAGCCATGAGGCTCTGCACAGAGGCGTCTTCTCAAAGACAGTGCACAGACCAGTTTTTATTTCTTCCGGGTTGTACATATCTAAGGTCAAAGCTAGCAGGATCCTTAGAGCTAATCTGGTCCTATCTGCTCATCTTGTAGATGGAGGACCTGAAGCCCAGAGGAGAAAAGCAGATTACTGAGGATCGTACAGAGGAGTCAGAGATAAACCAACATGACATGGCAGGGTGTTTCAGCCTGTACATCTGCTACTTGGCATTGAGAAAAGCACAGAGCTAGTGTGGGTGGACCTGGGGCTGATGTCCCACCTTTGCCAAACATGATGAGTCTCTATGATTATCCCAACCCTGTCTGAGGAACTGATACAGGTCACCATGGTTACCATTTATTTGGTACTCACTGTGTACAGGCACTTTTCTAAGTGTTTAATGTGTTATTTCATTGGGTCTTTACAGCAATTCTATGATGTAGGCACTGTTGCTACGTCCTCTTAAAAATGACACACTGTGTCCAGGGATGCTAAGGAGCTTGCCCAACAGTTGACACAGATGGTAGGTGATGGAGCCAGGACTCAAGCATGGCTATCTGGCTCCATGCCCTTCCCTTCTCCTGCACACTCTCTATGTAGAGAATCTGCACATAAAGGGATTCTCTGGACATTTGAGGCTGCACAGGCAAGAGGTGAGTGATTGTGGACCCTCAATTACTTGTAAATCAGTTCATATGATGGTTACCTGTGTGTATCGCCACCCCAGACATCTCACCTGGAAGGGAAGACGGAACTGCAGAGTTACTCATTTTAGAACATACAGGATGATAGTTAATAATGCTGTATCACATGTTTAAAAGCTGCTAGAGTAGATCTTAAAAGTCTGCATCACAAGAGAAAAACTTTGTAACTATGGCTGGTGTCAGATGTTAACTGGACTTCTTGTGTTGATCATTTTGTAATATATGTAAATATCAGATAATTATGTTATAGACCCAAGACTAATATCATGTTGTATGTTAATTATATTTCAATTTAAAAATTAGTGGGAAAAAAGAGCACACAAACCTAAAGTAGCATGTAGACTCATTGACTTTAGAACTGAAGAGGAAGTATGATAGGGTGAGAATGGCTATCATTTTAACACCTCATGCAGGAATTTATCTCATGGAGACAGCTCTCTTGGTTTAATAAAAAGTAGTAACTTGCTTATAAAGAAGGTAAAACTCTAAGAGTATGAGCTGGAAAGAGAGGAAGAAACAAAGAGAAGCTAAACCACTGCCGGGTGAAAGAGATTATTAGGCGTTCTGGTTGAAGGGAGAAAGGAAAAGTGAGAGAAAATAAAGAGGAGAGGAGGCCAGCTGACAGATCAGTTCAGTTCAGTCACTCAGTCATGTACGACTCTTTGTGCCCCCATGAACCACAGCACGCCAGGCCTCCCTGTCTATCACCAACTCCTGGAGTTTACCCAAACTCATGTCCATTGAGTTGGTGATGCCATCCAGCCATCTCATTCTCTGTCATCTCCTTCTCCTCCTGCCCTGAATCTTTCCCAGCATCAGGGTCTTTTCAAATGAGTCAGCTCTCCACATCAGGTGGAGTTTCAGCTTCAACATCAGTCCCTCCAATGAACACCCAGGACTGATCTCCTTTAGGATGGACTGTTTGGATCTCTTCACAGTCCAAGGGACTCTCAAGAGTCTTCTCCAACACCACAGTTCAAAAGCATTAATTGAGTATCAATTCAGCACTCAGCTTTCTTTATAGTCCAACTCTCACATCCATACATGACCACTGGGAAAACCATAGCCTTGACTAGATGGACCTTTGCTGACAAAGTAATGTCTCTGCCTTTTAATATGCTGTCTAGGTTGCTCATAACTTTCCTTCCAAGGAGTAAGCGTCTTTTAATTTCATGGCTGCAATCACCATCCACAGTGATTTTGGAGCCCAGAAAAATAAACTCAGCCACTGTTTCCACTGTTTCCCCATCTAATTGTCATGAAGTGATGAGACCGGATACCATGATCTTAGTTTTCTGAATGTTGAGCTTTAAGCTAACTTTTTCACTCTTCTTTCACATTCATCAGAGGCTCTTTAGTTCTTCTTCGCTTTCTGCCATAAAGGTGGTGTCATTTGCATATCTGAGGTTATTGATATTTCTCCCAGCAATCTTGATTCTAGCTTGTGTTTTCTCTAGCCCAATGTTTCTCATGATGTACTCTGCATAGAAGTTAAAAAAGCAGGGTGACAATGTACAGCTGACCGATAACATTGCCAGAGATGACCACAAACTCCTTTAAAAGAGAAATCTAATATTAACTTTATTTTTTTCCTGTATTACTGTGATATGTTGTCATCCCAAACCTTTCTTTCTTCATTTCAGGCTTGTTTGCCTTGTGAGTGTGAGTGTGAGTGTGTGTGTGTGTACATGTATGTGTACCAAGGGGAGAAGATGACTTTCTCTCTAGGTGAAATTGTAAGCATATCCATACATACAACCTAATTCAAGGAAAGCAAAATCTTCCAGACAGATGTGACTAGCAAAATTTTCAGCCACTCATGGAGGGCACTGATTATTTTTCCTGCCTCTTCATTGAATCGTTCTTCTAAGAAATAGTGAGCAACTGCTACATAGAAGGTAATAGACGAGGCCAGGGCAGCAACAGAGGTGAGTGTCCCTACGTCATTTATTGTGCCTTTTATTAAGACTTTGTTCTGAGTGAATGAAATGAGGAGCCGCTGCAGGGTTTTGAACAGAGGAAGAAGCTGCAGTTCTGGATCCATCTGGACACTAGCCTGATGATAGATTTGAGGGATATAAGGGTGGAAGCCGATAGACCGTTTAGGAAGCTGTTGCTTCCTACAGCCTGGCTAGGCTACTTGGTAGATGGGTAACGTGACACCAGATTATAGATTATTATTATGGAACATCAAGGAAGTAGTGGATATGGAAGTCTGGAATTCAGGAGAAGATTCCAGGCTGCAGATATGAATTGGGGAATCATCGACTTATAAACGGAATTTAAAACCCTAAGACGAGGTCTTTCTTCAACCCCATCTCTGAGATTTCCGAAGTAGTGAGAATAGACTGCAAACATAAGAGAACCGAGATAGAACCCGGGGGATTTCATTTAGCCTTGGGAACCACTTTGTCAAGGTCACAAATGCCCTTGCTAAATCCAAAGGTCATTTCCTAAGCCTCATAGTGTTTGACCTTTGTTTGAGTTATGTTTCTTTCACATGCAATCCAAAGAGTCGTGATTAATACACCCTTTCTCTGGAATTCTTAGAGATATCAAGAAGAATGCAGGAAACTGTATATGTGAAAAGGAGTTTCAGTCAAATCCATTTGCATCCCAAAGGGTGCAAGACAACTTTATCTGATTGCTGGGATACCCGCACCCCCCCAAAAAAAACCAAAGATATAAAATATACAGTAATGGGATATTTAGATGATATCATTATGGAGTTTTAAAACTAAAAGATGTCAAGAGATTTTTGAGCACTTTGTGTTTTTAAAATTTTAAATTCCAGTCACTCCATACTGGTATACAAGACAGCAGTTTACTTTGTTCATTGACCTCGAGTCCTGTGACTTTGCTTTGTCATTTATTTTTCCCAGAAGTTTTTGGTATATATGTTGGGGTTTAGACAATCATGTCATCTGTGAATAAAGATAACTTCATTTCTTTCTTTTCATTACATACACTTTCTTTTTTCTTGTCTTATTGAAACAGCAAGAACTTCCAGTACAACGTTGAAAAGAAGTGCTGAGAAAGGACATTCTCTTCTTCTTCCAAATTTAAGGGAGAAAACATCATACCATAAAGTGTGATGTTTGTTATAGGTTTTTTTGTAGATGTTCTTTTTTATGTTGGGAAATTTTGCCAATGTTGCTAAAGTTTTCTGAGTGTATGTTTGTTTTTAAATCATGAATGGGTATTGAATTTTGCAAAATGTTTTGGCATAAATTGATTCGATACAAATCTTTTTCTTTCTTGATGTATGGATTACATGATTGATTTTTCAAAAGATGAAGCAGCCTTGCACATCTTGAATAAGTCCCACTTGGTAGTGGTGTATACTTCTTTTTATACATTGTTGGAATCAGTTTGTTAATATTTTGTTGGGATTTTCCATCTATGTTCATCCAGTATATTGTAGCTTTCTTGTAATGTTTTTATCTGGCTTTGATATTAAGGTAATGCTGGTCTATATAATGAATTAGGAAGTGTTCAATTGCTTTTACTTTTGGAAAATGTTGTGGAGAATTAATATTATATTGTCTTTAATGGTTTGGAATTATGCATCAGTGAAACCCTTTGGAGCTGTATTTTTTAGAAATACTGAATTTTTAAAATAGATACAGGACTATTCAGGTAATGTTTCTCTTTGTGTGAGTTTTGGTAATTTATGTCTTTCAAGGAATTGGCTCATTTTATTTGAGTTATCAAATGTTATCAATATCTGAGTTATCATCAGTAGCATCATTTGCAAATATTTTCCCCTATTGTGTGGGTTGTTTTTTCATTTCATTGATAACTTCCTTTGCTGTGCAAAAGGAAAGTTTGATTAGGTTTTTTAAGTTTGATTAGGTCCCATTTGTTTATTTTTGCTTTTATATCTTTTGGTTTGGAGACTGATCCATGAAAATATTTCTACAATTTATGTTTGAGAATGTTTTGCTATGTTCTCCTTTTTGTATGGTGTCATGTATGTCCAGTCTTTTTAAAAAATCATCAAGAGCACTGATATTCCATTACTCATTTCCAAAAGAATCAATGACCCATGAGCACTTTATAACCTCATCTCAATTCATGCTCTCATCCCTCATACCATATACATCACTCAGCACACATGAACTGGAATTCTAGATTCCCCAGTGTGAAACTCTAACAGGGGAGATGCATCAGCAATTCTTAAGTGCGTGTATGGTATAAATTTTATTTAAAAAACTTTATCTCCAAAGTGGAGACAATTAGAGAAGGAAAATATGCAAGTAACTCTTTGGTGGCTGCAAAGATGCAAAAGGTTTGAGAGTAATTCCTGTTTGCATACATTTGCTCAGTTGTTTTATCAGATTCAGAAATAGTTGGGAAAAAAATGAACTAGGTAGCAGAAGGGGTCACTCAAATTAGAATAAAGTGTAGGTTTTTGAATTCAAGCAAAGGACAGGCAGTAGACAGTGCTGTATCTCCATGTAGCTGGTGATGCATTCTGCACCAATGGGGGAAACTTACAGGGTGTGGAGACTTTTACTCATTCAGGATCTTTTCTCCCTTTCCTTCTCAATATAGATATAGCTATATCACATATATAAAGAGAAAGAGATAGATACAGTACACATACATTAATTATACTTACATTTATACACCAATATGTTAATAACATATATTCTAAGTCTCTCATTGAAAAAGTAATTCATATTGTCCCAAAGTATATACAGTTAAAAGTAGGTCTCCTGATTCTCAACTCTTCTTCCCCACAGGCAACAATCCTAATAAACTTCTTGGATATACTTTCAGACATAGTCTATACATGTGCTTATGAAAATAAATAGGACAACTAACTCTAATAAATAACATTCTCATATAGTCACCAGGGGCTTCCCAGATGGAGCAGTGCTAAAGAGTCCAGTTGCCAGTGCAGCAGGCATGGGTTCCAGCCTTGTGTCAGGAAGATCTCCTGGAGAAGGAAATGACAACCTACTCCAGTATTCTTGCCTGGAAAATTTCATGGATAGAGGAGCCTGGCAGGCTACAGACCATGGGGTGGCAAAAGGTCAGATGTGACGGAACACATACACACACAGACAATCACCAGATATAAAATGTTTTAATTTTCACAATAGCAATAAAAAATATACAATATTTAGAATTTGGCCTAAAAATATTTTACAAAGGCTTAATGGGGAAAAATGTAAATTCTACTTGAGGATGTAAATGAAAGCATGCACAATTATGCATGTAAGCCCCCTTCATAGACTGAACAGATTTATAACTATGTCAGTGTTCTTCAGATAAGTCTGTACATTCACCGCAATTCCACATAAAAAATACTCATCACAAATTTTGAGGAATTGATAACTTTCTTTAAAAATTGATATGTAAGAGTACAGGTATACAATGCACAGGTATACAATGAACTTAGTCAGTTCTGAACACTGAAATCAAGAGGAGGGATTTACCCTACCATGGATTAGGCATTTCACAATGCTCTAATAACAAGTGGGGAGAAGGTATATTAGTGACAATAATAACAAAGCCGTGGAAGCAAATCCAGAGCTGAGAAACAGACCCATGCATATGGAAATGATATATGATACAGGTGTCTACACTTTAGGGGAGGCTTTCTGTTTATTAGGTGATTGTGGGAAAAATTAGTTATTATGTGGCAAAAAATAAAATTGAATTTCTATCTCACAACATATAAGTGAATTCACAATAGAGACCTTAATGTGAGAGATAAAATATGAATAAACATATAGGCAAATATCTTTGTATACTTGGAGATGGGGAAGGATGTCTTCAATAAGACCAGAAATTTACAACCACAAGGGAGAAAAATGCACAGGTATGACAGGATCAAAATTAAGGATTTCTTTTCAATAAAGGTCACCATAGACAAAATTAACAACACCTGACAAGTAATCAATATCAAAGCTATACAAGAAAATACTTGGATATCATGAAGAAAAAGAGGAAATCGAAGAGGTAAAAAATGGGCACAGACTGTGAGAAGGCAAGTCACAGAAGGAGCAATCTAAGAGACGAAGAAGGGTGTATCACTCCTAATGCACATTTGAACGTGGGGTGACTTGATCCACATGAGCTCGCCAGGAAGTCAGAAGCTGACCATTAGTGAGTTTGACGGAAGACTCAGGAGACTGGGACCACTAATCCACTGTTCTGGGAAATGTGATCGGAGAGAGCAGTCTGGGAATAGGGAATTACCTACCTTTATGGTCTAGAATTCTCTGCAGTGCTCCCACTGGTCCTGGACGTTGCTCAGTGCTTCAGGCGGTGGAGGCTGTTTAAGGATCCACCACCAGGGAAAGGAGCAGATCTCATGGGAAAGGCTGTGCAGTTATTAGAAACAGTGAACTAAATCCACATAACGACTAAAAATGAAAGAGGAATGAGGGGTCTAGCAGGCGAACTTCTATGTGCAATTAAAACACACACGGTCACAAAATCACTGCCGAACAGAGTGATACATCAAACATGTTAGAAACACTTTTAAAGAGGGAAAGATAATCGGAAAGAAACCACAGATAGAAAACAAAGCAAGAGAAGCTCAGCAGTCAGGCAGACAGGGAAGAGTCTGCCCTGAGCCAAAGAGTGTGATAAATTCAAACCTCTGCCCCTGAGGAGCAAGGAATCAATCCATAGATAAATAATTCAGTTTATTCTTTGATTTAAACATCATTGCATTTATATACAAGCCAAGTTACCCTTGATTTGTTTATTGCCATGTTTCATGAGCAACTGAACCTTTAATTTTGAGTTTTCTTTTCACATTTAAAAAACTCCCCTGCCCCCTGCCCCAGATCTCAGATCTTTTCTTAATGCCTTTAGAAGATGTCCATCATTGGATAGCATCACCATATATATCACAATATATATAGTAGTCAGATTTTGGCGTGTGTATGGATTGTTCACCATGTTCTTTTTGCTTATAAACAGCAGTGCAGTGGATACTTTTGTATATTTGTCTTTGTACGACATCTATCAGTAGGTTAAATTCCTAGAAGTAGCGTTGCTGAAGTGATATGTATTTGTTTAAACAGAAGTTGTCAAATTACTCTTGCATCAATATATGCTCTCATTCTTGCCAGCATTGTGTATTATTAAAAATTAAAATTTTTTTCTATGCTGGCAAATGAAAAATTTTGTTCCTGATTTAAAATTTTTATTTGTTTAATTATGAGTGGTTTAGCCTATTTTTTCTGTGTGATTTTAAACCATTCATATTATTCTCTGTGGTTGGTCTTTTTCTTATTAATTTACAAATGCACTTTATTTATTAAGAATGTTAGTTCTTTTTCTTGTGTTCTATAAGTCTAAAGCTAGCCAGATATATCTGTATCTCTATCTATGAAAAGGCTAAACTTTAAGCTTCTTCTTTCTGATTTTTACATCTTATTTTTTCTAATAAAATTTTAATGCATAGTTACTTCTGGAAGAATCATAGATAATATCATGATCCTGGGGATATTACATTTTTCACAACTTTATACATTTAGCTCCGTGTTGACTTTTGGCTTATTATATAAAGGAAGTGTTAAATTATTCCTGTTTCTTTGAGTTGTTTTCATGCTTGGATGCTGCCTTTGTAATAATCACTATTATTTCACCTGTAATGGATAAATATGTTTTATTCCTCTCTCTTAACTTATTATTATGATAAATTTGAACCGTCTTTGCATTTCTCCCATGATTCTTGTTTCACCATGTTGTATTATACTTTTAATGTGCTGCTAGATTTCATTTGGAAATATTACTATTAGTTTCACATCAAAATTCAAAAATAAGTTTGATCTGGTATTTGTTTTCTGTGACTTTAATTATGTATTATTCTAATCGGTGAAGAGGGCTTCCCTGGTAGCTCAGTGGTAAAGAATCAAGCCAGGGGCTCAGTGGTAAAGAATCCACCTGCAATGCAGGAGCCGCAAGAGATGTGGGTTTGATCTCTGGGTCAGAAAGATCCTCTGGCAAAGGACATTGGCAACCCATTCCAGTATTCTTGCCTGGAGACCCCACAGACAGAGGAGCCTGGTGGGCTACAGTTCAGAGGGTCACAGAGTCAAAAATAACTGAAGAGGCTGAGCACAATGGGTGAAGAATTTTGGAGCAGTTGAAATAGCAATGGGATTATCTTCTAGGAGGGATGAAATAATTTGTGGCAAACCACAGTCTCACCAAGAACATCAATCATGGCTGAAAAATACAGACATAATTTCTTTGAAGGTGTCAGAGGACACTGAGGGAACAAAAACAGAGAAGCTGAAGCTCTGGAAAGGGATGATTTTGGAAAAGTGAGCTAACTCTTTTCATCCTTTTTATAGCAGGGCATTTGCTAATTCTGGGTATGGACAGGAGGGTGGTAATCTAGGTACAGGGAAGCTGCTGAAAACAAGGACCATTTTGGCAGACTTTGGAGGAGGTTCAGGCTAGTAAACACTAGATTTAGAACCTAGGTCGAAAATCCCTACAAAGCAGCAGAGCTTTGTCAGTCTGCAGCACAAAGATGAGAGCCTGAGATTCATCAGGCAGCTCTTAGTTGGGAACCATGGTGTGATATGATTTAAAATATATATATATATATATACATATGTACATATACACACACATATATATTTGGTTTTTGTCCCCAGTTCCTGGTGCAGAACTACTTATACCCTTAGAACTTCCTGAATGATAATAGTGTCTTTCATATCATAAAGTGATAGCTGGTGGCTGGGAACCCCTAAAAAGCTTCAGAATGGGGACTGGTCCAAAAAAGATCAGCAATGGCCACAGGACTGGAAAAGGTCAGTTTTCATTCCAATCCCAAAGAAGAATAATCCCAAAGAATGTTCAAACTACGGCACAATTGCACTCATTTCACATGTTAGCAAAGTAATGCTTAAAATTATCCAAGTCAGACTTCAATAGTATGTGAACCGAGAACTTCCATATGTTCAAGCTGGATTTAGAAAAGGCAGAGGAACCAGAGATCAAATTGCCAACATCTGATGGATCCTATACAGTGGAAGTGACAGATAGATTCAAGGGATTAGATCTGATAGACAGAGTGCCTGAAGAACTATGGATGGAGGTTCCTGACATTGTACAGGAGGCAGGGATCAAGACCATTCCTAAGACAGTTCAGTTCAGTTGCAGTTCAGTTGCTCAGTCGTGTCCGACTCTTTGCGACCCCATGAATCGCAGCACGCCAGGCCTCCCTGTCCATCACCAACTTCCGGAGTTCACCCAGGCCCATGTCCATGGAGTCAGTGACGCCATCCAGCCATCTCATCCTTGGTCATCCCCTTCTCCTCCTGCCCCCCATCCCTCCGAGCATCAGAGTCTTTTCCAATGAGTCAACTCTTCGCATGAGGTGGCCAAAGTACTTGAGTTTCAGCTTCAGCATCATTCCTTCCAAAGAAATCCCAAGGCTGATCTCTTTTAGGATGGACTGGTTGGATCTCCTTGCAGTCCAAGGGACTCTCAAGAGTCTTCTCCAACACCACAGTTCAAAAGCATCAATTCTTCAGTGCCAGTCTTCTTTACAGTCCAACTCTAACATCCATACATGACTACTGGAAAAACCATAGCCTTGACTAGACGGACCTTAGTCGGCAAAGTAATATCTCTGCTTTTGAATATGCTATCTAGGTTGGTCATAACTTTTCTTCCAAGGAGTAAGCGCCTTTTAATTTCATGGCTGCAGGCACCATCCGCAGTGATTTTGGAGCCCAGAAAAATAAAGTCTGACACTGTTTCCACTTTTTCCCCATCTATTTGCCATGACGCGATGGGACCAGATGCCATGATCTTCGTTTTCTGAATGTTGAGCTTTAAGCCAATTTTTTCACTCACCTCTTTCACTTTCATCAAGAGGCTCTTTAGTTCCTCTTCACTTTCTGCCATAAGGGTGGTGTCATCTGCATATCTGAGGTTATTGATATTTCTCCCAGCAATCTTGATTCCAGCTTGTGTTTCTTCCAGTCCAGCGTTTCTCATGATGTATTGTGCATAAGACAAAGAAATGCAAAAAGGCTATTTCTATTTGCAAATAGCTGTGAATAGAAGAGAAGTGAAAGGCAAAACAGAAAAGGAAAGATATACCCATTTGAATGCAGAATTCCAAAGAATAGCAAGTAGAGATAAGAATGCCTTCCTCCGTGATCAATGCAAAGAAATAGAGGAAAACAATAGAATGGGAAAGTCTAGAGATCTCTTCAAGAAAATCAGAGAAACCAAGGGAACATTTCATGCATAGATGGGCACTATGAAGGACAGAAACGGTATGGACCTAACAGAAGCAGAAGATATTAAGAAGAGGTAGCAAGAATACACAGAAGAACTATGCAAAAAATATCTTCATGACCCAGATAATCACAATGGCGTGATCATCAACCTAGAGCCAGACATTCTGGAATGTGAAGTCAAGTGGGCCTTAGGAAGCATCACTATGAACAAAGCTAGTGGAGGTGATGGAATTCCAGTGGAGCTATTTCAAATCCCAAAAGATGATGCTGTGAAAGTGCTGCATTTAATATGCCAGCAAATTTGGAAACTCAGCAGGGGCCACAGGACTGGAAAAGGTCAGTTTTCATTTCACTGCCAAAGAGTGCTCAAACTACTGCACAATTGCACTCATCTCACACGCTAGTAAAGTAATGCTCAAAATTCTCCATGCCAGGCTTCAACAGTATGTGAACTGTGAACATCCAGATGTTCAAGCTGGATTTAGAAAAGGCAGAGGAACCAGAGATCTAATTGCCAACATCTGGTGGATCATTGACCCACTCCAGTGTTCTTGCCTGGAGAATCCCAGGGATGGGGGAGCCTGCTGGGCTACCATCTATGGGGTCGCACAGAGTCGGACACGACTGAAGCGACTTAGCAGCAGCATGCTGTATTGGTGTTTTTCTTTCTGGCTTACTTCACTCTGTATAATCGGCTCTAGTTTGATGTGCCTATTTCCTGTGCTTTTCGTGTGCTTATTTATGTCTTTAAGAGAAATGCCTATTAAAACCCTTTGTCCAATTTTAGCTGTGTTCTTCTTCTTATTTTTATCGTTAAGTTGTAAGAATTCTTTGTTTTCTGGATACAAATTGTTTATCAAGTATATGATTCGAAAATATTTTTTTCTAGTCCATGGGTTGTCTTTTTATAATACTTTCTTGATGTCACCAGTGGCATCACAAAAGCTTTCAATTTTCATGAAGTTCTGTTCATCTATTTTTTATTTTGTTGCTTGTACTTTTAGTATTATATCTAAAAAACCATCGCCTAACCCAACAACATAAAGGTTTACTCCTATGTTTTATTCTAAGATTTTAATAGTTTTCGCTCTCATGTTTAGGTCTGTGATCCATTTTGAGTTAATGTTTGTGTATGATGCGAACAAGGGGCTTAATTTCATTCTTCTGTGTGTGCGTATCCATTTGTCCCAGGGCCATTTGTTGAAAAGACAATTTTTCCCACTTTATTGTCTTGGTAACCTTAATGAGAATTAATTGAAAAGGTGAACCTACAATTCATATGGAAACCCAAGAAACTGAAAATATTCAAAGCAGCCTTGATCTATGGAGTGAATTGAGAGTCCAGAAATAAATGGTTGATCAAGGTTGCTTAGACTATTCTTAGTCCCTTACCAAAGAAAATAAATAAAGCTAAGATTTTTTATAAGGATTATAATAATTCTGTAAGTCAATTTGGAGAATATTGCCATCTTATTTATATTAAATCATACAATCCATTAACATAAAATGCTTCTCCGTTTATTTAGATCTTTTTGAAGTTGAAGCATGTCTTACAATCTTCTGTTTAATTTATTCTCAAGTATTTTGTTCTTTTTGATGGTCTTGCAGATGGAATTATATTCCTAATTTAATTTTTGTATTTTTGTTGCTAGTTTATAGAAATATAATAGGTTTTTATATTGATCATATGTCCTGCAACATTTCTGAACTCATTTATTAATTCTAATAGGGTTTAAGTGAATTCCTTAAGACTTTCTAAATACAAGATTTTGTCATAGGCAAATAGAAATTATTTTAATTTTCTTTTTTCTAATGTGGTATCATTTATTTCTTTTTCTTGTTTGATTTCTCTGGCTGGAACCTCCAGTACAATGTTGAAATGTTGAAAGGCGAATCCTGGTTGTATTCTCAATCTCAAGGAAAAGCATACATTTGGTCTTTCCCTATTAAGTGTAACTTTAGCTGCCTAGATCCATTTCAGTGTAGTTCTGTTGCATCTATATTCTTCTAAAACTTATATTAGTTAGTAGCATTTGCTTTTAATAACTTTATTAGAAGGATCTCAGGCAGTGTATCACCTATGATACCTACAGTTCTTAATGTGATATTTTGTAAGTATGGCTGTATTATTGCATGTGACTGTGGCTCATTCATGTTGATGTCTATATATTATTTCATTGTGTAAATATGACACAGTTTAGCCATTATCCCATCTTTGGATAATTTGATTATTTCCATGGTTTTGCTATTATGAAGAGTGTTGCCATGATTATACTTATCAATATCTCTTAGGGTAAATTTGCCAGAATTTTCTTGGGAATACACTAGGCATGGACTTGCTGTGGGAGTATTAATTTTATAAGATAATGGCTGTTGTTTTCTACCATGATTCTACATATTTACATATCCATTAGTAACATATAAAAGGCTCTGTTGCTCTATATTCTCTCCACCCCTTTGCACTGATGAACTGTGATTTTGGCCCTAAAATGAGTATAAAATGATACCACATCTTGGGGCCTAATTTTCATGTTTCTCATAGCTTGATAGGGCTGAACACCTTTTCACGATGGGCTTCATTTAACATTGGGTGGTTGTTTCCCTGAAGGTGTTGATTTTCCTGCACTTTCAAGCTTCACTTATGCATGAACCCAGAGAGCTCCCACTTACACTGGACAACCTAGGGACAGAGGGACAATAGGCACTTGTTTGCTGCATCCAGATTCTGCCAGCTTGAAGTCAGCCCAAGCCCCATGGAATTGCCTACCCTGACATGGCTAAAATCAGGGGAGAGGCTGAGAACATTTGAGTTGGAGAATCAGAGGTATCTTCAACAAGCTTATATTTGTCATTTCCATCTTTGATTCAAAAATTAGAGTTTTAAAAATAAATAATAGGTGTTTGTCCCGTTATATTTAATGATATTATAAGGTACATTTGGTTTCAGTTCTGTCATTTTATATTATGCTTTCTGATTTTAATGCATCCTTTAAAAGTCTTTTCCTTCATGGTCTGTGTTTCCATGGTTTGCTTTGTGTATTACTTTTCCCTCTAATAATTTGGAAAGTTTATGGATAATTTTTATTTCCTTCAGTGGTTGCTTTGTAGCTATGCACAATATTCTTTTGTGTTTTATTTCTTGAATTATAACTTAAGAGGTTTTCCCACCATAAAAAAAAACAGATAGCTTTGTTTCTTTCCTCTACTTTACTTTCTCCCATGTCATTGTTCAGTATATATTATTATTATTAGTTCTTTTATACTTTACATAATATCCTTCTATATCAATTGCTTGATTTATCAGCTTCAGATGCATTGATCCTCTTTTTCAAATGTGAGTATGTGTTTCTATATAATCCTGCTTCGATCTTACTTGTATTTTTGATGTAAGAAACTTTATCTTCAGTTCTGGAAGGCCATCAACTGATACCTCTTCAAATGTTGTCCCTCTTCATCCTCTTTGGGCTTCCCTGGTGGCTCAGATGGTAAAGAATCTGCCTGCAATGCTGGAGATGTGGGTTCGATCCCTAGGTCAGGAAGATCCCCTGGAGAAGGGAATAGCAACCCACTCCAGTATTCTTGCCTGGAGAATTCCATGAACAGAGAAGCCTAGCGGGCTACAGTCTATGAGTTCACAAAGAGTCGGACATGACTGAGCGACTTTTACTTGCTTCATCCTCTTTACTTCTCCTATTTCTCCTATTAGGTGGGAGATACTGGGCTCGGGCTCCACTTGCCTCACCTGCTTTCTTATACTTTACTCAGAGCTTATCTCCAAAAGTGCTGCTTCCCATCTGGGGGGTTCTGGTTTCATAATCACCTCCACCTCAGCCCTAGGGATTTCCCTCGACTCGGGTAGGCTCTGTTGTAAATGTTTTCCTCGGGGTCTCATACCTGGTGAGTGGTGCAGCTTGGGGCCCTACACTGCAATTGGAGCAGACTTAGAGTTCTGACTTGCCCCTGGTGTCTCCCTTCTCACTGATGGCCCCGGGGAGGTGCACTCACTTTTGGGAAGGTGTAGGTGGTGGTTTTCTTTTTTCATTTTGCTGAAGAGACAGCTCTCCTAAGCTCCTGGCTCTAAGCAGAAAGATCATTCCTCAGCTCTTTTGTGCACAGGGCCTTGTGCCTCGGCTCTTCATCCCTCATGGGTATTGAAACATGAGCAATTTCATCCAGTTCTTACACCCCTGTGGGCCATTTCCTGTTAACTCCTGCTCACTGTTCTGGCTTTGAATTTTTTTTTTTTTTTTTTTTTTTGGGGCATGAGAGGATTTTCCCTTCTTGCTTTGAGTTCATGGAAGTGGTTGTACATTGACTTGTGTTTTCTTGTAGCCAGCATCTCTTCATGTGTGTAGTGGGCGTGACACTTTTGTTGAATGTGGGGAGAATGCTTTCCCACCAACTTGGTCCTCTGTAGAGAGCAGGAAGTGACGGTGATTCGGGCTGTAGAGGCTGGTCCTTCTGCCTGGTAGTTAGGAAGAGTGCTGAAAGCAGAAGTTCTGGAGGAGCCTGAGAAGGGAAACCTGTCAGGAGACTCCGAGGGACATAAGATAGTGACACAGTGGACGTGAGAACTTCTGCATGGTGGGTTGATTTGTGAGTGGCTAACATACAAAGGGGACAACAGAGGATGAGATGGCTGGATGGCATCACTGACTCAATGGACGTGAGTCTGAGTGAACTCTGGGAGTTGGTGATGGACAAGGTGGCCTGGCGTGCTGAGATTCATGGGGTCGCAAAGAGTCGGACATGACTGAGCAACTGAACTGAACTGAACATACAAAGATCCCCTGAAGGAGGGTATAGAAATGCATTCCAGTATTCTTGCCTGGAGAATCTCCATGGATTCCCCTTGTCAGAGAAGCCTGGCAGGCTACAATCCGTGAGGTTGCAGAAAGTCAGACACGACTGAGTGACTAAGCACAGCACACAATACACAAACCCAAATCATCTGAGAAACTGGCCTGTGGTTACCATGAACCTCTAGGAACAGTGCTGGTGGGCTTGACTGCCTTCTTTGAGTGGTATTTTGAGGAAATTAAGGAAAAAGGTCCCTCTTTCACATTAGGGACCACTTGAAGTGCAAAGACAAAAGTAGCAACATCAGTATTTTTAAAGAAAACTGGAGGAGGAATCGGAATGTCTTCTCCCAAGAATTTTCTGAAATCTGGGGGAGGACATTGAACCTCCCACAGGATGAGGTTAGGTTCGAGCTAACTGTGTTTACTACTGCAGGGGTGAGGCAACCTCTAGTTCACATGTAGCTAGTAACATTTCTTGCCTTGTTTAGTCTACATGACAGAGCCCTGAATGAATAAAACTAGCCTCATTTTCTGTGTGTATACATGCTCGGTTGCTCAGTTGTGTCCGATTCTCTGCAATTCCATTGACTATAGTCCTCTAGGCTCCTCTGTCCATGGATTTTCCAGGCAAGAATATTGGGGTAGATTCTCATTTCCTCTTCCAGGGGACCTTCCTGACCCAAGGATTGAAGCTGAGTCTCTGGCGTCTCTTGTATTGCAGATAGATTCTTTACTCCTGAGTCACTGGGGAGTCCCTGAAGCAATGGTTTTCAGCCAGGGGTGATTTTGACCTCCAGGGGTGTTATCTAATGTATGGAGGTATTTGTGATTGTCACAACGTGGGTGGAGGAAGATGTTACTGGTGCCTCATGTGTAGAGGCCAAGGATTGCTGCTAAATGTGCTATGATGCTCAGAACAGGCCCCACAACAAAGGATTTTTCAGCCACAAACGTTAATAGTGCCAAGATCGAGGAACCCTGATATAGAGTAGGTAGCTGAGGCTTAGAGACTTCAAATCATCTGTGTTACATCGCAGAGTTGGACAGTTAGGAATGGCAATGATAATTCATATTGATTAATAGCTGTATTAGACTCTGCTTGAGCTGCCATAACAAAATACCACAGGCTGGGTGGTTTAAACAATGAAAAATTATTTTCTCATCATCTGCCAGCTAGAAGTCCAAGATCAAGTCCAACATGGTCAGTTTCTGGTGAGGACTCTTCCTGGCTTGCAGACAGCCGCCTCGCTGTGTCCTCATATAGCCATTTGTCCGTGTGTGCTTGTTGCAGGGAGGAGGGAGATCTGCTGAGCATGAGCATGAATGTGAGAGCTCTGACATCTACTCCGATAAGGACACTCATCCTATTGGATCAGGGCCCCACCCTTATGACTTTATTTTACCTTAATTACATCCTCAAGGCTCCATCTCCAAATACAGTCATACTTGGAGTTAGGGCTTCAAGATGTGAATTTTTGGGGGACAAAATCCATGCCTATCAACTGCTCTCTCAGTGCCTGGCATTGCTCTTAGGACGTTATGGGTATTGTCATTATCACCCTATCACAGACACGGAAATTGAGATGCAAGGAAAAGCCAGTGACTTACCTGGGGTGACAAGGGTGTGGGGGCACTGCCGGATGTACACCAGGCAAAAGTCTCCAGAGCCTGTGCTCTCCATCCCTGGGATGCACTTCTCTGAGGGGCTCTGGCATGAATCTAGGTTTCCAGCTGTGTCCCAAGTTCTGTCCTAAGCTCTGCCCTGCACCTTATCTCCTTTTACAAGTTTATGGCCCAAGATACAGCCTGAGAATAAATAAGAGCTCAACACCATAGCTTGAACACGTGCAGATCAAAGAGATTTGTTGAATGTAGCAAAAGGGATGAGCCTCTAGAGGAAGCCACCATGAGCTCCTGGGAGAGATATCACAGATGGGCTCATTGTATTTTCCTCTATCCCAGGCCCCCCAGGCTTGGGCTCTAAGGCAGTGCAGCTGTGGAGCTGGCATCTGGGCTGGTGGCCTGTGGTGATCACCAGCTCATAGCAGAGATAGTGTGGCTAATTGAGACAGCAGTTGTGGCCTCCAGCTTTCTGATTATGGAGTAAGGAGAAGCTCCGCTGTCACGCTGCTCAGCAGTGGCATCCTGGGACTCACTCCTGGGAGCTGAGCCTGCAGCTACTCCTCTGGGCCTTCCAGGATGTTGTAAGTACCAATTCCCTGTATTAAATCCCTCTCTGCTTAATCCAGTCAGAGTAGTGTCTGATCTACTGCTGCGTGCTGATGGATACTGCCTGGCAAGGAAAGGGAAGGCGGGGCTGCGGGAAGAATCTGGGGGAGGCTCCTTCCCAGTCCATAGGCACCTCGTGGTCAGGGATCTGGGGTCCTGGGCGGGGAGAGAGAGCTGCTAGTATTTTTCTTGAGAGTCACTGCTGCTGCTAAGTCACTTCAGTCATGTCTGACTCTGTGCGACCCCATAGATGGCAGCCCACCAGGCTCCGCCGTCCCTGGGGTTCTCCAGGCAAGAACACTGGAGTGGGTTGCCATTTCCTTCTCCAATGCATGAAAATGAAAAGTGAAAGTGAAGTCACTCAGTTGTGTCGGACTCTTCGTGACCCCATGGACTATAGCCCACCAGGCTCCTCCGTCCATGGGATTTTCAGGCAAGAGTACTGGAGTGGGGTGCCAGTGCCTTCTCCTTGAGAGTCACAATAGGATACATAAAAGATACCAAGCCGGGAGGTGTTAGAGCTGAGTCCCTAGTCTCCTCTCTCCTCCTTACTCGATGTGTGAACTTTGGTGAGTCTGTTGCCCTTTCCTGGACTCAGGTGTTTCCATCAGTCTGAGTCTCAAGCCTGACCTTCTGTGGCATCAGGTCTGAAATAACCAAGGGAGCTTGAAGGGGGTGGGACGCAGGCTGGGATTTTCAGCAGAGCCCTCTTTAAATGTCACAGTGCGAGGCTTTCCCATTTAAAGAGAGATTGACAGCCACAAGCAACCTAACAAGATTGCCGCTCTGCTCCTTCTCTTAGTAGACAGAGCATCTCACAAGCTAGAAATCAAGAGGTGCCTCGGGGAAGGGAGCGGGGAGCAAACGGCACCATTTACCAACTAGTCACAGGTCTGGGCTCTGACAAGAAGCAATTATTCAAGACAAGGCACCTGAAGAAAGGGGCAACTGGGCTCAGGGCCCCAGTGGAACTTCCTTCCGGGCCCCCCACAAGAAGAGGGGAGGATGTGTATGGCGTCCCTCGCAGGCTGCCTCCACTTAGCTCTGGACAATGAAGCTTCAAGAAAACAACCTAAGGAGAAGGTGGCTGCTGGAAGTGGTGGCAAGATCTCTGCTCTGTTGCTAGCTTGCTGTGTGACTCTGGATAGTCTATTCATCTCTCTGGGCCTCTGTTGCCCTTATAAAATAAGAAAATGGGTTTCATTCTAAGGGCAGGAACTGCCTGCTCTGTTTAGCCCTTAATCCCAGCATTGGAACAGTGCCTGGCATGCAGCAGGCTTTGATCAAAGTTATTAGTTGAAAGAATGAAATGGATCCTATGGCAAGACCTGGAATGGTTTTAAGCACAAAAGGTAAGGTTTTAGTCGTGCTTTAGAAGAACCACCTGGCTGCCCCATGGAGGATGAGAAAGAGGGCACAGGAGGCTGCTGCAATAAAATGATGGATATAAAATAAAGACCAGTGAGCTGAAGGCTGTGAGAAGTGGCAACCCAGAACTTTACATCTGGTAAATATTTTAGTGTACAGGTACATCATCTGATGTCATCTCTACAAAGGCCTGGGGATGGGACAGAGCTAGGATTGGTACTTGCTCTTCCAGACTCAGAAATATGATTTAGAGAGAGGAAGGAAGTGCATTATGCAAGAGTGGAGCTGGTAAATGGCAGATTCAGGACTCAAGTGAGGATGTGAGAAGACACTTAACGTCACTAGTTTTCAGGGAAATACAAATTAAATCTGCTATAAAATATACCCAGTAGAATGGCTAGAACTAAAAAGACTGTTCATAACAAGTGTTGGAAAGAATGTGGAGGAATGGGAACTCCCCTACCCTGCCGGTGGAGGTATAATATGGCATAGTCTCTTGGAAAACAGCATGGTATTTACCAAACCCACTCCTAAGTAGTTACTTGAGAGGAATAAATATGTGGCTGCCCAGCGATTTGTTCTTGAGTTTTCATAGCCAGTTGGTTCAAAAAAAAGCCAAATAAGTAACCCAAGTGTTCCTCAACATAGGAATATATGCAAACTGTGGTTTGACCACACAATGGAATACTACTTAGCAATGAAAAGGAGTGAGTGACTGATACAGGCATAAGGGTGGATATCAAAAGCAGAATCCTGAGCATAAGAAATCAGACACAAAAGGATAGAAACTACAGTATATGATTCCGTTTATATGAAACTCTAGAAAAGTCTAATCTGTATTGACAGAAAGTGGAGTGTGGTTGCCTGGAGCTGGAGCTAGAGAGAGAGATTGAATGTGGAGGAGGAAGAGGAAGCTTTAGGGGGTGATAGAAATGCTCCGAATCCTGATTGTGGTATTGGTTGCATTTACCCAAGCTCGTCACAGGATACTTTTGAGTGCATGGGATTTATTATACTAAACTTGTATCTCCATCAGATTGATGTAAGAGATCAATTGATGCCTCTTCCAGGGCTCCTGTAGCTCATTCTGGTTCCCTGTGGCTCTCCGAACCAGGTAGATGATTGAGGTGTGTGGCCATCCACCTAAGGAAGCCCTGACCCATTCCTGACCCTGCTCCTGGCCTCTAGGACTTTACTTGTATGTGAGGTTCACCGAACCGGGGAGGCATCAAAGCCATCTGTGGCTGCCTTCCCAGCCTTGCTCCCATTTGTATTTCCATGTCCATGTATCCACCTGGTGAGGAGACCTTGCAGAAAGGAACAGCTTTTACTGTCCCTTGCTTTGAGACAACACTCTGGCTCTAGCTTCAGAGGTGGCTGGCCATCCCCTGAATAATTTGGGGGTCTTAAATGTGGCTGGTCTTTGTTCCAAAAGGCCTTGCTAAAACATAGGCAGGCACAACCTTCCATCAACCTTAGAGTCTGTTCCCCTGCAGGGCTGACTTTGATCCCCTGGGGGCAGTAGCCTTTGTGGAATCTGAGTATCCTTCCCTCTCTCCTGCAGCCAGCAACTGGCCCTGCAAGGAAGATTGCAGTGACCAGCATTCACACTGAGTGATGTTTGCTCTCTGGAGAAAATGTTCCACACTCAATGGGAAGGAAAATCCCAGAAAGAGAGAGGAGAGGGCAGAGCATCCATCAGTGGGGGGTGAGATCACTGAGGGGTGGAGACGTCTCAGGTAGGGGCTGGCAGGATGGTCTAAAGGGAGGACAGGGTCTCTTGCTTGTTAGGCTGTCTGGATCCTACACTGCCTCCTCTTACAACCCTGCTTTGTCTCCTCTGACTTGGCCTGAAGGACAAAGATGTCCGCTGATCTAGGATCCAAGGTCAATTAGGGTCTGGCCCCAGCTGCCCTTCCAGCCACTCTTGTTTGCATTGCCTTCGCTCATGCTGTCTCCACCTCCTAGCGGGCCCTCCCTCACTTTCCGATGTGGTATGTTCTCATTTGCATTCTAGTCTCAACTTTAGACTCTTCTTGAAAGCCTTCCTTGACCCTCCCAGCAGAAGTAATTGTTCCCTTCTCTGAGCTCAGAGAAAACTTGGCTTGCTCTGCTGTTTATTTCTGAGTTGTTTTCATGAACCAGCTCCCTTCCAAGTCGGGATGTTCACAAGGGCAGAGCTTGCATCTTTCTAAGCTCTCAGCCTGGGCTTGTGTGCCTGCTGCAGACTGGGCACCCAGGAAATGCTGGTTGAGGGAGTGAGTGCCCTTGGTCTGCACTTGGGCACAGCAGCTCTGTGGATGCTGGCATCCTGCACAGGCGGGTCCTGTCTGTGTATGGGCAGCTGAACCCTGGCATCTGGAGTAGGACCCTGGGGCTTGGTCCCGTAAGCCAGGCTGGGCAGCCAAAAAGAGGACAGACTTGGAAGCTGGAACCAGCCTGCTAAGCCCATGATATTTACCAGGCTGACAGTTTCCCAGCCAAAGCAGCCCAGAGACAGGGGATAGCTGGAGAAAGTGGGTCATCTTGACTCTTATTCAAGACACCAGGGAGGGCCCTGGGGTTTAGCCGTGGCAGTGATGGAGACTGATGCTGTCATTTGCTTGGATCCAAATGAAAGGGATTAGTGACTGCAGAAATATATTAATTTTCCATGCAGCAGAGGGCAAGAAGAGGCAGTAGAGGATTTTAAAAAGAAAGAAAAAAAAAGAGAAACTGTGTATGCACTTGTGTGCATGTGCCTGTGTGTGCATATACATGTGTGTGTATACTGCACACACATACCCATCATCCACACCGATGTCACGCGTCAGCGTTCGACTGCAAGTATCTTCATAAGTCTGACATGCTGGAGAAGAGGCGTCAGCTTTAGAGCTCGAAGACTCTGGTTTGGGCCTCAGCATTCAATCAGGATGCTGCCCTCTGTGAACTTAGGTTTCTCCTCTGGGATGCAGACATGTTGACTATCCTCACAGACCAAAGTGTGGATAGTCAGAGTGATGGCAGTGGCAGTCTGCTGTGGACATGAGAGATGTCCTTCAGAAGCTACTCTGCTCCTGCGGTTGGATTTCCCAGCTCCTCCTGTGTATGGATGAGGTTCAGGTCACCAGGTCACACTCAGGATCCATCTGCAGGCCACACACCTCCAACCCCAGGGAAGCTAGGGATGGTGCCACGTCTGGAGTGGACGGGTGTCCATGGACATGGCAGAGCTGGGAGCCCCGAGCCATTTCCAGCAGATGCTGTGACCTGGGGCAAGCTCCATCCCCTTCTTACTTTGTTTTCCCCACTTGCACAATGACAGCCTTAGTTATCCTGTTTCAGAACACTTTGGGAGCAGGCAGGGCGTATGACTGGGCCAGGAAATCTATGGTGGATGACCCATGTGAGAGTCAAGGCCGACTGTTAAAGGCACCTCTTTCTTTCATCCTTCACTAGTACTGTGTCCCCTGGCCTCACAGCCGCCACTGCCTTTGCTCTTTTACATAAGAAATTACATTCAGTTAGGTTCTGCTCTTCCCTGAGAAGCCGGGCTCCTGTGTGTGGTCCACCATGGCCTCCCTTAGGAGTGCAACTGGCTCATCACGACGCCCTTTCCCAGTAGTGACGGCCAGACAGACGCCTTCCCCCTTCTGCTCGGCAGACAGACAGCACTGTCCACATGGTCTCTTCCTCCAGTCCCCCTTCTCCACAGAAGGCAGGGGAAAGGGAGGGGTCATTTCCCTAGTTTTACGGAAAGTCAGGGCTTCCAGCATCGGAAAGGCCGCCTCTGCCTCCTGTTCAGGTAACTCTTCATGCAGGACAGACTTTAAGCCCCTTCCCCTCCCACCCCCTCCCCCCTCCTCTGCTTAGGCTGGCTCAGGCCCTCGGCTCCCAGACACTCTCTGGAATATCCTCCCTTCCCCCTGAGCCCAGGAAACTCTTAAGTTGTTCCAGGCTCAGCTCCGGCTTTGCCTCCCCAGTGAGTAGACTTGCTGGACCCGTGGTCCTGACCCTCCCCTCCGGGTGCCCCTTGACTTCAGGGTGCATAGATTCTGTAGTAGCTTAGGCACCTCTTTACCTGCGTGCATGGAGCTCCATCAGAGTGTCTCTTTGCCTCAGTCGTCCTTGTTCTCAATCCCAACCCAGAGTCTGGGTCTAAGGAAAGGCCCCCAAAACATTTGAGATGTGAGTTTGGACTTCCCCGGGAGATGGTATAGGGGCCTGGCCTCATTCTGTGAGCATGGCTAAAAGACCCATTTCCCATATACCTCCCAATTCAAATTCAGCCTGCTCCAAGGACCCCAACCCCGGCCTCTTGCCTGAGTCTTGAATGAGCAGGAATGAGATCCCCAATTTTGTCTGGGGTTCCTCCCAAGCCCTGCCTATCTCCTCTCCCCAGTCCTGATCCTTTATTCCAGAGACAGAGAGATACAGAGACAGAGAGAGGCCAGAAGACAAGAGAAAAATGCAAAAAAGAGATTTAAGTTGAAACGGAGACAAATACACATGGAGAGACAAAGAAAAAGGAACAGAATGAAAGAGAGCGAGAAGACGCAGGCAGAGAGGCAAAGCAGGAGACGATCAGAGGAGGGGAGGGAGAGCAAGCTGGAGGTGGCAGGCGGGGTTCAGGCAGCCTCGCAGCTGCGGAAGGGAGCCTGCCAGCCTGGCGGCGAGGGGCTGGCCCAGCATAGGGCCCCAGCACGGGCCGGTGGCAGCTGGGCTGGGCATTTGGCGGCCTCCGCTGAGCCCAGGCCCCTGCGCCTGACCCAAGCCCAGCTGCTCCAGCCCTCTTATTTTGCCGCCTGCAGCCTCCAGGCAACCTTCATGCTCTGGGACCAGGAGCCGGGGGGAGCAAGTGGCAAAGCCGGGCCTCTGAGGTCACCTCTGCCAGACAGGGAGGCAGCACCGCATATTCCAGCAGCGGGACCCAGGCAGAAGCCCATTCCATTTGGCTTGGGGAGGAGACATGTGGTTTTCGTGACAGTGGATCTCCTTTCTAATTAGAGACTCACTGAGGCGTGTGTCAAAATCGGCAGCATTTTTTGAGCTCCACAAATAAGAACAGCACCTCATTCCAGGGCAGTGTTTCCTGCGTTTGAGGCACCTCCCTGAAGATGCTGTTTCTTTGACGCACTTTCCATAGCATCCCCGCTCACTGGGTGTCAAACCCATCAGGAAGCCGGGGCCTGGAAGGTAAGAGGGGGTCCAGGCACGTTAACCGCTAAGTGTCAGTGCCAGGACCTGAATCCCATTAGCAGGTGCCACCGAGCTCCCAACTGGCCCCCGGAACTCTGGGGTCCCATCATGGCTGACCGGCCTGGGGGACAAACTGCGGCTGGGCTGCAGAGCGAGGATGGGCACCAGGTCAGGAGTCCTTTTTCTCCTATTTTGTGGCAACACGCGGTCATACATTTAGGGATGCAGGGTGAGTAAGCCAACATAATTTTTCAAGCAATGAAGGTGTTTAAATTATTTTCCCTTGGAGCCCTACTCATTTTTTGTGCTCTGCTGCACTTCCCTGGAATCAGAGCCCAGCTGGTTGCTGGGCAGCTGGGGAAAGAGATCGGGGACCTAAAATTGAGTCAGAAGTGATTGACATGCAATGAGATGGGGGCATATTCTCCTATATTCCTCTTGAGGCAAAAGCTTAGATCCCAACACAAGGTACAGGGCAGGGCTGTGTGGAAGGGGACAGGGAACAGGGAAGAAAGAAGGGAGCAGGTGGGAGGTCAGTCATCGGGGTGCTGTGTGGACTGTGAGGTTTGTGACATGAGCTCCTCGCCCCCCTCCTCCCCCCGATGGCTTCATCAAAGTCACTAACTTCTTACTTGTTAGTTGCCTGTATGTGGGCACCAGGTTGGTTCACAGATGTCTGCATGGAGTTGTTGAGAGAGAGGAAAAGCCAAGGGCAAGGATTTGTGTGCTCACAGACCTTGGAGTTGGGGTTTCCAGCCAAGCATGCCTCAGTATCCAGGGCTCAGAGGCCCTAGCTGACATCTGGGTTATGGACACACATCAAATAGGGCCCGGGATGCTGAGTGGGAGGTGGTGGGGAAGGTACTGGCTATCGAATCAGGACCTAAGAGAGCCTGCCAGGCTGAAGTGAGACTGAGTCTGGGAGGCTGAAGTTCATTCACAGAGGAGATTTCTAGCCAAGATGGCTGATTAGGCTGATGCGAGATCATCTTCCTTTTCCAGATGCTTGATGGAGTAGGAGGAAGAGCAGAAGGAGGAGCACAGGGGAAGCCGCAGAGCATGGGGTACCAGAACAGATTTGTGCTTTAGGAGCTGGATGCAAACTCGGGCTGAGAAGGGCTCGGGCCCCAGATCTGGGCTCTCTGGGGAGAGTCAGTAGCCAGGAAGGAATTAGGTCATTTGCATTTGGAAGCCAGAATCCTGTGGGAGGTGGTATGATTGGCCCCAATTATGCACCCCTCTCTGCAGCCAGACTCCTGCCATCGCCTCATCGTGGGAAGAGTATTTGTTCATGCCTCTTAACTTTGGGCTCAGCTGTGAAACTTGTTTTGGCCAATGTACCAGATGCCTGAATAAAGATTCAGAAGGATGGTGACAGCCTGGAGTAAGGCTAAATCTAATAGGAGGGAGTTTAATTGGGACTGGAGACTTCCATCCAACATGGCGGACAAAGCTGACATGTGATGGAGAGTGACAGCGTGCCAGTCTGGGCCCAAGTCTCCCTTGTTTCTGCTGGCTGTGTTGAGTCTCTGCCAGAGTCTTGAAAGGTACCTGCCCTGGTTATTCTGTTCGTCTAAGGAAGATGAGAGGATGGAGAGCGGGGCTACCCAAGCTGACCCCAGATAAGGTGTCCAACCATCCCAGTTCTCCCAGGCCGGTGAGGTGTACTGGGATGTGGGACCTGCAACACCCAAATTGAGAAAGTCCTGGGAAAACCAGAAAGAGCCAGTCATCCTACCCACACACTTGGTGAGAGAAGCACGGCCAACCCAGCTGCAGTCTGAAGAGGGCCACCTTGCCCCTGCAGCCTTGATCAGGCAATGCAGAGCTAGGCTGAGCACTCTCTCAGCTGACCCACAGACACTTCATCCACGAGTCGTTCTTACTGCATCCTCTCTGACTTTGTGATTATTGTTCCACAGCAATATTGTGGCATAGCTAACAGATATTGCCATGAACTCAGACATTGTCACAGTGAGGAGTGAGCTGCCCGCACCAAGAGATCCTAGAGCCTCAAGGTGACTCAAAAATCCACTTCTTAGTCAGTGTGTTAAGCCAGTGCTCTCTATCCTGACAGCATGTTAGAATTTCCTAGGGAGCATAACAAAGCCGAATATCCAGAACACTTTCCAGAGAGTCTGTTCAATTCTTCTGCCACGCGGTCCTGGCTTCATCATTTTTTTAAAAAGCCCACCTGATGTGAAGGCAGGTTTGGGAATTGGTGGATTAAGTGGCAGACCAGACACAGCTGAAAAAACAATGCTTGAGTTGGCTCAGTGGAAGTTGCTGTACCTGAACTGGCACACACCAGCTCCTTCTCACCCTGGAAGGGGAGAGGCAGCTTGGAAGAAGTTTCTGTGATTCCGACTCAGGGGTCTGAGTGGACCCAAGATCCTTTGGGTTATCAGGGTCCTGGAGATGTAAAGAAGGCTGGGGAGGAGTGAGGCAGGAGTCCTGGGCTACACACCCGCGTTCTGTCCTCTCCTCTAAGAGGCAGGAGCACAGTGTGAGCTATGCCTAGGCCTGAGCTTCCCAAACTTTAAGTGCCCGGGAAGCGGCTGTGAATCTTGTTACAGACATGTAGGTTCCCACTCACGTGGAGCTCACAGGTCTGGGGTGGAGCTGATTCCCTGCATTTCTCAGGTGACATCCATGGGCTGGAGCACATATGAGTAGGAAGCAGGTGGGAAAAGAGGGGAGAGGACGCCAGGTTCCAAGATCCCTTTGGACAGTTCATACCAGAGAGAAGAGGGTTCATGAAGGTGGCGGGTGTTCCCATTCTAGAAGGGCTGCCATGGGATCTGGAGGTTCAGCATGGCCCCATAAGGCAGACCTGGGGCAGAGAGAGGCGTCTCACTGAGTACGGAGACAAAGTTCAGGATGAAATGACTGCCGTGGGAGGTGGGTTGCTGCTCGTTCCAGCAACGCAGTGGGGCTGTCACCGGGAGCAGGACGATCCCTCAGGGAGAGGGCCCGGGTGTGGTCATCCACCCAGAGCCTTCAGGGCCTCTTCCTGCCCCAGACTCTTGGATCCTTGAGGTCATTCATTTCTGTATTTGGGTCAAGAACAGAGCCTGGGTGGAGCTGATGAGAGGCTGTGGGTAGCTGCAGGGAGGCCTCCCTTCCATGCGCACATGGAAATCTCACCACCTGCTGGTTACCCAGCCAGGTCTGGACACGCGGGCAGCCTCTCTGGGTCCTCTCTCTCTCTAAGAGGAGACTTTGGTCTCTGGGAAATGGACACCCCTGGTGGAGGCTGCCTCCTTGGCCAGACTGCTTAGCTGGCGCCAGGGGACATCAGATTCCAGAGGAATCAAATCTGATGACATTTGTGCTCAGTGTCTAAGCTGAGAGCAGGACTCTGTTTCACAGCTGTCATGGCCTGCTGTACTGCTGGGCAAGGCCAGTCCTCGTCTCCTGCTCTGTACAATGAAGTTGGTGTGAATGGCCCTTCCATCTCTGACTTTCTACAACTGTATGGAAATTTTGGCCTGTTTGGCTTCCAGATTCCAGAAGAGTGAGAATCTGGCCAATTCAGAGGAAACATGATGTTAGGGTAAATGTTCTCTGCATCTCCTTGGAAAAGAGTTCAGGACCATGGAGCTAGAGGAGAGAGCAGGGGGACTGAAGCTGCAACCAGCCTGTGTGGGGCCCCTCTGCCACCCTGGGCTTTGAGTCAAACCAGATGTCTTGGCCCCCAGAGCTCCAGAGAGCTCTCTCCCTCCCTGGCTTCTCCTACTACCCCCACCCTGATCTGGGCCATAGCCCTCAGCACTGTGAGCCAGAGGGATGGGTAGCAGTGGAGATGGGGGCATTATCATTATTACACCCATTTTCCAGATAGGCAAACCAAGGCACATAGAGGTAAATTGATTTTCTGATGTCACATGGCCAGGATGTGCCAGAGATGAATTTGAATACCTTTCTGCCTTGCTCTATTCTGTTTAAGACTGTGTTCTTGAACGCCAGATTCCCAGGCAGATGAGAGACATCAGTTTCTGACCATTTGGGACAGTCTCTGAGCCTGCAAGAGTGAATGCCAGAGATACAGCCACTCCTTCAGGTTGGGTTCAAGGTGAGACCTCACTCCTCAGCCCAGAGATGGGAATTCAGGGTGGGTGAAGTGCGGGAGAAACCCCACTGCTCCAGGGCAGGGCTGACCCAGCATAGAAAGTCAGACTCTAAAGTTCCAGCTTATTGCTTCCAGGCTCTCAGGTTGGAGGCCAAGGCCCCTTGGAGCAGAGCCAGGATACCTTTCCTGCCCTGGTCATGGCTGGCCCAGGGAAGGGGGCCTGGTGGGAATTCTGACTGGGAGGGGCTGGCAACAAGCAGGCAGCTGGCAGTTCAGTATGGCAGGAAAGCATCAGACAGAGGGTGAAGGACCCTGCATCCCCTGGGAGAGGTTTCCATGAATCCCCTCTTGGCACATTACTGTCTGAGCACTGCAGCCACTCCAGAGACCTCCTGGGCTCTGCTGCCACCTCTTCTGGAGTTTCTTTTGGAGTTCCACAGCTGAGCCTGATGGAGAAGCAAGGGAAGGCCAGTGTCTGTGTTTTGGAACTTTCCTATCAAAATACAAGGAGCTGGGGAAAAGCGAATACTGTTGAAGCCCAGGCAAAGATGGAGAAAACTGCCTTTTATGGCCGAAGCTATTAAAAGTCTACTTAGGAACACGGTGGCTGGCTGAGGCTTGCCTTCCTGCCAGGATTCCTCCCAACCTTCCCTCGGCTGTTGGCCCTTCCTGACTTCACCTCAGTGCTTGTGAAGGGTTTTCGGGGGCTCCTGACAACTTTACGCTCGCAGCTTGGCGAACACCCATCTGCGTGGATCTCAGAGTGCATCAGGGTTCGTTTCCAAGGACCAGTCGTATTTCACGGTCTGTGCGGACTTTGCCATATTGGAAACTGCTGGCTGTGGAGGGACCGTTAAAAACAAATGTTCTGTGTTTTCAGCCTCTCTCACCTGCCAAGAGGTTTCCTTGATGGCACTGGCCCAGAAAACCATGGCAGATGAAGATTAGATTAGAATAAATTGATTTAGAAGT
This sequence comes from Aepyceros melampus, assembly GCA_006408695.1. NCBI lineage: Eukaryota > Metazoa > Chordata > Mammalia > Artiodactyla > Bovidae > Aepyceros > Aepyceros melampus. Next base: position 973,063 of record SJXQ01004947.1, on the reverse strand, counting down.
GACATGAGGCTCCTCGGGAGAGGCTTAAATATTTTATACTTGAGTACGACATAGATCTCAGCTGGGCCCTGCAGGAAGGGGGAGGGAATGGGAATCCTATACCCAGATTCAGCGCAGCTTTGGAATGTGACGGATGGAGGCAGGATGGGCTGGTCTTACGTGCTGCTGTATAAGCCTCTCTGCCTCAGCTTCCTGATTTGTGGTTGTTGCTGTGCTCGGTTGTGTCCGACTCTGCAACCCCATGGACTGCAGCATGCTAGGCTTCCCTGCCCTCCATTATCTCCTGGAGCTTATTCAAACTCATGTTCATTGAGTCAATGATGCCATTCAACCATCTCATCCTCTGTCATCCCCTTCTCTTCCTGCCTTCAATCTTTCCCAGCATCAGGGTCTTTTCCAATGAGTCAGTTCTTTGCTTCAGGCAGCCCAAGTATTGGAGCTTCAGCTTCAGCATCAGTCCTTCCAATGAATATTAGTTGTAAAATGTGATAAAAGGGTGTTTATGACTAGTCTCTTAGAAGTTTTTGGAAGTCTCCCCAAATCAGCCTGGATTGGGGCCCTCTTCCCAGAGTCCCAGGAACTCTGGGCAATGTCTGGAGGTTGAAGGCAGGGTTAGGGATTTCCCCGTGAGACTAGGATTCATAAACTAACATCTCGGAGGCTCTCACTCGTCAAGTCATAATCCCACCTGGGTGAGGCGGTGCCCTTTCCCACCCCCACCGCCTTTACACCCTCACTGGAGTTCCATCTGGCACTTTCTCCGTCTTCAGTTGCTCTGGCTTTTCTCTGAGTGATAGGATTCCTGGAGCACAGAGGGAGGGGTATTTTTCCAGGGCCTGCACACCCCTAACCCTATCCCTACCCCAGCAACCTTCCGTTGAAGTTACCCATCTGGAGGGAGCAGAGTGATTTGCATATTGAGCTTGGAAACCATAAGGTTCCCCTGGGGGCTCTTCCTTGACCTTTGTTTACCTTGGTGACCCAAATAGAGGGGAATTAGGGATCATTGCCAGTGTCTGGCATGCTATAGTTCATCGGGTCGCAAAGAGTTGGACGTGACTTAGTGACAGAACAATAACAACGTCAGTGTCTAGAGTCTCTGGGTGAGGCTCTTCTGAAAGGGGTGGGGGCTTCTACCCTGCATGCCAATGAGTGTCTTTCTGGTGCCAGTGAGACCTTCCTGGGGCCGCGGCAGTGAAGTGTAGATAGGAGTTCCTGTGGGCTGGGGAGACAGCAAGCCTTCTCGAAAGAAAGCGAATGTGAAGGCACGAGCTCTGACCTCGGTTGAATCCATGGGTCCAGTTCATAGGGAGGACACAGCTAGAGAAAAGAAAAGCCTGGTTTCTTATTGCCTAGGAGAAAATTCATCTCCAGGAACATTTCTCTTAGAGTGTGTGAGGTCTTCTGGGGAAGCTTTGCTTCTCCAGGGCAAAGAATTGTAATGTGGTATTTGAATGTCTGGCCAATGAAGTAATCTGAAGGGATGGAGAATAACTCTTGGGAGACAATTTGTGGGGCCGCAGGGCTCTCTAGACCTTTCAGCAATGACCCTGATCTTGCGGCCATTGTCTTGGGCAGGTTCTCATCACCCCTACAGTCTTTTTCCCTCCCAGCCCTTCCTTCTCACCTCCCAGGAGGTAGATAGGATCTTGGCAGCTGTCTACCCCCTTGCCATCATGCACACAGGGTAGGTGAGCCCCACGCTGAGAGCCACAAGGGGCTAGTTGGATGGCATTTGTTCACTGTTTGAAAATGCAATATGGGCGTGGGGAGTTAGGACCCTGGCGAAAGTACCAACGGCTAAAAGGACGTTGGAGGTGAGCCAGGCTTTCATTTTTCCAATACATTTTGAGGATTTGCAATGTGCCAGGCAGTCCTGGGCACTGAAGATACAGCAGGGAACAAGGTGGGGCTTTGACTTTAGGGATGGAGAAGGGGAGAGAGAAGAACAAGCAAGTAAACGCGTGAAGGTTCTTTCCGGCATCCTAAGTGCTGTAACAGAAGTGACGTATGATGGCAAGATGGAGGATGAGTGGGTGAGGGCAGCTTTTAATCAGTGGTCAAAGGCACACTTTGAGGGAGTCAGTGGAACAGAGGAGGGGTGAGAGAAGATGTAGGAAGGTGTAGCAACATCATCTTCCTGACGACAGCCAGGAAGGCGCTGTCACTGTCCAGTGTCTTGGGCCAGGAAGATGACAGTGGAGGTGGGGGAAGCAGACCGAAATGGGACGAGTTTTAGAGGCATCACTGAGGAGGTGTGTCGACAGATTGGATGCTCTGGGTATAGGGGAGAGAGAAGTCAAAGGTAAACTCAGAAAAGTTTTGCTGAGTATACGTGTTTACTCTATGCCGTTGCAGCCAGTGATTTGTGACGTCTTATGGAAGAACACAAAGAGTACAATCAAGTAGTTTACTTCAAGAATCGGAACCAAAGCGGGGGAAAAAAGACATGCAAAATAGCCCCAGCCTAGGGGCCGAGTTATCACAGTGGAGTTTCAAATTGGACTTGGAGTTTCCTGGCAGGCAGGGAAAAAGAGAAATAATATACAGCTAAGATAATATTCATGATTTTTAGAGTAAAAAAAAATACCGTTTTCTCAAAGCCGAGATTCTCTTGGCTAGAGTCTAAACAAACTTTTTTCGCAGGACGCTTTTTTTTTTTTTAAACAAAGATCTTTGCTTGCAGTACCGAGTGGGATCTTAGACATGCCTGTGGCACCTGCACCAAGAAATTGTACCTGACTTTCCTAAGAGTTGTTGCCCAAAGACCCAGGGAGTCCCATTAAAGTGCAGCTGAGTGGGGGAAAACATGACCGTAGCCTTCTAATGGTTCATGGAAGATGGGATGTTAAACTGTCCTTAGAAACCAGAGTGGAGAATCATAACAAAATAAAGAAGGGCTAAAAAGTGCTGAGACTCAGGAATGAAAATTGCGATCCTTGTGTGAGTCAAAAAGTCATGTCCGTCTTACATTTGCTTTTAATGTTCTACATGCAGAGTTCATGTTTTCGGATTAAAAAATTGGTATCGCCACATCAGAGACAAACTTGAAAAATACTAAAAAGAGTAGATAAAATAAAAATTAAAATCTGCCCTCTGGGATAACCAGTAGTAATGTTTAATGCAGTTCTTGGTCTCATACACATGTGACACACACACACACACACACACACACACACACACCAGATATTTGTGTGATAAATTCATGTCACATTTCCTTTCTTAGATGCACATTTTTCATCTTTAATATCTCCAAGTGTGCTTCTTTAACATTTCCTTATATTGAAATATTTTTAAACTCTGTGGTGCATCTTAAAACCATGGCTTTTGTACAGGGAATACTGTATAAAGCTAGAATATTAGGGTTTTTTGTGCATATATAAATTGATCTCCTACAACGTTCATTTAACATTACATTATGAATATTGCCACATGCCTTGAAATATGCTCTGAAGATAAAGAGTTTTCCTGGCTACATAATATTCTATCCTAAGAATGTCCCCTTATGGACTGTTTTTCCTCTCTTACTGAAGAACACAGTTTTTCAACCACACGCAAATAAGAGAAGTGACTCCCATAACTTGAGGCAAAACCACACAGCAGATGAACTCTGAGACAGAATTTCTGTGTGTCCTGGTGGCATTTGGTATAACAGTGGTCCCAGTGCCCCAGAGGCCTAAGTCCTCTCACTGCCATTGCTCCAGCTACGACCCGAGTGTGCTGTTTAATTGTCATTGGATGCCAGGTGCTCCCTCTTTAAGACAAGAAAGCTTGCTGAAGTTCTTTCCCTTGGAAGGATGCTAATAACTAGACCTGGCCAGGGGATCTTCCCAACCCAGGTTTCCAGTCCATGTCTCCTGCATTAGCAGGCAGATTCTTTTACCACTGAGCCACCTGGGAAGCCCTGTTTACGTGCATATGTGTGTGTATATATATTTATATGTGTGTATATAAATATATTTATGTGTATATGTATATGTGTGTATTTCTATATGTAAGTGTGTGTGTGTGTATAAATTTAGCATTTTAGTGGCTTCTAATTTCAAATCCCAGAACCTCCTTCTGGCTCCTTCAAATGCGTGCTGTTGGAGGAGGTGACAGGGAGGGAAGTTTGGGGTGCTGTCAGAGGACCCAGTTTCACTGTCCTCTCCCTGGAGGTGTGACCTCTGACTGACACCTTCCTTCTTAGGGCTCAGGTTTCTCATCAATAGGGGCTGGAGGCTAGGCTGGTTTTTCAAGAGTCCACATTTGAGAATTCCAGACCGGGGCCTGGTCATTTCCTGGGTATCTGTCCACTTTAGATTAGAAAAATCCCCAGAAAACCTCAGGCCACTGCACCAGGATTGGATCCCATTGCCCCTCACTTGTCCTAGAACATTCTAGAGAAGCTTTGCCCTTTCCCCGCAGCAAACTGGGCAAGTACAATTTATTAGTTGCGCTATTGCTACACTGACACATTAGCATCTTCAGTTTACAAGGCAAGTTGCCGTCCGCCCTCTCGTAGAGCTTTGCAAACACCCTCGGGGATGGGGGCACTGAGCGCACTGTGTCCATTTTACAGGTGAGGGATCTCCGGATAAAAGGTGAAGTGACATGTCCAAGGTTGTACAGGCAGGGTGATAACCCGTGAAATGACTAAGGGCTTCCCCGGTGGCTCAGGTGGTAAAGAATCAGCCTGCAGTGCGGGAGACCCAGGTTTGATCTCTGTGTTGGGAAGATCCCCTGGGGAAAGAAATGGCAACCCACTTCAGTATTGTTGCCTGGAGAATCCCATGGACAGAGGGGCCTCGTCCACGGGGTCACAAATAGTTGGGCACATCTGAGCGACTAACACTTTCACTTCAAGTTGTGAAACGAGGTCTCTCATCCTTGAGTTTGAACAACCATTCCAGATACACTTCTGCTCACCTAGCCAGGATAAGCTATTAGTGAAGCCAAAGGGAGCCGGGAGTGAGGCTGGAGGGGAGGCCAGGAGGCGCTGGCTGGAGAGAAAGGAAGCAGAGCTTCTGGACAGGTGAGGACCCAGTCCTGCAGAGCCAGGCAGAGCCGAGGGCTTTCTCTCAGGGAGGTACTGTCCCCTCCTGCCCTTTGCAGTTCTCCTTCTGCAAGACAGGTGACATGACGTTTTCCGATTACACATGTGGAATGTGTCCACATCCCAGTTGAACAAAGTAGATTTGTAACAGGTCGAACACTCCAGCTACTGGTAATGGATCAGAAACGACGTGGAAGGAGGTATGTTGTGGACTGCCACTGGGCTCCATCCTCAGCCATGTCCTGCCCCACCGTCTCCTGGGAATGTGGACACTGGGCAGGAGGCAGGCTGGCTGTCATTTGCCGATGACATTCAGCTGGGAAAAGCCGAGGCTGTTTCAAATGATGGGCATGAATCCAAATGATTTGAGTGATGGGCGGACTCAACCAAGAATAAATGGCGAGTTCTATTCAGGGATCTCGTAAACATATACCTGTATAGAAAGGTGGCTGTGATTTTGTAGCATCATTTTTAGAGGCAAAAAAGGAGGCATTCAAGTTTTAATTCATAGGTCAGAATGAATGACATGTGAAACTGTCAGGAAACCTCATTAGCGGTGTGGATTCTGCTAATAGAGGTAGATGTTCCATCAGAGGGAAGCAATGATGTTAGTTTATTCCGCATGTTCACAGAAGTGGGATTGCTGAGTTAAAGATTATGAATGTGTTTATAATTCTCCGTATGTATTACCAGATTGACTTCCAGCTGGTGTGTCCCCGACCCGGTTACATGCCCACCAGCAATATGCGAAGAGTGTTCCTTTCACTGCACTCATACCAGCATTAAGTATTATCCTTTTAAAGGATAAAGTAAAAACGTGTCACATTGCAATTTACATTTGTTTATTACCAGTAAAGGTAAATTTCATTTTCACTTTAGTGGACATTGGTTGGTTCTTTTATGAATTATGGGTTAGTGTCATTTTCCGATTTCGCTTGGGGTTTTCACCTTCTTAAATGATTCGCCTGAGTTTTATACCTTACAGAAACTAGCTCTTCTCTCTCACATTTGCTGTAAATATTTCAGAGGAAAATATTTTCTGCAGTTTCTCTTTTCCTCTCTCTGGATCCAGGTTCCTGAATGCCTCAGTCTCAACTTGCATGAAATGTCCCGTGAAATTCCTGGAGAGCCTTCCAGGCCATATGCTCGCAGCTCTGGTGTTCACATGTCAGAAACGATGAGCTCATTCTCCCTGCCTTTGCCACCATATGCGCGCACCCCTAATCTGATGGGCAGATCGGCAGCTGCGGGGGGGAGGATGTGCCCGTGGCTGGCAGAGGGCTGCCTGGCAAATCTTGACATCCCGGAAGGGAGGAGATGGGCAACGGAGATTCCCTTTCTAAAAATGAGTCCCTTTGTTCAGAAAGAAAGTCATAGATTGTTTTTTTTTTTTTTTTTGAGATGGGGGAATTTAAATGCACCTCTCAATTAAGCTCAGATTCTGTCTCTTCCCCACATGGGAGTGAGGAGCAAGGTGAAAGTGTCCCTGTGCTAGAGCTTTGGTGACATGTAGTAGAGAGCTCTGATTCAAGTGGCAGAGTTCTGGTTCACGTGTTGCTGACGCCCGCC
>SJXQ01004947.1:924319-966256 GCA_006408695.1 Aepyceros melampus | reverse complement strand
CCATCTCACCTGCCTTTCTTGCATCTCTGTATTTGGTGCCTGTCCCTGGATGCCAGTGTGGCGGGCTCTGTCTCTGTGCTCAATCCTGCTTTCCCAGGGGAGGTTTAATGGCGTTATCAACCCCCCACTACCACCCCCGTTGCCTACTGCTGAGATGCCTAAAAGGACAGGCTCGGTGGATCACTGCAGGACAGCCAGCCTTTTGAGCAGATTCGCCTGGTCTGCTTGTCAGGAAAATGCTAATGCTGGTCATCTTGACAATCCTGAAGCCCATGGTGACCAGGCAGAAATGGCCTAGCCCAGCCTCCCACACGCCTCTACCCAGCTCTCGAGGTCAGGGTCAGCAAACAGTGGCCTGAGCCAAATCTGGCCACCATGGGTTTTGTAAATAAAATTGCGCTGGCACACAGCCATGCTTATTCACTGACGTGCTGTCTGTGGCGGCTTTCATGCTCTGACAGTACAGTTGAGTAGCTGCAACAGAGAACATAATGGCCCTCAAACTCCAAAATCTTTCCTGTCGGTCCTTTATCAAAAATGGTTCTGACTCCTGCTCTAGGATGATGCCTATAAAGTCTGGTACAGGGAAAAGTGTACACGGGTCCAGAGCAAAGCAAGAAAATCAAGGGCCAGAAGGTGAGCTTCCAAAATAGCTCAATTTATTCAATATAGAGACTGCCCTTTCTACCAAGATTCTATCTGTCCTTTTATTTCTGTTAAAATGTCTTAACTTTTACAAAATAATGATGATGGCAGACTGTAGTTATTTTTTCAAATGTCCTTCCTTGGCCAAATAAAAAGTTGGCCATTCTGTGCAGGTTCGCAAAATACTTTGAAAATTTTATCCACCTGTGAAATACTCAGATCAAGAACCGCTAGCTCTTCTACCCCAGTTGACCCTTCCACATCAACCCAGCTCTTTCCTTTACACTACTCATTTCCATATATATTTTTTTGCCAGCAGTATGCTCATTCATTCATTCAGTTGGTACACTCATTCATTTATTTACTTATTAAGACACTGTTAGACTTGATGATCTCAAACTTTTGGATCATCCATTTTCATTCCTAAAAATTACCAAGAAACCCGAAGAGCTTTTGCTTTTGTAAGTTATATCTATTGACATGGAAAATGAGTCTTGAGAAATGTTAGTAATACTTACCTAAGAATGCATTTAACAATAGCAACAACAAAAAAAAATGATTGCATGTTAGCATAAATATTTTTATTAAAAACAATAATTTCCCAAAATAGAAAAAAATATAATGAGAAGAATGGTATTAATGCCTTTGCAAATCTTAGTTGTCTTAGAAGAAGATGGCTAGATTCCCCGTATCAGCTTACCTTTGAGATACTGTGGATTTGGTTCCAGACCACTGCCATAAAGCAAATTTTGTGATGTAGCAAGTCATACATATTTTTTGGTTTCCCAGAGCATATAAAAGTTGTGTTATATTCTATTAAGTATGGAATAGCATGATGTCTGAAAAACCAATTTATATACCTTAGTTAAAAAAATATATTATTGCTGAAAATTGCTAGCCATTATCTGACAACAAAATGTTGCCAGACTTTCAGTTTATAAAAAACACAGTATCTACTTTTGCATTCAGTCTGTTGCAATATGTCATTTTGGTTGAAGTATGTAGAGAAAATTGTGCTTCACTCAGATTTGTAATTGAGAAAGAGAAGCACCTTTTCAGAAAATTGTGGATAGTCTTCTTTGATACTCCAGCAAAACTCAACAAGTGCAAGTTTCTTAAAGTTCAGTTGTGATGTGGAATCTGAAACCATATTAGAACATTTGGTACCTGGTTACATTAAAATTCATTCATTTATCTTAAACTTTAAATGGATCTTTTACTTACATGTGATTTTGGAGTATGATGTATTAGTAATTCATTAAGTATTCAGAAACACTCAAGTGCACAATGGTGGAGAAGCATTGTCCAAAATCCTAAGTTTCATTCAACAGGTTGGAATTCAGCTTTGCCAACCACATGGTCAGTTGTTGAGCCTGTCCTTAAAGTGACAGGCTTGCTTACTCATTTTTGAAGAGATGTCTACCAGATACCCCTATTTCAATAACTTCTGTTTGTCTGTCAGTTGTGCTTTCAAATAAAAATGATGTTCCATGAAAAATAAGGCAGCTATTTTTGGTTGACACACCACCACACAAGTGATCTTGAGGTCGCTGTAATACGTCAGTACTTAGCAGACATGCTTTTAAAGACTTCTGTCACACACAGTGTTAAAAAGATGTGCTGTCGAGGACTGAGCTTTAGTTGACAATAATTTGTGCTGCTTCATTAAGGACATTCTTAAGTACAATTTCTTTTTTACTTGTGAGTCCATCAGAATAGCACGACTGCTGGTCCGGTTCGGTGCCATAGATTTGGTGTGTGAAAACACCAGAGATTTTATCCATCATCAGTGCAAGCTGTAATACCATCCTAACAAACAGTAACTCTGGCTTAGTAACATTATGAAAAGAGTTTGCATTGTGGATATCCTGAAAGGGTCTTGGAGATCCCCAGGGGTCCATAGATTGTATTTTGAGAACCACTGTATTAAGTGCAGTGAGGGATTTATAGCTGAGTCAAATCTAATTCTTGACATCAAAATGCATGCATGTTTGGGTGCGTGCTCAGTTGCTCAGTCGTGTCTGACTCTTTGCCACCCCATGGTCTGTAGCCCACCAGGCTCCTCTGTCCACAGGATTTCTAAGGCAAGAAAATTGGAGTGGGTTGCCATTTCCTCCTGCAGGGGATCTTCCCAACCCGGGGACTGAACCCGTGACTCCTGCCTTGGCAAGCAGATTCTTTTACCACTGAGCCACCTGGGAAGCCCTGACATCAAATTACTTGTCATCTAGTGGTGGAGCTTGGCATCCTAGCAACTGAAATCCAAGCCTGCATGGGATATATATTAAAAGGTGTTAATTTATTTTGTTGTGGGAGAATGTGCATAACATAAAATTTAGTTTTAACCATTTTAATTGTACAGGTTAGTGGGCTAAGTATGTTCCCCATGTTGTGCAATCATCACCACCATTTAGCCACAGAAACTTTCATTTTCCCAAACTGAAGCTCTGTCCCCACTAAACAATGACTCATTCCTCCCACTCCCAGCCTCTGGTAGCCACTATTCTACTTTCTGTCTCTCTGAATTTGATGATTCTAAGAAACACAAGGAGATCAAACCAGTCAGTCCTAAAGAAAATTAACCCTGAATATGCACGGAAGGACTGATGCTGAAGCTGAAGCTTCAGTACTTTGGCTACCTGATGGGAAGAGCCGACTCATTGGAAAAGACCCTAATGCTGGGAAAAACTGAAGACAAAAGGAGAAGGGAGCGGCAGAGGATGAGATGGTTAGATAACATCAATGACTCAATGGAAATGAACTTGAGCAAACTCTGGGAGATAATGGAAGAGGAGCCTGGCATGCTGTAGTCCATGGGGTTGCAAAGAATCAGACTTGACTTAGAGACTGAACAGCAACAAAAACAGCATCAACAAATACCTCATATAAGTAGAATAAGGCAATAGATGGCCCTTGGTGCCTGGCTTATTTCATTTAGCACTGTTTCTAAGGGTCATCTGTGCTGTAGCATGAGTCAGAATTCCCTTCCTTTTTAGGGCTGAATAATATTCCTGGATGGCTATACAACCTCTTCTTTGTTACTGTTTATCCATCCATGGACACCTTGCTTGCATCCACCTTTCAGCTGTTGTGAATTAAGATTTTTTCATTTCTAATCTTTGTTTAAAAAAATTGTTTTAATTGAAGTACAGTTGATTTACAGTGTTGTGTTATAGCAAAGTGATTCAGTTATCTCTCTCTCTCTCTCTCTTTCTATATATATATATATATTCTTTTTTAGACTCTTTTCCATTTTAGGTTATAGTTCCCTGTGCTATACAGCAGGTCCTTATTGTTTATCTGCTTTATATGCAGTAGTGTGTATCTGTTAATCCCAAACTCCTAATTTATCCCTCCCCTCCCCTTTCCACTTTGGCAACCATGAATTTGCTTTCTATGTCTATGAGTCTATCTCTGTTTTGTGAACAAGCTCAACTATATCATTTTTTTAAGATTCAATATATGAGATATCATATGATGTAAATTAAGATGTTAATTTCTGCACAGCCTGGTCTTGCTCTGTTGGCAGCTCCTGATCATCTTTCTTCCCTTGTTAATAAGACACCAGGTGCTTCCAAGTAAGGCTTTCTTCTAGTGCCACTCGCCCCACTCAGTCAAGGTGGCCCACACATCCTGACCAGGTGGTCAAGGACACCAGCGTTATCCTTCTAGAACATGCTGCTCAGACCTCTCTAACCCCATCCCCATCCCCAACCCCAGCCCCACCTCACCATCTCTTCCTCCTTCGGCTTGCATCCTCTCTCTCCCCCAGACTAGATGTTCAGCAACAGCTGGTCTCCTTCATTTCATCTCGACAAGTCTTTATTGATGACGCATTATTTGCTCGTCAAACAGATCTGCTTTTTCAAACACTTAACAGTCCTGGGCTTGGCTGCACGTTTGCCTGGTAAATCTGTATTTGCACACGTTGGAGTTGTCAGCTCGGCTCAATAGAGACAAAAAGCTCCGTGCGTTGGATGTAGGCGTCTGGGGGAGAGTTTCTGAAGCACAGGGATTTTGTTCGACTAGCCGTGTGCTGCCTTACCTACCCAAGCCTCCCTAAACCGTATTTATAAATCATTTAGATGTTTTATTACTAGATTTACCATCTCGCCCAGCATTTTGGCTGTCATGCTGCAGTATCCAATAAACCAAGCGCTAGATGAGAAATGGGTGAGTTGGAGCTTCACTGGGGAGAGACGCATGTCATGTGAAACACACAGGAAAAGAAATCATGTTGCCTTCTGTCCTTGTCTTTCTCACCAAAGCACCAGAAAAGACACTTACAAGGGGCGCTCACCTTGCATCTTTGAGATGACCCTAACTCCATGTCACTTGTCATTTTCTGCTCTATGTGCTTGAACGTCTGGCTGGAAAAGCCACTCCTATTTTCACAATAGAAAACAAGCTCTTGAGACCCCCTGATTATGGTGAAAATGAAGTGTCTGCCTCATGTTTCACTGTAATAAAGCCTTTCTAAGTACATTATTTCTCTCTGTCTTCACAATACACTTGGTGTTCATGATGAACTCCGTGTGAAGTGCTCGTGTGGTGCCTGGCATCAAGGAGGGACTCTCTGAGTGGATGGTGGTCAGGGAGGTATTATCCTTATCCTTGTTTACAGATGGGAGCTCAGAGAGGTAAAGCTAATTAACTAAAGCCACACAGTCTATAAAGAGGAGCCGCCTGCAATGCAAAGTCATCTTTGGCCAGCAGGCAGGGCCACTCTGGGGTTCTTTTCTCTATAAACAACTGTTACAGAGTCATACCTTCCTCTCGACCTGCCCAGATGCCAAAATAATCTGACAAAGTGCTTTTCTGCTCCTGTTTTAAGAGGAACTTAATACCACTAAGGGGTCAAGGGAGGAAGAAGGAGAGGATTGGAAAGTAGAAGTGAGTCAAGCATTTTCTAGGTGTCAGGTACTATGTAGTTTAATGCTTCAAATGAACTATTGAGGAATATTATCTCACTGTTTCATAAATAAAGAAAATAGGCACAGAAAGTTTAGAAAATTTGCTTAGTATTACAGAGCTGATGAGAGAAGAATCTGGGATTTCAAAACAGATGTGTTAAGAATTCACGTCTGTCTTAGCATGAAACTAACCATGGGCTTGGGCTCCTGCAAAGGAGGGTCAAGAAAGGGCTGGCTTCTTAAAGACCATCTGGTCCGGTGGCCTCACCCTGGACTCGATGGCTGTGGAAAAGACTTCAGGAACCTTCATAGTGAGTGGCTTACTTGTGTCCAACTCTTTGTGACTCCATGGACTATAGCCCACCAGGCTCCTCTGTCCATGGGATTTCCCAGGCAAGAATACTTGACTAGGTTGCCATTCCCTTCTTTAGGGGATCTTCCGGACCCAGGAACTGAACAGAGGTCTCCTGCATTGAATGCAGATTCTTTACTGTCTGAGCCACCAGGGAAGCCTCCGTGCATTTTATGAAATGACATTGTCTGTGGAGGTGTGGCCAAGGGTAGATTCTTGCGGGCGGGTTCAGTCACCTCAGATACGCAAATGACACCACCCTTACGGCAGGAAGTGAAGAGGAACTAAAGAGCCTCTGGATGGAAGTGAAAGAAGAGAGTGAAAAAGTTGGCTTAAAGCTCAACATTCAGAAAACTAAGATCATAGGATCCGGTCCCATCACTTCATGGGAAATAGATGGGGAAACAGTGGAAACTGGCTGACTTTATTTTTCTGGGCTCCAAAATCACTGCAGATGGTGATTGCAGCCATGAAATTAAAAGACGCTTACTCCTTGGAAGGAAAGTTATGACCAACCTAGACAGCATATTAAAAAGCAGAGACATTACTTTGTCACAACAAAAGTCTGTCTAGTCAAGGCTATGGTTTTTCCAGTAGTCATGTATGGATGTGAGAATTGGACTGTGAAGAAAGCTGAGTGCCAAAGAATTGATACTTTTGACCTGTGGTGTTGGAGAAGACTCGAGAGTCTCTTGGACTGCAAGGAGATCCAACCAGTCCATCCTAAAGGAGATCACTCCTGGGTGTTCATTGGAGGGACTGATGTTGAAGCTGAAACTCCAATACTTTGGCCACCTGATGTGAAGACCTGACCATTTGAAAAGACCCTAATGCTGGGAAAGATTGAGGGCAGGAGGAGAAGGGGATGATAGAGAATGAGATGGTTGGATAGCATCACCAACTCGATGAACATGGGTTTGGGTGAACTACAGGAGTTGATGATGGACAGGGAGGCCTGGCGTGCTGCGATTCATGGGGTCGCACAGAGTCGGACACGACTGAGCGAATGAACTGAACTGAACTGGGTTCATATTAACCAAGAGAAACTAAAATAAGTTTATGACTGACTGATCTATTCAACACCCATTTGTAAATGGGGAAACTGATACCAAGGAAGGAAAGATGTGTTCCCAAGCTTTGTGATTGGTGGAGTCAGAACCTGTCTCTAGTTTCCAGATTCCTGGTTCACACTGAGTCCTCTCCCCTGACTGTTGCCTGAGCTGTTTCTCCAGTGTTGGTAAAGCCTGAGCTCAGAGATCAGCACATTCCATGCAATCTGTTTGAATTTGGACCAGCCAGGTTGTCCTGGCAGACCTGTGCCCAGGTGGTCTCAGAAACCACAGGGGTGAGCCGACCTTGCCCGAGAATAGAGGGAAAAAATGGCAGTCGATGCTCTATCAAAGCTCAAAGAGGTTTCAGTGTGAGGTGTGAGAAAGGGTCGGACTTTGGTTTTGTCTGAAAGGGCAGCTTCTGAGCCTTCATGTCTCTCAGGTTTAAAATTTCACCTTGTTTCACCTCCCATCCCGGCCATGCTAGTCATTTTGGCAAAAAGAGCACTGGATGGAAGAAAGACAGGTCTGTCCCTGCAGGAACAATTTCTCTGTTGTCTGTGCAATGCCACCCAATATGATAAGTGAAATGTCGATACTTCAGACTCCACGGGTCAGGATATTTATTCACTTTCTTTAGTTATCGCCAAGTTCAGCCAGTTGGCCAAGGAGCAGGTTTTAACTTCTTTGACAAGTAAAGACCCGCTGTGAGGTGGTAACATATCTTCCAGCATCATCTTTTTGGATTTCTCCAAGTCTTTGCTCACTGGTGCTGGGCCAAGGACCTGGGACGACAGGGCAAGGCACTGCGAGCACAGAGAGCTCAGGTCCAAGTGCATTTCTCTGGCCAGGGCCAGAGAAATCCCAGACCCCCTGACTTCCGACTCAGTGCTTCATTGAACTGGTTCTCAACCACTGAATCAGTTTACAGCAGTGTTTTTACCTCCAAGGCCCCATCTTGCTATATTTGGAGACATTTGTCACAACCAGGGAGCTGCAGTTGGCATCTGGTGGGTAGAGGCCAGGGATGCTGATAAACACCCTATAGCACCCAGGGCAGTGCCCACAACAAGGAGCTCTGCAGTCTGAAATGTCAGCAGTGCTGAGGTGGAAAGATCCCGGCTAGAGGCGCAGGCTGCGTCCGATTACCGGCATGACTGTCACTCCCTGGCTATTCGCCACACTGGCTCCTAACGAGACGCCTATGGCAAAGAACTTCCAGCCCCAAGGGTTCTTTGTGTTGAGGCTGAGAAAGCTTGATTCAGGGTCGTGGGGTTCTAAGCAACAGAAACCAGCCCAGCCAACCTAAATCTAGAAGGGAACTTATTGGAAGGGGCTTCTCAGGTGGCTCAGTGGTAAAAGAATCTGCCTGCCAATGCAGGAGACCTGGATTCAGTCTCTGGGTTGAGAAGATCCACTGGAGAAGGAAATGGCTACCCACTCTAGTATTCATGCCTGGGAAATCCCAGGGACAGAGAGGCCTGGTGCCCTACAGATCACAGAGTCAGCCATGACTAAGTGACTGGGCAAGCATGCATGCAAGTATTGTAAGGGGAGGGGTTAGCAGACAGAAAGAGAGGAACAACGATGTACCAGGCTCTGCAAAGATCCGGGATGAGGCCGCTCCAGCGTGGAGCAGGGACTTTAGCTAAGTCTCCTCCAAGTGCTCTGCAGGCTCAGCAGGTCTTGCCCTTTCATCACCCGCAAGGGGGTGTAAATACCTGGAGAGAGAGTCTGATTGGCTGCTCTGAGGCTAGGCCCACAATGGCCAGAAGTCAGGTGCCTCCAGAACTGCAGGTGAAGGGCAAGGGGCCAGCCTCAGAGAGAGGATAACTGAGGTGCTCTGAGCAGAAGAGGGATATGCACTGATTGGGCAGAGCAACAGGTGTTACCCTAGAACCATCATGTGCTGTTAACAGAGATGCCTTGTGCTCTCTCTTACAGGACTCCTCTCCAAAGACCCAGGCTGGCAGACATTGTCACCAACCACTTGGGGAATTGAAGCAAAGGCCTCTGAAACTGCAAAACCCACTGAAATGGATTTTGAGAAGAATATCTAGGTGTCTGGTAAGGTGGCCTTTCATTTCCTATTTTTCAATGACACTGTGTTTTTCATTTCATGTACTGATCTGACCAAATGTACTGGGTTGCTATTGTGTCTAGGCGCTATGTTAGGGTTCTGTGCATAAACAGGTATGGACCTCAGCTAGGAAGAGCTTGTAGTCTAATGGGGGTGAGAAGAGAGAGGATCAGGGAGAGAGAAGGGGATGGGGGAAGAAATGGGACAGAGATAAAAAGATATCAAAAGTTGGGACTTAACTGGCAGTCCAGTGGTTAAGACTCTGCACTTCCAGTGCAGGGACCCATGCTGGATCCCTGGTCAAGGAACCAGATCCTACATGCTGCACTGTGAAGCAAAAAAGAATAAAATAAAATTATCAAAGAAAAGTGGTTTGAGGGGAAAGAGGAATTAGCCGTGGAATATCAGAATCCCACTTGGGCCATAGTGATCCTTCTGTGAACCTGCTCCCCCATCAGCAAAGGAAGAAGGCCAGGAAGGAAGTGTTGCCACTGGCCAAAGGCGCATTGGTGCCCCCAGAGCAGCGTTCAGTGAGGGGGGGAGTGCTGCCCTGCTGTTCCCCACGTATGTTCGTTACTGTGGGAACGGTGCTCCCCCAGGGGCCCTCCTCTGGCCTGCACAAGGCCACGACAGCGTTGGCACGGCAGACCCTGCATCTCTTCCTTCTATTTGTTCTCTTAAAGAAAAAGGCCCATTGAGGGTGCACTGGGGGATCCAAACCACTGGTCACAGGGCAATTATTTATTACGAGCCTTGAATACCTTCCTGATTGTATAAGGTTTTATTGTGTTTGTACATGGAGGGCAGACTCGCGGAGTCAATTTGGCAGCCGAGACAGGGAGGAAAAAAGAGCTTTCAGGGATCATTCTGGGAGGTAAAAGTTCACCTCGAGGCAGAAGTTCAGAGATTTGGTGTGATCCTGGGGACTCCACCAGGAACCTCTTGAATCCCCATTAGCGCTTAACCCTGCATGGGAAGTCATAAAGAAAGATATTTCCCCCTTGCTTCTAACAATAATGTGACTTCCCCTCTAAATAGCGCAACTGTTGGACTCCAGGACATCTGAGGAAATCAGTTTCCAAAATGCTGAGCTGTTTCTCCAGCTCTGAGACTGCCTGCAGCCCCACCGAGGCTTGTGAGCCCTGTGGTGATCTGAGGAAGGGGACCTCGGGCTGGCTGGGGTGACGGTGCTGCTGGGAGCGAAGTCTCTTCCTGTGAAAATCAGGGGTCTGACAAGTCTAGCACTGAAAGCTCGGTCCTCCCAGCTTGGAAACACTGTGATTCCTTGGTCTCATGGACCAACTGCCATGACCTTCCCGGAAACTTTGCTGAAAGTGACAGAATGGTTCGATTTGGGGTTGTGCTTCAGCAACCTCAGGGACTCAGCTCTGAGAAGAGCCTCTCTTTCCCGATGCACAGGCTTAACATGTATGCAACAAACGGGCATTCTATCCAGGTCTGCCCCTGCTCGCGAAGCCTCTAATCACCACCACTAGCTTCTCCTCTTTGGTTACCACTGTTTATTGAGTGCACACGGTGTGGCAGGCAGTAGCCAAAGTACCTTAAAGACATTACTTCAGTGAATCCCCACAAAAAAATATTATTATCATCTGTATTTTTTGCAGATAAGTCCTAGGGCTCAGAGAGGTTTTGTAACTCATCTAGGGTCTTACCCTTAGCAGGTAATGGAGGGAAGCCTCAAACTCAGGTTCGTGGGATGCAAATAGCTTCTTGTAACTTCCAGCTGCCTGCCCTGCGCTGGCTCACCTTCCCTGCCATTTCTTAGGATGCCCCTCACACTGGGTGCTGCTGGTGGCCATGTTGCTTGGGCCAACTCCTTGGCATGGTGGGAAGAGCATGAAAATCCCTGCATTTTCCTCTAGCTCTGGGGTTACTTTGCTGCTGTTTAGTTACTCAGTCATGTCTGACTCTTTGCGACCCCAGGGACTGTAGCCCACCAGGTGTACTAATAATATGCAAAACTTTTCCCTGCGGTGTGTCATTTGTTTTTAACTTTTTTTATGGTGCACCTCATTTTAAAGACAAAAGCAAAGAGGAGCCAGGTCATAAGACATAGAAATTTACAGGAGTCCATGTGAACTAGAAGGGGCTTCCCAGATAGCTCAGATGGTAAAGCATTTGCCTGCAGTGCAGGATACTGGGTTTGATCCCTGGCTTGAGAAGATCCTCTGAAAAAGGAAATGCACCCCACTCCAGTACTCTTGCCTGGAGAGTTCCATGGACAGAGGAGCCTGGTGGGCTACAGTCCATGGGATGCAAAGAGTTGGACACGACTGAGGGACTATTGCTCATACACACACACACGAGCTGGAAAGATGCTTGCTTCCCTGTGGATCCCCAAGAGTGTATGTTTGTGTGCCATGGGAAATATAGATGCAGGATCAGCAAGGTGGAAACTTAAAATATATATATATATACACACACACACACATATATACACTAGGTAACCTACACCATTACTTTATAGTAAAACAAACTTAGATGTGAAATGGCACAGACTTCAACATCTGTATAAATTTTTAAAGTAAAGCGTTGGAAAGTCAAAGAAATGTCTCATCCATATTTGGCTGCTTTGGGCTCTGCCTCCATGGGGAGCTCCTCAGTGGGAAGGCTTGAGAAGCCCTGCACCCATGGGAGCTAGCAAACCCCAGTTCTCGTGTCAGCTCTGCCCCTGGGTAACTGTGTGATCCAGCTACATCCCAGTGCTTGGCATAAACTTCAGATTCACAGAGCAGGAGATCAAATTGGGCAGGGTTACTATTTGCGGATGAATTGTCGGTGCCTAGAACCAATGTCTAGTACATAGTAGGGGCTCCTGAAGGGATGTTGCCCATAATAGAACAGCATGCTCAAAATACACTCTATCCATCACTCTCCCAAAGATGCAGTTGTCAGCTGTGTTCATCAGCCTACTGTGTGTGGGACTCTGGGATACAAAGATGCCTGAAGGAGTCCCCTTCCCTCCCTCCATTCAGCAAGGCCAGAAACATGTGCTCTGACCAGGTGATGCTGAGGATAGTTCTGGCTCTCACTTGGTTCTTGTCTGGGTACTGTAGAACATCAAGGTCAAGAATATTTTGTCGTGTGTCTCTAGAGGTCACCTTATCCACTCCTCTGCCACCTCAAAGCACTGCCCCCACTTTGAGAGTGGGGACCCTCGGGTGGTCCAGGTCCCATAAGACTATCAGCAAAGGTGGTCCTTCCCGTCATGGTGGTCCCAGACCCCTCTCACACAGCTTGCTCTAAAGAAACATGATCCGGACTGTTTATGGGGTGTAGACTCTGATATGTGGGTGGCAGGCTGCTGAGCCATCGGCAGGCAGTAAAGTCTTAAATGTAGGCCTGTTTTCCAGCTACAGCTGCCACATCAAAAGAGCACACTCCCTACAAACTTCGCCTTAATTAAAAAGTTACAGTAATCCTCAGGATGGAGGCAGGTCAGACACCCCTGGAGACAAAAGTTCTCTCTGTGGCCGCAGACCAGGCCTTTCCTCCCACCCCAGGCACTATTAAAAGCGGGGTGATTCTGTCAGCATCCCAGACTGGGGTGAAATAGGAACGGAAATGTGGCCTCCCTTCGTACTCGTAATTTGCTTCAGAGGGATCTCGGGCCAAGCATTGGAAAAGGGGCCCTGGCTTCCTGGACGGATCTCTCTTTTTCACATGTTTCCGTATTCTTTGGGGTCTTTGCCAACTGTGGTTTCAAAGGCCTCAGACCCCTGGGGGCACATGTTAGGGAACCATGGAGGGTGGTTCTCTCCTCCATCTCTAGCCAGGGTGGTTAATTAATAACTTTGATTGCTGATTGGAAAACTGAGTTCTGGCAATGGGAAGAGGGGTTGCCTGCAGGACTCAGGCCAGCACCAGGGCCTGAGGACAGTACCCTAAGATCCCGACTAGATCAGCCCACAGTTATGAAAGCCAGAGAGGCAGCAATGCTCCCCAGATGGGCCATCTGCTCCCCCACATTTCCTGGACTCCTCATAAGTGGGAAGAGTCACTGACCAAGGAAAAGCCCACTGGAGGGAAAGATGCCTGTTGCTCGCTGCAGCAGGGAAAGGCCCATACGGGATTCCCCAGGCTTCCCTCCATGGCCCTGACTGGGAACGGTGGCCCACAGAGTAAAGACTCCCTACGTGTGGATCTTGCATAGATACCCGCCTTTCCACCACACACACATACATCATAGACTCACACTGTGGGAGAGAAATATTTATTGTTTTTATGGAATATAATTGCTTTACAATGTTGTGTTACTTTCTGCTATACAGTGAAGTGAGTCGGCTATTATGTATACATATATCCCCTCCCTCTTGATCCTCCCTTCCACCCTCCCACCCTCATCCCACCCCTCTAGGTCATCACAGGCGACCAAGCTGAGCTCCCTCTGCTCTATAGCAGCTTCCCGCTAGCTATCTATTTTACACATGGTAGTGAAAAATATATTTTTGCTGTGCTAAGCCCTAAAGGCTTTTTTCTGCAGCGTAATGCACCCTAACTTTTAACCTGACCAATACACTAAATTAGCCCAGTAAGCCCACAGTATTTACTGATACATTTACTGATACATTTGGAGCACCTTTAGTGCTCCAAAGACCACCATGGAGAAAAGTTACATGAAAACAGATTTCAGCTCAAACATAAGAAAATCCTTTTTACCCTACATGGGTACTCCGTTCTGACCCTCAGAGAGCAAGTCCCTGCTCCCTGGCTATGCCAAGTATCAGTTTATTGCCTCTCAGCACCAAATGGAGCTAGCTCTGGTTTGTTTTTTTTTGTTTGTTTGGTTTTGTTTTTTTTTTGGTAGTAGAATATTTTTGAGACAAAAAATATTAAGTTGTGGTAAAATACGCATAATTTAAAATTTACCAACGTAACCATTTCTAAATGTGTAACTATTACCACCATCCATCTTCAGAGCTCTTTTTATCTTGCAAAATTGGAACTCTAATACTTTTGAACAGAGACATCTAAAGATGAGCTGGGCTGCCTAAGGGCATGATGCAAAGTCTGCCTTTGCACAGATTTGTAGCCGAGGTTGGACAGTTTTTGGCAGGAGAGTGGTGGAGCAGGAACCAATGGAGTGGGGTGGAGAGTCACCTTCTGTACTCAGGGACTCCTCTCTGTGCATTGCACTTTTGTGTAAATTACAAAGAGGCTTTCTCTTCCCCTTTGAGGGTGAATCATCCACAATTCTCTGGGTGGATAATTTATTTTTTAAGAACCCAGTGTGAATGACCAGCAAGTTAAATTGAAAGTAAGGCAGGATATCAGTCTCGCATGCCCCTTGGCTGGGCATCTTTGGGCAAGGCAGAAGCCAGGCATCCGTATGTAGCAGCCCCAAGTACTGAGCCCCGTCTCAGACCTTTCCCTGTGCCCAGGGAAAGCCCAGGTCTCTTTTACTCACTGCAGTAATCCAGTGGGCTGGATGTGATTATCCTGACTTGAAAAAATGAGAAGACAAAGGCTCAGAAAATTTCAGTCAATTGCCTAAAATCATAGTTAGGAAACAGCAGAGTTGGGGTTCAAATCCAGTCTGTCCACTTGCAAGTCCAGTGTGTTTACTTCTGCCTGCAGCTGTCCCCACTTGACCTAGGAATCTGTGCTTGAGGTCATACCATGTACGGAGCCGGGGCTCAGACCAAGGGTACTAGGCCAGTGGCGTTGAGTTATCTTGCTTTCACAGGCCCACAAGAAAAGTGGAATTTCCACACGCATGATGAAAAGAGACTATTGATAATGCTCTAAATCTTACTTGAATGGAAATATTTAGAGTCACAACAAAACATGTTGTTTCATCTACAAAGACATAGGGGCTGAAGGATGCCCTGAAATACCTGCCTCTGTAAAGAAGGCTGAGCGCCGAAGAATTGATGCTTTTGAACTGTGGTGTTGGAGAAGACTCTTGAGAGTCCCTTGGACTGCAAGGAGATCCAATCAGTCCATTCTGAAGGAAATTGGCCCTGGGATTTCTTTGGAAGGAATGATGTTAAAGCTGAAGCTCCAGTACTTTGGCCACCTCATGCGAAAAGTTGACTCATTGGAAAAGACTCTGATGCTGAGAGGGATTGTGGGCAGGAGGAGAAGGGGACGACTGAGGATGAGATGGCTGGATGGCATCACTGACTCCATGGGCGTGGGTCTGGGTGAACTCCGGGAGATGGTGATGGACAGGGAGGCCTGGCGTGCTGCGATTCATGGGGTCGCAAAGAATCGGACATGACTGAGCGACTGAACTGAACTGTAGCCAACCAACATCGTCCCATTTCATCCTCAGCTCCGTCTGAGGACCTGGGCCCTGGATATCAAGTACAGCATAATTAATTTTCTAAAATACTACTAGTTAGGAAAAAAAAAAAAAAGCAAAAGAAAACAGAATGATTTCCTTTCTCATCTCCTATGCAGGTGATTGGACTGCAGGATTGGGTGGAGGCTGAGTGATTTTGTTTCTTGGATAATGGGATTAAGTGAGTGCCTCTCAATTTATTCCTAAAAACACAGAGTTGGCATTTATATTCCCGAAACATGAAATCAGTAGAAACACAACTGGGCAAAGAAAGGGAAATTAGAGAGAAAATCACCAATCATTTGATTAGACGACGGCTTGCGAACGATGTTCATCCATGTACTTGATTGTCCTTTGCGAATCTGAAGGAAGGATGATTTAAAAAAAAAAAAAATTGCTGGCTTCAGCTTGTTTTCATGAGAATGGGCAGCTGGAAAGGATAGCGTTCTGAAACAAATGCTGGCCCTCATGTCAGAGTTCACAAAGCACTTTCATCTGTGTTATTTTTTGCCCTGTGTTCTGGCTGGTCCAGGCTCTCAGGCTCCTTGTCACCCTCCCGCTCCTCCTTCATGTGCTTGGGACACAGCACTGAGGTTGTCTGTCCGCTGGCTCTGCCCACGTGCTTGCAGACAGATGCTTCCTTGTAAATCCACCTTTCTGTTCTTCTGCCTTGTGCCCATACCACCTCCTGAGGCTGCCTCCTCATCCTTTCAGATTGCCCTCAGCCCTGCTGCCACCGCTTCCTGACACCTTCCCTGAGTGCTCCTTCCTTACTGGCTGCCCGTTTTCCCTGTTCTGTGGTGTCCTCTGTACCTCTAGTCAATGCCACGGCTGCCGTTTCCTTGTAGAGAGTCTGATTACAGACCTTCTCCTCTCCAGGCTGAGAGGCCCTTTCCCAGAGCTCAGGGAAGTGTACCCCAACCCCAGACACAGACCTCATGCAGAGCGGGGCTCAGAATCTGCACCCAAGAAATCCTGGGTGAACAAGTTCCAAGAGGATGGAGTCTTGTCCCTAGTACACAGACAAAGAAATGGAGGGTGATGGAGGCCTGGCAATGTGTCCTGTGAGTTAGAGATGATGCCTGGACCAAAGGCCAAGGTGGGTGACTCCTGGCATTCTGCTTGCTGTGGAGCCTGGGGTGTGCTTGAGGCCACACCGCTTGGAGCTCTGGATTCCTTGCCGAGAAGCAGAGTTGTCTCTGGGGTGAAGAAGCTGCGTGTCCTGGTGCCATCACTGGGCGGGGTTCTCTGCATCCAGGCAAGTGTGGGGGAGGTGGCACAGCAATTTGGGAGGAAGAGTCTCCACCTTGGATTGACTTCAGATGAGGGGTTAACCCGGGCCAGGTTGGGACCCCAAATTGAAGGAGTGAAGCTGTGTCAGCTGCTTTAATGAATGTGTGCCTTTGCGCTCTCAATTATATGGGCACTCGCTGTTTCCGTTTAAAAGATAAGGTTGAAAGGGGAGCTGAAATCATGAAAAGCGATAAAATAAAAGCAAGTAGAAGATATTATCCAAAAAGGAGCTGGATGAAATAGCAAGAGCTGTCTGTGGTGGTGAAAGGAGCGCATGAGAGTGAAAAACATCCCCTAATTATAGCTGCCAGAGGCTGCAAGTGAGTATTTGCGTCAGCAGCCAAGTCACCCTCCTTCCCTCCTGGGTGTCCTTACCTAAGGCCAAGAGAGTCATTCATTTAATGCGTTTCTCCCGAATGCCTACTATGTGCGAGTCCCTGCGAATATAAATGCTCTTGCAACTCCAGAAAAATGACAATAAAATATTATTTTTAAAAAAGCAACACCAGGACAATCTTCAGTGCATGGTAGGAGCCCAGAAAAGGGAGTGATCATCTCCCTAAAGGAACTGGGAATGAAGCAGAGGAGACACCTGAGTCAGCTTGGATGGATGAAGGTGGCGGGTAGAGGGATGGAGGAGCAGGGTCTCCAGCAGAAGCAGCTGCACAGACAGTCTGGAAGGAGGGGCTGAAAACGTCGTGTGAATGTTTAGTCTTGGTTATTCTGTGCTTCTTTGTACCACTGGGTGCGTGTACGCTAAGTCCCTTCAGTTGCGTCCAACTCTTTTCAACCCTAAGGACTGTAGCCTGCCAGGCTCCTCTGTCCATGGGGATTCTCCAGGTAAGAATACCGGAGTGGGTTGCCATGTCCTCCTCCAGGGAATCTTCCTGACCCAGGGACTGAACCCTCATCTCTCATGTCTCCTGCATTGGCAGGCGGGTACTTTACCAGCAGCAACACCTGGGAAGCCCAGTATGTACAAGACTCTGCCTTAATTGCACTATTTCTGCTAAATGATCTGTTCATCACAGCATTTTGAGATAGGCGCTGTTATTACTTACATTTTAGAGAGAGAAATACTGAGTCACTGAGTTAAGTAAGTAAGTTGACCAAGATGACAAGGTTGATGTGGACTCAGACCCAGGTCTCTCTCTCGCCAAGACCATGTTCTAGAGATTAAACTGTCTTCTGAGGGGTATTAGTTACCTGTTGCTGGGTAACAAGTTACACCCCTCACCAACTTTCTCAGGGTCAGGCCCCAGGGGTGCAGTGTGGCTGGGAGCTCTAGGCTAGGCTCTCTCATGAAATCACAGTCACAGTGTCAGCCGAGGCTGCAGTCCTTTAAAAACTGGATTGGGCTCCCTCAGGTGGCTCTTGGCAGCAGGCTTGTGTTCCTCCTGTTTTGGGCTCTCCATAGGACTGCTTGTGATGTGGCAGCTTGCTTTCCTCAGGACAGGTGATCCGATATAGAGAGAGGATGGTGAGACGCCAAGTGTTTTTTATAACCTACCTTGGAAGTGACATGCCTTCACTTCCATTGGATGCAATTGGTCATGTAGACCAAGCCCGGTACAATGTGGAGGGGACCACACATAGGTGTGAATACACGAAACAGGGATCTGAGAGGCCGTCTCAGAGGCTGCCTACTCTGCATGGCATCCTACATTATTGGGAAGTTTTGTTCCAGCAAGAAATGAGTAAGGGGGTTAGGGACCTGATGGGTGGGTTCTTCTAGTGGGAACTCCAGGGCAGAATTTTTACAAATGCATATAGAGAAGCCCAGTCTGACCCCCACCAAGAGGCTGAGCTGGTCATCCCTGCAGGCAGGCACTGCAGAATGGTCCTTCCCCTCCTCCAGTGCTCCCCCCTTCCACAGACATATGTCCAAATATCTCTGCACACAGTAGGCCTCTCTGCTGTCCTGGCAGAGTTGAATTGGCTGCAGCTGCTGCTTGGGGTACCTTGAGCTGTGCAATTGAGTTCAGAGCTCCTTCAACCCCGTGTGCTCCCTTCCTTAGGCCGGCTCATATTTCATCCCCTCTGAAGTTGTCACCCACACTTTCCAATCAGGGATTTCCTGCAGACCTGCAGCAATCCAGGCAGGCATGAGGAGGGGCTCTAAAAGTCTTGGCTTCTCTTTCTGAGGATTTTATTTGCACATGAAAATAAACAGAGCTTGAGGGGTCCTTGATGTTTTTGGATTGCATTTTGATTACTGCTTCTTTCCCAGAAGACCGGCTAGCCCCACTTCCTGGTTGACATCCACACCCATACCAGCATAGCTGGACCTGGGATCTTGGGGGCCTCAAGCATCTCAAAGTGTGACTAGACCACTTTACAATTAGCACTTCATAAGAGAGACACCCTTTGTCCACAGAATCAAGATTGATTCCCAGAGACCAATATCTGCCACCAGCTCCCAGAGTGATCTTTCTAGAACCTGCTTCTGAGCACACCACTCTTTGTTCAAAACTCTTCTTATATCTCCCTACCTGGGGAATCCAGATCCTCAGCATGGCTCATAAGGACTGTCACAATCAGCCTCTGCCTGCTCCCTGGCCTCACCCACCCGCTGCCCCTCCCCTCTCCTCCAGCCCTGCTTCCTTCAATTTCTCCCGCAGTCAGATCCAACTGTTTGTCGTCGGTGAATGATCGATGCTGTCTTTCACCTCATCTCTATCTCGGATGCCCTTCCCGTCCTGAATAACATCCATGCCTGCTTCAGAATTAATCTCCATCCTCCCATCATCTGGGAAGCCTTCCATTAACCACCCTCAAGTGAATTACATTCTCCTTCCCTTCCTCCCACAGCAGCGAGACAGCAGTGTTGCTTCTTCACTGCTGGCAGCTTCCTGGATAACCTCGGCAGTGTCCCCACCTTGGATGACACCCCCTGCCCATATTTAGGAGAGCTGGCTTGTGAAGCTAGTCGTGTGGAATGTCGTGCATGGGGGGCCCAGGATGGCTCTCAGTGGCTGAGACAAATGCGTTGTGCCCCTCATGGCTTGCATCCCCATGGTCCCTAGGGTTCTGGGAGCACGTGGCAATAGCTCCCGAAATCCTTGCTAAAAAGCAGAGGTGGTCTGGCCAGGACACCCACGATCCCTTGATATCCGGGATGTCTTGATGTCCTGTGCCCTTGCATCAGCTTGGGACTCCTGTGTTTAGTTGGTGTCTGGCGTCATTGGTTAAGGCTCTTTGCTGCCCACACCTCACAGTCTATATTCCTGCCTTTGAACAGCTTGATGAGAATGTTGCAAGGACTAACAGGGACTTTGAGGACATGTGGTATCATCTTCCAATGTCATGGCAAGCACTGTGGTCTTGAGCCAGTGACAGATTCAAGGGGCATCAGTGTCCTAATTGGCTAAAAGCAGAGGCAACATCCCCCATGGGCTGGCATGAGAGTCACATGAGATAACATCAATGAAAGACATAGCACAGCCTTAATTCTGCCCAGTCTCCCTTTCTTCCTGTTTGCAAAATGTACCAAATGCCGGCTGTATGTTGGGCTCTGTGAAGGAGGAAACAGGAAGACACAGCCTGCCCTCAAGAGCTCCCAGTCTAAGAAGTGACACGTGGACCAAAACTGATGACCCAAAGCGGCAAATGACGAGTCCTGCAGAGAGGCACCACAAGGACTTTAGGAGAGTTTTCTAGGGGCGGGCCGCTGGAAGGCTTCTCATCCGGAGGTTGTGAATCTGGAAGGCATGGTGTGGGCTTGGAGCAGCATGAATCCTGCAGAGTACCAGGATCCCACCCCCTCACCATGAACCGGAACCCTGCTCATGGGAGATAAAATTTTGGCTGCCAGGACTGCGAGGTGGGGCTGGGACTGCAGGAACAGCCAGCCGCTCCTGGGGACCAGTGCATTTTCCGAGCCCTTTCTGCCAGGATCTGAGGAGGCCTGTTTACATGGGTCCCCCCTGCAGTCTCTGCTGCTTAATATGCCTTTTGAAAATGATGCTCAGTGGGACGTGTGCACATTTGTAATTACAAAGACCGGGCTGGTTTTTCACAATCTGTGCCTGCTAATTTCTCAGGCGCAGGAAGAGAAATAGCAAAAAGTCCAAAATGCTCCTTGTTGAGTGGGTTCCCTGATAGCACTCTGCAGTGCTTCCTGTTTACAAAGCACTTTTATTCCTCCCCACGACGAAAGGCGACCTGATACTCTTAGCCCAGAGGCAGGACCGAGACTCACAGAGAAGTGACTTGTCCAGGGTTGCATGGCGAGTAGGCAGGGCAGGCAGGATTGCTCTGCAGTCCCTCTGATGGCACATCTGGTGCCCTTTCCTATTGATCTCTGGCGCAGAAAGAAGGAGGGATGAGGCAAGAAATTCCCAGAACTGAGTCTGCTTCCCCTGCGAGGTGGGCATCCTGCCACGAGAAATGGCTCATCGGGAGCCGCTGGGTGGAAACCTACATTCAGGGAAAGTCTTCCCAGTAACTGAGATCCAGCTCGAGGCTTCCAGGAGCAAGCCTCATGTGGAATGAGGGCGGGCTAAAATTTCAGCCAACGCTTTGAAACCGAGCCTGCGGTTGAAGTCAGGTCAACACATTCACAGGCGTTTCGGGCCCTATCGACGTCTGGGGTGGGAAACCCACCCGAAAGCTGTTGAAATGCAGGGGCCAGTACTGGTTTTGCAGAACAGTGGCTCTTTGAGTGGAAGGTGTTCGAGAATTAAGTTTCCCCAGTGTTCCCAGGGCTCAGACTTAAAGCCAAGCCTGGGCCGGGGCCTCCCGTGCCTGATGGAGCCACTGATAGGTCCCTGCTGGCTAAAAGTGATGACATTGGCAAGAAACTGATCTTTCTGGGGAGCAGAACTCAAGAGCACTCAAGTGCAGAACACAAGGCAAGTGTGTTACCTGCCACAAAGCGTCAGCTATCATGCCTGAGGGCAGGGGCAAGAGGGACCGCTGGTATTGGATATCAGGGGTCCCAGACACGACTCCGAAGCAAGAAACTATGGGGGTCGGACATCTTATCTTGTCTTGTACATCCTTCTCCATATAGAATTAGGACATGCTCTGGCCAGGGTATCCCACTGGGTAATACACTTGCTCCCTCTTTCATAGACAGGAAAATTAAGACCTGTAGTGTTAGGAGACTAGCCTCTGGGCATCAGAGTGTCAGATGTGAGGCTTGGAACCAAGTACCCAGATTCTCAATTCACTGCTCACAGGGACTGAGAAAAGAGACAAAAGTCAACACCCCCAGCTCTTTGTTATCAGATCACAGGCCACAGCCACAGCCCACCTGCCTCTAGCTTCCTTCACAGTCCTCGTGAGCCTGCTGAGAGCTGTTTCTTGCTGTAAGCTGATGCTCACACACATGTCTGGCTGAAGCAGTTTTCAATTGCTGGGTGATAGTTGTTAAAAAGCAAAGTCAGTTTGTGTGAAGCAACCCCTCCATGGCCTGACTGTCTTAGCTGCAGTCATCCACATGTTCCCCTGCTAGTCAATGCTTGGTTGAGTGGTGAAGACCAAGGCTATCCAATGTGAGTGTCACATGTGCACAGCCTCAGTTAATCCTGGGGAGACAGGTGTTGACTGGGCTCTAGCCTCTGTATCTAAAGGTCAAGTCCAACATGGCTGGCTACAGATACAAAAAGTGGCCCTCCTGAAGTCCGGTGGTCCATGGGTAGCTTCTTGAGTTGGCTTAGGGTGCGGATAAACCTGCTGCAATTGCAGGGAACACCTTACTCATATTTATGCATGGGCATTAGCTACTGGGGCTTCGCAGGTGGCGTTAGTGGTAAAGAACCCGCCTCAGTGCAGGAGACTTAAGAGATGGGAGTCTGATCCCTGGCTTGGGAAGATCCCATGGAGGAGGAAATGGCAGCCCCTCCAGTATTCTCGCCTGGAGAATCCCATGGGCAGAGGAACCTGGCAGGCTACAGTCCATAGGATCACAAATAGTCGGACATGACTGAAGCAACTTAACATTTATCTGTTAATAAGAAGGAAGTCCATGGTTTTCTTTAGATTTTCAACTCTGAATAGTTGGAAGTTTAAGAAGCCATAAGGTAGCTATCTGAAGGCATCATCTCAGCCCTGTCTGCATCCTCCTCGGGTATCTTACAGTATCTTGGTTCCATACAGCCCAGTCTGAGCTAGAGCATCTCTCTGACTTCAAAAACTGAAGTGTTGAAAGCCTTTGTCATGGCTGAGTGACCTTGGCTGCTGAAAATTCTGTGTCTTTCTTTTTTTTTTTCTCTAGTAACTGTGTTCTTTCTGTAGGATGGTCACTCTCCTTTGTGCTGGGGATGAGGGTCTGCACTGGAAATATGAAGGCAGAGAGCTGCAGAAAGGAGGTTTAAACCCTCTGTGGTACAAAGAAGCCTTTCTTCTTAAGTGTAATCCGTAAAACAGTCCGCCAGTGGGGAGTGCCATGACGCTTCCTGTGTAACCTATACAGACATCCCCCGGTTACCATGTTCTGTGGGAACCCAGGAGGGCGCGAGCATAGATGTGCATAAAGGAGGTGGGGGTAACAATATGTGTCTTCTCTTCAAGGTTTTTTTCAGTTAATAAAGGATTTACAATTTTAAAGTAAAATAGTAATTACAGTGGAATCATCGAAGACCAAATCTCGGAAGAACTTTAATTTTCTCGGCTGTGAAACGAGACTTGGGTGAGAATGGCCTCAGTGGCCTAGAAGGGGGACAGAACTTACCCACAGAGGTAATGCCCAAGCCCTTGACCCTTATAACCTGAGAACTGAGCCTTGAGTACTATATTTCATCATATTCTTGATGGGGCAGTCACCATTTGGGAATTGTGTCCTGGCATCAGTCACATAAATGAAATATGAAAACATTCTACTATCTTCAGTATGTGTCGTCATGACGTCACCAATTGGAGAGATAGTATCCAATGCAGTTCCTCTGAGTGAATGTCCTCCCCAGCAATCAGGATTAAGGCTTCTTTAAAGCATTTGGTTGCAAAGAACCTGTGCGCGCATGCTCAGTCACTTCAGTCGTGCCCTACTCTTTGTGACCCTATGGACTATAGCCCGCCAGGCTCCTCTGTCCATGGAATTCTCTAGTCAAGAACTGCTATTCCCTCTTCCAGGGATTCTCCTGACTGGGGGTTGAAGCCACGTCTCCTGCAGGCAGATTCATTTAACACTGCGCCACCTGGGAACCTTAAAGTCACAGAGAATGAATATTTGGCAGTACCCTGAAGACCACCTAGTCATGTCTCACCACTTTGTTGCAGGTGTTTCCCAGAGAAGAAAAGAGACTCAAACAGATGAACAGTGCCCATCAGATTCTGTCCTTCAGAAAGGAAAGGAGTAGAGAGGACAGCTTCCGACTATGATGGGCACTGGGGTTTGAAGGTCACACGGCTTTGAAAGTTTTGTCTGTTGGTTTTTGCTGGGATGAATAAGCTGATGAGTACAGAAATCTTTAGAGAGCTGGGTTTGGAGCAGATGAGCAAGACTTACCCTTTCCTGCCCCAGCTTCCCTTAAACTCTGCGTTAGTGAAATGAACTGCTTGGTTTGTTTACATATAGAAGAGCCCTGACCAGAACAAGGGGACTCAGGTGTACTTGGGAGCTGGACTATAAGACCTCTGAGAATCCTTTGACCAGAGGTATTCTGATTTCAGGAATTTCCTGTTTTAGGACCTGTTGGAGTGAGTGAATGAGTAACTCATGCTGGTTTCACTGAAAATGCAGGTGGTCTCTGGGAAAAGGTCTTTGGGCAGTTTGATGTTCATGATACTGTCCATCAGCCAGCAACATCAGCATCCAGGGGCTTGTTGGAGGTGTAGAACCTCGGCCACACCCAGACCTTCTGAATCAGAATGTGCATTTTCACAAGTTCCCCAGCAGTTCCTATATACGTGAGGTTTGAGAGGCAGTGATTTAGGAAATAACCTTTAAAAGCAATAGAGCAAGGACATAATGGAGAAAAGGCTGTGAGCAGAAACATGAGGATCTGGTGGTAATCCTATCTTCAGAACAAACTCGCGGTGCGGCCTTGGGAAAACCACAGCCATGCTCAGAATGGCTGTTCTCTCATCTGAAAATGAGGGGGTTGGACTGGGTGATCTTTATTCTCTGGGCTCACAGGCATCTCTGATATGAGATGGGAGGAGGGAGCCCCACTCAGCTGAAGATCAGAGAGCTTCTTGCTGTGTAAAACACTCCCTAATCAGCCTTATGTCAAGTCCCCCGCCCCCTGACTAACCGCAGTGACAAGTCCCAGGAGTGCACCTTGTCAGGCTGTGAATAAAGTTCAGGCAGCTTGGTTAATTACCCTGACACCAACTAGACTTAGCTACCCAGCAGCTCAGAAACTCATCTTAGTGATTAGAGGAATGCACACGCCGCAGCTTCAGTCACCACCACCACCTTTGCAGCCTGCAGCTTCATCTCAGAGCCTCAGATTCAAGCAGAGGATCCCCAAGGGCATCTGGGGTCCAGGTACATGTCAGGAGGACCCCCCTTGCCCGTTTCACATGAGCATGAGGCCTTTCTCCAAATGCGTCATTAGTGAAGCCTTGTAACCACCATAACAAAGAACTCATTTCTTTCTCTTGTCCTTCTGTGTGAAACCTGCTCCAGGCTCTCCACTGCTGTCAATAAAAAGCTGTGTGGGATGCACCCCTCCTCATTTTGCAGCCACAGATCCATTAATTTCCACCTTAAACCTTCGGCCCTGACCTCAGAGGGCTACACTCTGTTCCCTGTGTGAACCATGCTATTTCTTGTATTTGCTCACATTTCTTCAGCCCCAAACACTTTTCTCTGTTCTTAACCAAAATCCTTACTCAGTCTTCAGATTGAGTGCCTCTGTCATTACTCCTAGAAAGACATTATGTCTGTATCACACCCCCCCTTGGATGCCTACATTTCTATAGACTCCTGTGCTACATCAATTATAGTAGACATCAGTGTATTTAAGAGTTTCTCTAGAAAAGAGTGAGCTCTGGGCTGTCAGAGACCATGCCTGACTTACTTAAGCTCTGTGAGGATAGGAAATGTTTTCCATGTCCTTGACAGCTGTATTCAGAGTGCCTTGTACAGTGCCTGCCCCATAGAAGATGCTCAATAAATATCTTTTGAGTGAATGAATGAATGAATGAAGAAATGAAATCTGCATGCTAAACACAGAGTCGGGTGTGTGATAAACAGTTAATGTTGTTTCAAGTGGATGAGAGGACGAAGGGAGATTTTTCTGTTTTGGCATCAAGTCTGGACAGGAAAAGCTCATTAGGGTGGATTGTTTGACAGACTGAAGCACAGAGGTGTCCACAACCCAGCTGGCTCTAAAGAGGTCTGTCCTGATACTGGACAGGGACGTAAGACTTGTTTCCTGACTGTGGGACCTAGGGTGAGAGATGCAGGGAAGGTATTTCCGTTACAGGATTACTTGAATGAATGGAAAGTGTGAGGTTCCAGTCCTTCAGCCCAGAGCACACGTCCCCTCTCTCCTGCAGGCTCTCTGAGGGCCTGGAGGGCTTGTCTTAGGCTCAACCTTTCATGTGGACCAAGAAGCAGAGGCAAAGAAGGTATTTCTTTAGGCAGGCCCTTTAAAGAGGAGAAAACATTCCTAGAGCCGACATTGCTGATACCTGAAGCCACATCTTTAGGTGGGGGCTTTAAGCCCAGGGCTTTCCTAACCATTATGTTTTGATAAAGGCTGGGGACTTTTATTTTTCTATAAAGCAAAGCTTGTTTTAAAATATCTATTTCTTTACATGTGATGGCAGCAGTGGGATAAAAGTCCAATGTCCACAAGAATGTGGGGAAAAGAATTGGAGCCTTTCTGGAAGACTCTCCTCTTCTATGTTGGTTCAGGTTGCTCAGATTTTCCCTTGAGGAATGGAGCTAGAGAGGAAAGAGTGTATTTTATTTACTTTGTAGAAGGAAATTTCTCTCTCCCTCTTCCCTTCTTTTTCCCTAGCAATCCCTCGGCCTACAAGTAACTTCCCAGGGACCTATGTTGGCAGATTTCTTCTGCCGTGACCAGGGGCACAGAACACAGGAGGCAGGATATGATAATGATTAAGAATCCAGGTTTGAAAGTCAAATGCATCTGGGCTTAACCCCAGTCTTGCCATTATGAGCTGTTTGACCTCCATTCAAATGGCTTAGTATCTCTGAGGCTCCATTTTCTCATCTGTACAATGGGGATAATACTAGCATTAATCATTTGGCAGTTTTATGAAATAGTGAGATCAGTACAAGCAAGTATATAATATGAAAGCACAAACTCCGTCCACAATGCCAAAATTAGGAAGTTCTGAGAACTAAGAGTATTTTTCATAACTCATTTGGCAGTAAAATTTGATCTCACTTGAACTCACTTGGCAAAAGAAATCTAACTTGAACTTATGTAAAGCTATTCAGAGTTGTTACTGTGAGACTATTTGTGTGTTTTGCTGCAGAAATATTGTTGGGTTTGATCACAGGGTAATACCTCGGTACCCACTGGGTATGTTAGGTATAATAAGCTATATGCCATATGTACCCCATTACCTTTCTAAAATCTATGATGATTTGATTTCCAAAATGCATGTGGCTCTAAAGATTTCACACAAAGGACTGTGGACTTGTAGAGGATCTGGCTGTGCTGACTGCTCAGTACTTGAGAGCCATCATCAGTTCTGCTTCAAGGATTTGCCCAAGGATATACAGAGACTTGTTTGCATATGACACTGTCCTTAGGTATTATTTATTCCATAACTATAACCTTGACCAAAAAAAAATCTCTTTGACTACTCAACTTGAACTTCCTCAAAAGAAGTCTGTTTCTTTAGATATTTCAAGCTCTTTGGTCCTTGAGAGACCACTTGTAAAGATGAAAATTGAAAATGGGTTGATTGAATGTTGAGAGTGAGAGGTACTCATAAACCAGAACCAGAGAAGGAAGGGGCAAGACAGGGAGTCGTGGAGATGAAAATGTGACCCACTGAGCAACAGCACTGGTTCTGTGCTCAGGCCAGCCCAGGAAATTAAATATTAATGGAACTTTGACACATGGGAGGTTTGAAACATGTAGAAAAGGACAAGGAAGCAGCAAAATTCCCAACATCTTCCTATTTCTTTATTAAAAGATTGTGGGAGAGGTTTATAATAAAAGACACACATCGAATCTAATTAACATAAGGCCAAAATATCAAATGTTATATACATGAAGCAAGAGGTAGGGATAAGTTATGGGAGATTGCTACAGTTAAGTCAGAAATCTAGCTCTGAATTTCCTGGCAGCCGAGGGAAAAAGGAAAACATGATGGTTACTTATTCTCATAAGCATGTGTTTTGGGTATCCATTGTTGCATATAACAAGCTGCCTCAAAGCTTAGTGACCTAAAACCATCCTTTTACTTTGCTTAAGATTTTAGGGATTAGAAGTTTGGGAAGAGTCTAGCTGGACAGTCTGTCTCTGAGACACACAGCATCAGGTGGGGGTGGCTGGAACTGGAGGACTGACTTCTAAGAATGACTTCTTTGGCCTTTCTCTCCATGCATGTCATCCTCCAGGGCCTCTCACTCTGGAGTTTGGGCTTCTCATTGCATGATGGTCTGAGAGTAGTTACACTTTTAACATGGGAACTGGTTTCTCAAAGGTAGGAAGAGGAAGCTGCAAGACCAGAACTCGTACAGCATAACTTTCACCAGATTCTCTTGGTCAGAGCGGTCAGAGGACCTGCCCAGATCCAAGAAGTAGACTCTACTTCCTAACCGAGTTGGAGGACCAAGACATGTTGCCGAAGAGCACGTGGCGTGGGAGGTATTTTTGTGAGCATCTTTGGAAAAATAATCTGCCACAGCAGGATAAAAGAAAGCACATACATTTGTCAGGAGGAATGACATTTTTCTAGCACTGAACTTGCGAGATGATTTATGTGGCATCTCTTCTAAGAGAACAGGCATTGCACACTGAAACAGACAATGTCATCAAGAGCCAGTTTGAAGAAGACACACAAGCAGCTCAGGATTTTATAGACTTAGAAAGCTGAAACCTGGTTTCCAGGGGCTCTGATCCCTGTAATTAGTGACAGTCCTTGGGACAAAATGTTACCTCTCAACTGACTGAAGACCATATAATGCATGTGCTGTGAGGACCACATGGCCATGTGCCTGGTCCTTGTCTTCCTGGCATCCATCTCTCAGGAAAGGCAGTATGTATTACAAAGTGTAGGTGCGGACCTGATCTTTTCAGATGTGGGCACAGAGAAACATGAGGTGTCTAGACACCTAGACACAGGTGTTTGTTAAAAATCCAGATGCTTGGCGCTGTTGTTCCCTGCAGAGACACAAGGAGCTCTGCTTTGAGATACTCTCTGGGTGATTCTGAGCATACTGATGTTGAGAGCTCCAAGTGGGTCCAGAGCGACACCACTCAACGCTAACAGCAACACCAACAGTCAGCACTGATTGAGGACTTCCTTTCACTCAGGGACTATTCTGGGTGTTTTACACATTACATTAGTAAGTCTTCACAACAGTGATTTTCTTCCATTTTTCAGATAAGGAAACTGGAGACTTAGGTTCCAGAATCTGTCCAGGGTCACACAGTTTCTAAGTGTCTGATGCCAGGACTCACCCCAAGGGTCTGGTCCAAAGCCCTTGTTGATGTGAATCCAGGTGGCCAGAAAGGACTTCAAAGACCCTCTGTCCAGTGTCAGGATGCTACCACCCCCCTGGGGTATAAGAAGATCACCTTCTAGCTGCATGTCCTAGTGAATCTAAGGCAAATTCAGAAAAAAACGCAGCACAGTGAGTTTTGTTAACGTGCTGTCTGGAATAGAGCAGGTAAGAGAAAAGACACTGGTCTCATTTTGGTGCTGATATCTGCTAGGCACGTGACCCACCAGGCCAGAGTTTCCACTTCACATAGCCACAGTTGCCTGGTCTATGGAAGGGAGACTGCCTCAGGCCAACTCTAGATCTTCTTCCGGCTCATAATTAGTCCCAAGTCCAGGATAATGTGATATGACAGCACTGTGCCTCACGAACTGCTTGCGGATTCACTGATTCAAGATTGTTTCATTCATTCAGTTCATCCAGCAAATAGCTTCTCTGTCTCAGCTATTGTGCTCCATTCTGAGAAGTAAATGTTTAAAGTACCCTCTTAATAACTTGAAAGCAGATTTGACCAACTTCATTTCACTGCACAGTATCCCAAAAGATTCCTGAGTTAGCACACACCCCCAGTGGCACCAATGCGTATGCCCACAGAACCACCTCATTGTTTGAAAGGAAACCCAGAAGTCAATCACCCCAGCACTTTCTAATTCAAATCGGCTGACAGTCAAAGGCTTTCTGCCCTGGGGCAAACCCTCCACCTTCAGACCTGCTTTGATCCTTTAGGCCAGGCTGCTTTCATTTCACAGTTGGAGTAACAGAGGTTAAAACAGATGACAACTCTTTCTAGAGAGTGGGGTCCTTTGCCCCCAAGATGCACTGTGGTGAGACACAGAGGAGGCTTGTCAGAGAAGGGCAAGTTGGAGCTCTGAAGACTAAGGAACCATGTAGTCTAACTGTAGTGGCAGATTTTCTCCAGTATTTACAGTGCACGGCAGGGCCACGCCTTCACTGTGGGACTGGGACCCATGAAGCTCCAGTCCCATCATTCTACAGGTGAGGACCTCCTGCAGAAGGAAATTGCACCCCTTTCCAGTATGCTTGCCTAGAGAATGCCAGGGACAGAGGAGCCTGGCAGACTACAATCTATGAGGTCACAGAGTCAGACATGACTGAGCGACTGGGGGCCCATACACACAGTTGGGGACACTAAAGGAGCAAGAAAGGGGAGCTGGTTTCCACTGCAAGCTCATGGGCTGGAGGGAACACGAGTGATGGAGGTACAGCAAAGGTAAAGCAAAATAAAATCCAATAAAATAAAACATAGTGCTGCATTCCCAGAGGAGCAGGTCTTTGAAGGACCCCTGGGACCTAAGAAGCCTGCTCCACCTGGCCTGTTCATTGCCCCTGAGGTCATTCCTCCAGACAATGGTCTGCCCACTGGGCCACCCTCCCTCGACCACCCAGCTCCCCCACTCCGCAGCAACTTCCCTCTTTCCCCAAATTGCCAAATAGAGTAGCCCCACCTTCACCCAGCCCTCTGTCAGTGGACTGTCCAGGAGCTGCAGACATGCTCCTGGGGGTCCCTAGGTGGATGGCTTTGAGTTTTTATCAGCAGAAGAGAAGGCACCTGAGAATCAGGTCTTCTGGGGAGTGCTTAGCAAATGACTCAGCTTCCGGTCCAAAGCCTACAGTGCTTGGCCCTGGGAGATGTTTTCACCATAGAATGCTCAATGCAGACATCTCTGTAAGTGTGGGTGAGGGTGGGTGAGGGCAGAAGTCTCTACTCATCAGAATTCAGATGTGGCCCCCTCCTCTGTCCCTTGAGTGACTTTACATGTTCTCAGACAGCTTTCCGAATGCCTCCTTCCTTGCACTTGGGGGTAGGAGGGAGCTGTGTGGAGACTATATGTAAAATTTTTTGGGATCAGGCAGAACGAAGCAAGACACCCTCTTCTGATTCAAGACATGTGAGAACATTCTTTTGACAGGAGCAGCTCCCAGTAATAGTAACAGCTCCCGGGCCTTCAACAGGTCCCAGCTCAGAACCTTCAGCACCCTGCCAAGCTCAGCAGCATCCCTAGGCAGGAGTGGGCAGAGAGTGGGGAGGCAGAGGGGATGGGGGTTAAAGACAGACACGGAGAGGGGGATGTCAGAAGGTGCAGAGAGCAGAGACGGGGCATGAGATAGACATGGATAGTGAGACGGAGGGAACACAGGAAGTCAAGTGGGCTGGTGGACGGAGAGAGATGGAGATGAACATGCCAAACGATTTGTCCCCTGTCGCTCTCACCCTCCTCTAGGCCTTTCCCATGTCCTGCAAACAGCTCTCCTGATTGGAAGCCTAGCCACTGGCCTAGGTGGGGTGAAGAGAGGGAGGTGCCTCATGGCAGGCCACCAGCCACAATAAATTCCTGTACCTCTGGAACCTACAGAGGTTTTGGGCCCAGGATCCCTTGGTCTGTTGCTCTGGGAAGTTGCCTCCTTCCTGATGTCAAGTTTGGGGGCTCTGGGTGGTGCTATTTATTTCAAAAATAATACCTCTTTAAAAATAAGATATTGCTTTCCTCTTTTAAAAATAATTTTTTCCTACCCTCTTTGCTTCATTACAAAAGAAAATAATGCAAGTTTATCATATATTGCTGGGAAACTATGAAAAGATACAAGAAAAAATAAAACATGCATTGTAATCCATATGGATGTGAGAGTTGGACTGTGAAGAAGGCTGAGCGCCGAAGAATTGATGCTTTTGAACTGTGGTGTTGGAGAAGACTCTTGAGAGTCCCTTGGACTGCAAGGAGATCCAACCAGTCCATTCTGAAGGAGATCAGCCCTGGGATTTCTTTGGAAGGAATGATGCTAAAGCTGAAGCTCCAGTACTTTGGCCACCTCATGTGAAGAGTTGACGCATTGGAAAAGACCCTGATGCTGGGAGGGATTGGGGGCAGGAGGAGAAGGGGACGACCGAGGATGAGATGGCTGGATGGCATCACGGACTCAATGGACGTGAGTCTGAGTGAACTCCGGGAGTTGGTGATGGACAGGGAGGCCTGGTGTACTGCGATTCATGAGGTCGCAAAGAGTTGGACACGACTG
Source organism: Aepyceros melampus (assembly GCA_006408695.1). Taxonomy (NCBI): domain Eukaryota; kingdom Metazoa; phylum Chordata; class Mammalia; order Artiodactyla; family Bovidae; genus Aepyceros; species Aepyceros melampus. The sequence continues at coordinate 933,977 of SJXQ01004947.1, read as the reverse complement.
AGCGACTGAACTGAACTGAACTGAATGATAATCACCACTAGTGGCTGAATGCTTTCCTCTGAGTCTTTTGTCAATATATAGACATATATAATTGGCAGCAATATTCTACAATATTAAATTCCTTATTAAATATTATTTGGCATCACCATTTTGTTAGAGTATATGTTCTAATCTATGGATCAAGTTTTGCTTCTTGATATAATCTATAGATGAAGATTTAGGTTCCAGCTAACTGCTACCATATATAACACTTTAAGAAACATCTTTCCACCTACGTATTTGCCTGAGTTTCTGATTGTTTTCTTTCAGTTCAGTTCAGTTCGGTCACTCAGTCGTGTCCGACTCTTTGCCGCCCCATGGACTGCAGCATGCCAGGCCTCCCTGTTCATCACCAACTCCTGGAGTTTACCCAAACTCATGACCATGAGTTGTGATGCCATCCAACCATCTCATTCTCTGTCGTCCCTTTCTTCTGCCTTCACTCTTTCTCAGCATCAGAGTCTTTTCAAATGAGTCAGCTCTTTGCATCAGGTGGCCAAAGTATTGGAGTTTCAGCTTCAACATCAGTCCTTCCAATGAACAATCAGGATTGATATCTTTTAGGATGGACTGGTTGGATCTCCTTGCAGTCCAGGAGACTCTCAAGAGTCTTCTCCAACACCACAGTTCAAAACCATCAATTCTTCAGCACTCAGCTTTCTTTATAGTCCAACTCTCACCTCCATACATGACCACTAGAAAAACCACAGCCTTGACTACACGGACCTTTGTTGGCAAAGTAATGTCTCTGCTTTTTAATATGCTGTCTAGGTTGGTCATACCTTTCCTTCCAAGGAGTAAGTATCTTTTAATTTCATGGCTGGAGTCACCATTTGCAGTGATTTTGAAGCCCCCCAAAATAAAGTTTGGCACTGTTTCCAATGTTTCCCCATCTATTTGCCATGAAGTGATGGGACCAGATGCCATGACCTTCGTTTTCTGAATGTTGAGTTTTAACCTAACTTTTTCACTCTCCTCTTTCACTTCCATTAAGAGGCTCTTTAGTTCTTCTTCACTTTCTGCCACAAGGGTGGTGTCATCTGCATATCTGAGGTTATTGATATTTCTCTCGGTAATCTTGATTCCAGCTTGTGCTTTCTCCAGCCCAGCGTTTCTCATGATGTACTCTGCATAGAAGTTAAATAAGCAGGGTGACAATATACAGCCTTGACGTACTCCTTTTCCTACTTGGAACCAGTCTGTTGTTCCATGTCCAGTTCTAACTGTTGCTTCTTGACCTGCATATAGGTTTCTTAGGAGGCAGGTCAGGTGGTCTGGTATTTCCATCTCTCTCAGAATTTTCCACAGTTTATTGTGATCCACACAGTCAAAGGCTTTGGCATAGTCAATAAAGCAGAAATAGATGTTTTTCTGGAACTCTTTTGCTTTTTTGATGATCCAGCATATGTGGCAATTTGATCTCTGCCTTTTCTAAAACTAGCTTGAACATTTGGAAGTTTATGGTTCACATATTGCGGAAGCCTGGCTTGGAGAATTTTGAGCATTACTTTATTAGCGTGTGAGATGAGTGCAATTGTGCGGTATTTTGAGCATTCTTTGGCATTGCCTTTCTTTGGGATTGGAATGAAAACTGACCTTTTCCAGTCCTGTGACCACTGCTGAGTTTTCCAAATTTGCTGGCATATTGAGTGTAGCACTTTCACACCACCATCTTTTAGGATATGAAATAGCTCAACTGGAATTCCGTCACCTCCACTAGCTTTATTCACAGTGATGCTTCCTAAGGCCCACTTGACTTTATACTCCAGGATGTCTGACTCTAGGTAAGTGATCACGCTGTTGTGATTATGTGGGTCATGACGATCTTTTTTGTACAGTTCTTCTGTGTATTCTTGTTGCCTCTTCTTAATATCTTCTGCTTCTGTTAGGTCCATACAATTTCTGTCCTTTATTGAGCCCATCTTTGCATGAAATGTTCCCCTGGTATCTCTAATTGTCTTGAAGAGATCTCTAGTCTTTCCCATTCTATTGTTTCCCTCTATTTATATGCATTGATCCTTGAGGAAGACTTTCTTATCTCTCCTTGTTATTCTTTGGAACTCTACATTCAAATGGGTATATCATTCCTTTTCTCCTTTGCTTTTTGCTTCTTTTCATAGCTATTTGTAAGGCCTCCTCAGACAGCCATTTTGCTTTTTTGCATTTCTTTTTCTTGGGGATGATCTTGATCCCTGTCTGCTTTACAATGTCATGAACCTCCATCCATAGTTCATCACCCACTCTATCAGATCTATACCCTTAAATCTATTTCTCACTTCCACTGTATAATTGTAAGCGATTTGATTTAGGTCACACTTGAATGGTCTAGTGGTTTTCTCTACTTTCTTCAATTCAAATCTGAATTTGGCAATCTTTAGGAGACTAACTGAGTCAAAGGTCTTGAATGCATATATAGGAGACAATATAAAGAAATAAGTAAATACATAGATGAATAAATATATATTGTCTATCTATCTCCAAATTGACCACCAAGAAGATTGTACAATTGCATTTCTAGCGCAGTGTAGACTCAGATGCTGATCTCAAGGCATCCTTTGATAATTGATAGACTTTGTGGTTTGTAAGTTCCCATAGGTGGAAGACAAGTCTAATTATCTCCTCGGGAAGAAACAGGCTCACAGAGGTTGAGTGACTTGCCCAAGACCTTAAACTTAATCTAACTTCACTCCTGGCTCCCCATACTAATCACAGCATCAGCACCCAGGACCCAGCTTGGATCTCCCTACAACCACCTGTCCAGTGTGGCAGCCACTAAGCTATATATATGGACATTTACATTTTCTAAAATAAAACAATCAGCACCTCAGTCACTTTATTTCAAGTGCTTCAGATCCGTGGGTATTTATCCTATTGGACATCAGGGCATGGAGCATTTCTATCACTACAGAAGGTTCTACTGGACAATGTTGCTCAAGAGTGCCAGTGTCCCCATGTCTGGTGTGGACCTCCCACTCCCCATTCCCGCAGCTCTTGCTCATCCTGTACACAGAGGTTGAATCAGATCTCCTGGAGACTCAAATTTATCACATTAGTCTGAAACCTTTCCTGATTCTCTCTTACCTATTATCTGCCACATAAAGAATAAGCAGAAATCGAAAACCGTGTTTTCTCTTTATCTGCATCCAATTTCTCTTCAATTATTACATGACATCTCTGTCTGGATTGAGGCCCTATAGATATGGAGGTGAGCAAACTTTACCCTTAATGAGTCTATGGTTTGATGGGTTAAATAATATACAGTCCCTGCCCACCTGCCCTGCTTTTATTTTCTTGCCAGTACTGACCACTACCAGTATTTTGTTGTTATAAACAGTTACCTTTACTAGAATGTAAGCCTCACAAGAGCAGTGGCTTTCTTTGTTTTGTTGACTTCTGTATCCACAAAAGACTGCTTGTACTTAGCAGCTGAATAACAAATATTCACGGTTGAAGCAGTTATTTAACTATATTCTGTGATATTGTATTTCCAGTTCTTTCTGATGAGCTAGGGAAATTAAAAATGAAGCAATCCTTAACCACAGCTAGGGTTGAAAGAAGTGAAATGAGCAGTAATTTTCTGCAACTCTTCTGTGGTATTGATTTTTGGAAAGTTTTTAATAACTGTGAGCTTTTTGTTTAAGTTCTCAGAGTTCTTTCCTGGTTACCTGTTCACTTTTGACTCTAGTAGCAGCAGTAGGGCAAGGAACTAGTGAAGAAACAGTACTAGCAAAATCAGTGATGGGTTTTTAGCTCCCCAAATGTGCCATAGAAAATTCCCTCACCTTTGTCCTGTTTTTCTTCGTTTTTACCTTTATGCAAAGTCTTCCCTGCATATAAAAAGCTTTTTCATTTCTTTTTTAAAAAAACAACTGGAGGTCCCTATCTTTTAATAGAAAGATGTTGTCCATTCACATTTAATAGAGCAACATTCTTACATAATTTTATTCCTTCAGCTGGCTTTTATATTTACTACTTATTTTCTTTCTTCTTTTTCTTAAGTTTTTTTTGTTTGTTTTCATTATTCTTCATTCTTCTTATCCCTTTGTAATTTTGACTCAATTTTTCTGTTCTACTAGTGGTTTCCTTTTGTTTCCTCACACTCATAATTAAATACTCACTTCTATATTCTGTGAAAACAAAATGACAAATATTTCCCCTGCTGCTTTTCTCTTCACTCCAATATTTTATGGCCTTTAAAACTCTTTTAATTCCCTACTCTTCCTACAGATGAGAGCTTCAGAACCCTTTTCCTTGTACCTTCTTTTCCTTTGCCTGCCTCAAGTCCTAGTTTCTCCCAAGATGGTTTTATTATAATTAGTTCCAGATCATTATTAGGTTTTCCTCTAATATTGTGTCATTTATGTTTCAAGGTCTTTATTTAGCACTTTCATTACACATTCCACAAAACTCTATAATTATCCATTTAAATTTAACTGTGTATAGGTTAATTACTCACTGCTGTTTCTCTCTCTCTTCTCTCTCTTGCAGTCTTCCACAATCTCTGTTTTGATTCCTTTTCATGGTCTGAATCTTTCCCTAATTGTTGTCCTTAGATGATGTGGTAGTTTTAAAATAAGTCCATGGGGTGGAGCTTCATTCCCTCCCTTTGTGTAGGGCTGGACTTTCTTCTAATGCGTAGAATGTAAAAAGTGACATTGTGTGGCTTCTGAGACTAGGCCATGAGAAGCACTGTGGCTTCCTTCTTGCTGTCTCTTTTGGATCACTAGCTTGGAAGAAACCAGATGCCATATTTTGAGGACTCTCAAGCAGTCCTGTGGAGACGTGGTGAGAAATGACTGCAAGGTGAGAAACAGAGTTTTCTTGCCATAAGTCACACTGGAAGCATGCCCCCATCAGCCCAGTAAAGTCTTCAGATTACTGCAGCTGCCAAATTGCAGACTGCATGCAGAGGCACCCAGGGGAATTGTCTTCATTTTCCCATTATCTCCTTAGCCACAGAAATGGTGAGGTCCCAGCCCATCTGTTCAGCCCACCTATTCAGGTGGCCAGGAAGACCAGCATATAGTCTCAGAAACACTAGAGCTGGCTTAAGACGTTCTGACATCTCCAAAGGTTGGGGTTTCCCCAGGACCTTCTATTGCTCTGATCGCCTCTTGCCTGGACCAGAGAGGAAATGAAATTCTATGCTCATTGTCAGACCTTGGGAATGTGCTCCCAGTGTGCAGACTCTGCTGCTTCCTGACCCCAGCACTCACTACCTCTGGAGGAGGAGTTGAGGTTGGATTAGGTGGGAAGGGAAGCCACTTCCTTCTCAGATAGCATCCGCCTCTTGACTTAGCTCCTTGATCCCTGGTGAGAGATGACTCCCCACCCTCCAAATGCTCCTTGTCTCTGGCTGCAGCCTACCTTAACATGGATTATCTGGGCCTTGGGGCCTCCTCCACCACACTGTATTCTCCCCAGCACCCGAAATAGCATAAACCTTCCTTAGAGACTTGGGAAACAGAGCTCATCCTTTCTTACTGGTGTTTTGAGAAAACAGGCCTTCCTCTTTCACAGAGAATGTATTTGTATGCTAAACTTGGATCCTGAAGGATCCTTTGCACTTGGAGTAAATGGAAGTTGAGATGGAGTTGTACCTAAACATCTCTGCTCTCTTGCCTGGATTCCCCTCAAGTTAGAGTGTTTGCTTCAGAGATTTGCAGAAGGTGTAAGTGTGATCCGCTGGGCTGGAGAAGAAGGGTAGAGTCTTTGTCTTGTGTAATCCATGTTGATTCTGATCTACTTCTTGGAGTCTGAAAGACCATCTTGGTAGGCCCCAGTCTGCCTGGACTCTAAGCCTCCCACAGAAGGCCTCCAAGGCCTCCCCTGTTGGGGCTGGTGAGCAACAGTCTGGGTCAGCGTTTTTCCAAGGGTGTTCTGGTGAATATTGTTACCATGAACTACTTGGTGCAAAGAAAACACCAAAGTCAAATACGTTTAGACATCTTGCCCAACTCTGTCCGTGTACATTCAGACGCTGCATAAACAAACACAAAGCAGAAAGCCAGCAAAGAAACCTTTTAAAATCTATTGAATCTACATTTCTCAGGCATACTTGACTATGGGTCTCATGCCCCCTTTTACCATATAATACTGATCAGCAACCTGTGGGAGGACTTCCTGTGAATAACACTTCAGAAAGGACTGGGATCTGGGAGCCGCCAGTGACCTTGGGGCTCTCCTGGAGTTCAGTTTCCCTTTGATTCTAAAGCAGCATAGCCTAAAGCAGCAGCTCTCAGAGTGTGGCCCCCAGACCAGCATCATCTGGGAATTTTTTGGAATCACAAGTTCTCAGTTCCTACATAGCCCTGTGAGTTAGAAACCTGGGGTTGGCATTCAACACTGTGTTTTAACAACCCCTCTTCCCCAGGTGATTCTAATGCACAAGTGTGTTTTGAGAACCACTGACCTATTGGGTGGAGAAGGCACTGGCACCTCACTCCAGTACTCTTGCCTGGAAAACTCCATGGACAGAGGAGCCTGGAAGGCTGCAGTCCATGGGTTCGCTGAGGGTTGACACGACTGAGCGACTTCCCTTTCACTTTTCACTTTCATGCATTGGAGAAGGAAATGGCAACCCACCCCAGTATTCTTGTCTGGAGAATCCCACGGATGGAGGAGCCTGGTGGGCTGCCGTCTATGGGGTCGCTCAGAGTCGGACACGACGGAAGCGACTAAGCAGCAGCAGCAGCAGACCTATTGGGTAAGAAACAAACTCAAGCCATATTCCCTGGATTTAAATTCCACCTCTGCTGCCTGGCACCTTGGTGGCCTTGATACATTTTGTACTCTCTCTCTCTGTGAAATAGTACCTATCTCACAAGGCTGTCCTAAGCGTTAAGTGAATTTTTTAAAATTTATTTTTTAATTGGAGGAAAATCGCTTTACAGTGTTGTGTTGATTTCTGCCATACAACTATGTGAATCAGTCAATTGAGCCTCCCTCCCTTCCCCCAATCCCATCTCTCTAGGTCATCACAGAGTGCCACGCTGGGCTCCCTATGTTATGTAATGACTTCCCACTGTCTGTCTGTTTTACACATGAAAGTGTATATATGTTAATGCTACTTTCTCAATTCGTCCCACCCTCTCCTTCCCCCCACATTAAGTGAATTTAAATATATAAAGCTCTTGGAACAGGAACACGATGTGTTAGTTGTCAGTGAGTGTTTGCTATTATTACCATTACTGAGTAGTTTCTCTGAATTTCCACTGAAAGGGCGAAGTAGAGTCACACAGTTGGCAGGGGTGGGTGTGAGTTGGTGTCACAAAATTTTGCCATCTTGACCTTATAGAACACAAGACGTTCCCGTGGGAGGAGATGTTTTGCACTGTGTCATTCCCGGAAACATCATTTCATTACTGTTCATAGTGATTAATTAAGAACCACCAGTCCTGTGAAGTGAGGAGCTCAGAGGAAGTAGAGTCATTCTAGCTGGATTTTCTGCCTTGACTTTAGGTAGTGACTGAAATCTCAGCTTCATCTTCAGCAAATGCCCCTTGATTCTACAGACCGGGCCTCCTCTGACCCTTGCAGCATAATTTCTCATTCTGTTTCTGTCACAACAATGACACAGGAGCCTCAGCAACATTGCCGAGTTGCCCTTTGGCAGAGGTGGGATTCGAACCCAAAGGCTGGTGCTCCTAGCACATCATTCATTAGCACGTGTTCCATTTGGAGGGCCTTTAGAGAGAGTCAAGTCCAACCCCCTTAATTTACAGAAAGGGAGACTGCCGTCCTGGGGCCCTGTGGCTGACTTAAGATTGCCCAGCCTTGGCGTGACTGAGCTATAGCTGGAAGCTGGGTCTCCTCTAAACTCAGTGCCCCTTACTGATGAGGCTGGCCTCCAGCCTGTCTCTCTCTGGGGCTAGATGCAGCACTGGGGTCAGAACTCTGTTCTCTGTTCTTTTCTGAGCATAATTCCGCCATAAGCCAGGCAGACCATCGTCCGTGGTGTGGTGGGGTGGTTGTGCTGCCAGAGATGCCCCGTCCTCAGAGGTCCCATCTGAGGCTCTGGGAAAGCCAAACAAAGGTAACTAGAATGTGTCGCAGAGGGCCCATTAGCTTCCTGGAGCCTCCCGGAGCATTCCCAGGAGGAATCTTTGCTGGGAGTGTGTGATCAGCGGCAGACACGGTCACAGGCAGCTGCTGGCATATTAATATTCCAGACAAATGGCTTTTGGCTCAGGCAAAAGATCCTGCTTGGGAGTAGGTTTCTCTTTGAAGCTCCTAAGAGGGGCAGCTTGCAGAAAAGACAGTTTTGCGACATGATTCCATTGGAAATCCTCTGCTCCAATCCGTCTTGGTTTATTTTGTTGCACGCTCTCTCCCACTTCATAGCAGGCTCGGCTGTTCTTGCCCTCAAGGAGAAACTATCCATGCTTAGCTGGGACACCAAGGCAGCCATGCTGGCTCGAGGCAGGAGAAGCAACCCATCACTGCTCCGGGTGCGAATCTTTGCTCTGCCTCTTCCCAGCTGTGTGACCTTGGACAGATCACTTCACCTTGCTGAGCCTCAGTTTTCTGGGCTATAAAATGGGAGTACACTACCTTTCCCACTGGTGGTTGAGGATTAAATACAACCACATGTATAAAGTGCTTAACACAGTACCTGAGAACAGTTGAAGACAGATGCCATTAATACTGAGTGGGAGGCTCAGAACAAGCAGAGATGCTGAAGAGATCTGAGCAGCGCCGGCAACATTAATTTCTCCCAACAACCCCTCCTTTTCAGGCTAGGGGAATGGGGAATATGTCAAGATATTTCTACCTTAAAGAAACTCTAGCCTATGGCCCTTCAAACCCAAATTTTATAGGTGGGAAAACTGAGGCTCAGAGAGGGGAAGGAACTTGCTGAACTTTACACAGCAGGTTAGATGCTGTGTGGAGTGGAGCAAAGCCTTGTGTTCTCCCCCATCTTCCTGAGCACCTAAGATGCGTTCCCATGAGCCATACCACTCAGGGCCTTGCTATCTTTGCCTCAGAAGGGGCATGTTTGGCATTGCATGTCCACCACCAGTGGACCAGGCCAGGTTCGACTGGCAGAGGGGCTGTGTGCTGCTACCTGGTGGGCAAGTCTACATGGGTGTCTAGGCATCTGAGTGGCTCCCGAGCTCCCCTGTATGTTCTGTAAGTGAACAGGCTGGAGGCCTCCTGACCTGGGGGACTGCACCCCTGGGAAGGGCATTGGTTGTTGACCCCTGGGTGACCTTGTCTGAGTCTGTTTCCTCATCTGCGTAATGGAGAACAACTCTCCTCTTTTCAGGGATTAGGGTTAGGATACTAGGGGCCAAGCTGAGAATACAGCAGTATGCCTACCTCATCCCTGACTGTAAGGACTGCTCAGGAAGTCTCAGTGCAACCCCCAGACCAGTGTGGCTGGGTACAGGCTCACCCAGGGAAGGACACCACCGCATCCTCCGTGGAGAGCAGAGAGCAGCCTGAAGTGCACATCCAGGCTGTGGCCTGGAGCCCCGTGGCAGGCAGTGGCCTGGAGCCCCGTGGCAGGCAGTGGCCTGGAGCCCCGTGGCAGGCTGTGGCTGGGAGCCCCGTGGCAGGCAGTGGCCTGGAGCCCCGTGGCAGGCTGTGGCTGGGAGCCCCGTGGCAGGCAGTGGCC
>SJXQ01004947.1:729507-923655 GCA_006408695.1 Aepyceros melampus | reverse complement strand
GCCATTGACTCACTCAAGGCTTGGTGCCAGTCCAGGGTTTGAGTCAGGAAGTCTCACACCCTCCCAGCCATAACTGTCTTCTTGACCAGGAGAGGATTATGTTCACAAGTCCCTCAGGAGGATGTGAACTTGTCAGGCCTTGGGAAATGCCAAAGCCATTTTCAGTGGTAAGAAAGAAGATGATGGTGATACAGGAAGAGAGGAGGAGAGGGCCACATTGTCCCAAGTTCAAGAAAATGAGCATTGTAAAACCCGAGCCCTGAACTCTTCTACAAGCACCACCAGTCCATTCCCTAACAATACCTCTCCTCCCCTCACTTCCCCCCTTACCCTCAAACACATTCACGGTTCAGCCACTGTCCTTCAGTCCAGGGCCAGCCCAGTGCCTCATGCACTGTGGCACCACCACTCCCTGGCCATCAGGGGCCACGATGTAGCTGAAGGACCTCTCACTGTTTGCTGGGTGCAGCTCAAATGGCATGTCCTGCTTCCTGGGTGCAGAAGGTTGATGCCTTGTTTCTGTGAGACCTGCAGGAAATACTAAGGGGCTGGAGTATTAACCACAGTCGAAAGTGAAAGTGAAGTCGCTTAGTCGCGTCCGACTCTTTGCGACCCCATAGACTGGAGCCTACCAGGCTCTTCTGTCCATGGGATTTTCCAGGCAAGAGTACTGGAGTGGATTGCCGTTTCCTTCTCCAGGGGATCTTCCCGACCCAGGGATCGAACCCGGGTCTCCCGCACTGTAGACAGACACTTTAGCGTCTGAGCCACCAGGGAAGTCTAACCACAGTCTAAGCCTCCTGGAATTGTCAGGGAGGATGGAGCCTCCAAAGGACCAAAGTGAAGACAGGCGAGAACATGTGTTATGCCATCTTTCGTGGTTTCATTCATGAGGTCATATTCCTCTGCTGCTGAGTGTGCTAAACCTCCTGCAATTCTGAGAGTGTGTGACCCTCAGGCGTTCTGTCTCCACATCCATCCCATGCTCACCATCATTTGGAGCATCCTTGGGAAGCAGACGTAGCCCTCTTTGCACGCATTTTATGATGGAAGACCACTGTGTCCCGTGTCCACCATCCCCTCTCCCCACGGCACTGACCTTGTTAGAAGGTGTTGCTCATGTGAACCACAAACTCTGCTTCCCTGAGGTTGCACCCACCCTCCTCGCCTTGTAGACCACCACTTAAAGGGCACCTTGGAGGTGAAGGGTTTCCTGCCGTCTGAGTCCTCGTGAGAAACGTGATGACAGCGGATGTGAGATACGCCATCTTTCTCACACATCCCTGGGGTCCATAGAGCAAACTGCTGTTCACTCTTTTCCAGGGGCATTTCCCATCTCTTGGGGAAGGAAGGACGGTCTGGTGCTATCGATTAAAAGTACAGAGTGGAGAACTGACTATTAAAAGCCCACATGAGTGACTAGTTGAGGAGGCTGAGCTGAGCTGAGTGATCACCCTCTGGTCCGAGGCTCCCTGAGGCTGTGTAGAGCCCAGGGGTCAGATGTAGGGGGTTCTGGGATGACCCACGTCCCCACATGGAACTTGGCCCCATCCCACCTTTTCCAAACAGCACTCAGCCTCCACCCTGCGTGACCTTTGGATGAGGGGACATTTTATTTCTCAGAATAGGGCCAGACAGGCTGCTGGCTTTCCTCCAGCAAGTCTTGGGGCTGCTTCAAGAAGAAATGTCTGGAAATGTGTGGAGTTCGTGAGCAAATGGCTTCATGGAAGCGCCTATTAAAATTTCCTCTGCTGAGACTGAAGTTTAGAGCATGAAAACTAGCGGGCCTCCCACCCCCTACACCCCTCCTGGGTCTCATTTTCCCTCCACTCCCACCCAGCCCTGGAAAACACATACCCTTGTCTAAACACCAGCACCAAGCCGACCCATGCCGAGGCCATATGTGTTAGATTATATTATTGTTTAAAATATTCGCTGGTCTTTTCCATGGAAGATTATTCCTCCTTACCCCATTAGGCTTGGCCATTTGATTTGATTTAGCTGATGGAATGTGAACAGAAGTGGATTGTGCCACTTCTGAACAAAATGTATTGAGTTCTACTCTGTACTCACCTAGACCTGAGGTTAACAATGCCCTGGGCACGGGCTGCTCTCTTCACCTGGTACTAGAAGGAAAATGGCATAGAACTTAGCTGCAACTGATCTTAAAGGACATATAATGTGAGTGAGAAGCAAACCTTTGTTGCTGTAGGCCACTGAGAGTTGGGGGATATTTGTTATTGCAGCATAACTTAGACTATGCTGACTAATACACCAGACATGGCAGGGGATGGTATGTTGCTTTGAGATCAAATATCCCAGGATATATGGGAAAAGAGAAAGTAGCTGCAGGTAAATCCAGAGATAGGGGTGCTTTATTCCCCCATCTTCCCTCTGCAGCCTTAACTGACTTAAAGAGGGAAGGTAAAGTCAGCATTTGCCTCAAATTCTCCATATCTCCCCGAGCCATAAACTTAGAGGCTTTTATAGGGATGGTATAAGGCCCAATTTTTACTCAAATGTGGATTTTCAGCCTCAGGAGAAAATAATTTGTGCTGTTTAAATAGGAAAGGGGAACAGCTTTGGAAATGATTCCTTTGTGATTTAATCACCTTTTGTTCAGACTCTTCAAAGCTAGCTCAAGGAGGATCTACGTATTGGCTCAGGTACTAAATTTCCAGCAGTATCTGAAGACAGAAGAGATGTAGCTTTATTGCCAGTCCCCCGTCCTCTCTTTGGAGAAGCATGAGACAGAGAGCTGCTTCTGGACCATGGCACCTTCCGTATCACCCCAGACAACAGAGTGGGAAGACCACTGATACCAACCCCTGCCTGTGAATATATGAGGAAAACTGGTGCTCAGAAGAAGCACATGCCAAAAGTGTCTTGACATGCTGGAGCACTTTATGTTTTACAAAGCTTCTCATATTTTTTATTTTAACAAATTTCCTCACCCACGTAAAGAAAACAGTCGTCATCTGGCTGGAGGTCAGGAGAGTGGGGTCTGAGTACTGCTGCCACCATCAAATTGCAGAGATGTCTTGTACAAGCCATGTCACGTCTTAGGTCTCAGCTTTGCTGTCAGAAGGCCGGTTTCAACTACCCATTCTTTCATTCATTCAGTAACCGCTTACTGAACACCTACCACATAATAGCCACAGTATGTAGATGAACAATACTAATGAAAGGACAATAAAGTGTAGGAGACTGGGAAAATGACCGCAGACTCCCTCCATCTCTGAGTAGATTTCCTTTACATCAGGAGGTACAGTGTTTCTATGTTTGGTCATGTGACTTTGGCCAATGGGATAGTACTAACCATGACATACGTATTGACTTCTAAAGCACTTGCACATTTGGGACTTTTACTGTCTTTTTATGATCGGATCCTTGACACCACCGTGTGTATAAGCTCAGCATATCATGCTGGAGGGTGAGATTCATGTGGCCCAGTTACCACTCCAGTCCACACGGACAGCCTGTCAATCACCGATATGTGTGGACCATCCAGCCATCAACCAACCCATCAACGGACCAGAGTCAGATGATAAAGCCCAGAGGAGATGAGCTGTGTCAAACCAGAAAAAGTACCCAGCGGACCCATCTAATCATGAGCTACATAAAATAATTGTTAGAGTAAGCTGTTAATTTGGGGGATGATTTGTTACACAGCAAAAGCTAACCAATGCAGAAAGGAAGACATTCACTGAGCCTCTATAAAGGTATGACACAAGGCCTTTTGTATAGATTTCCTTATTACATTATTACTGTGACTCCGTGAGGTTGATAATATTCCTCCCCACTTTACTGTGGAGGAAACTGAGGCTCAGAGAAGTTCACCTACTGACCAAATCAGAGAAGCAGTGGAATCAGGAATAGAATCTGAAGATAAGATGGATTTAAGCTGCTAAGAGGGTGTGAAAAGCGCTCAGTCATGTCCAACTCTTTGCAACCCCATGGACTATACAGGCCATGGAATTCTCCAGGCCAGAATACTGGAGTGGGTAGCCTTTCTCTTCTCTAGGGGGTCTTCCCAACCCAGGGATCAAACCCAGGTCTCCCACATTGTGGGCAGATTCTTTACCAGCGAGCCAGTAGGAAAACCAAGAATTCTGGAGTGGGTAGCCTATCCTTTCTCCAGTGGATCTTCCTGACCCAGGACTTTAACCAGGGTCTCCTGCATTGCAGACGGATTCTTTACCAGCTGAGCTACCAGGGAAGCCCTAAGCTAAGAGGGTACCTGCCAAGAAAAGGGTTTGTATAGCAGGAGTGAATTCTGTCCTTTGAAGGCTCAATACTTTTGGTCTGCAGGCTGCACAATCCACCTTGATGCTTTGCTTCTGGGAGGCCTAGTGAACTGTGTACCACATGGGGAAAGGAGTGTGCTGAGTCCGGAAAGCCTTAAAGAAGATGGGGTCGTGATGAAAGGTACGAGAAGAAGGGGTCAAGGCAGTGCTTTCCAACTGAAATGCCTCAGAAGACCAGCTTCTGGGAGCCCGCTTCTAAATGATCAATTCCAATCTCATTATGACCGCAGCTGCCATTAACTCAGGAGCTAATTGCTATTAGCTTATAGAAACTCAAGAGGGTTTAGCTTCAAAAATTCCACGACACGGGGCCATCTCACTGCTTAAATGGCCACATTGCTGTTATTAATTCCTTTGGACTATTAGCTTATTACTGTTAAGTTATTATAACTTTGTATGAAGTCCTTGAACCAGATGCATGTCCTCCACACACATTTCATTACAGGGAGCAGAGTGCACCAGAGGTTCGATATTTTAATTTCCATTTTTCTTTAAGGTATAGGCTTATTAAGAGGGATCAGGAAGGTCCTTGATTTTGAAGACGGGTTCTGTAAGCAAAGGCTGTAACAAAAACCAGACTGTTCCACATTTTTATGCAGTTAGCGTCTTGGCAAGTGTAGAGCGAATCTGGGTAGCAACAAAGCTTCACACTGGAAGGGCCCTTGGAGACTCTAGTTCATTCTCATGTTACGTTGGGGGAAACTGAGGTTAGGAGATGGGTTCAGGACTCAGGTAAAGTAAACCGCCTGGTCTGCACTGCCCAGATGCAGCATCTGAAATAGCCAGGTCTTTGTTTCAGAGAGTTAAAAGTCTGCTGAGGATGCCAAATATGCAAGATTACCAATGCTAGACAATTACAGCAGGGTCCCTCACATTCCCTGGAAAGATACCTACGTGCTAAGAAATGGGCCAAGACGCAATCCTTGACTCCTTTTTAGCAGAGAGCCAGCTGGCTGGAGAGCTACATGACAGTGTGTGAAATTAGACATATTTAACGGGTGACGACAAGGTTCTTTCTGTCTGTGTTCAGAAGCCTCCCTTAACGAGATCCAGTCGGTCTGTTAAGAAAATAAGAGTGTGTGCAATTACCAAGTTCACCGTTTGTTTTTGTTTAACTTTGTAGCTTCTTCCCAGGATGCCTTGGGGCATGTCTGGAAAAATGTCAGCACTTGTTGCTAAGCAGATTCTGGTCCTGGGAAATGTTCTCTTTAGTGCTCTCTGGAGTCCCTCTGCGGCCAGGTCCGGCGAGGCGGGGAGGTGGGGAGGGGGGGAGGGATTTGATGGGCGTGTTGCTTGGGGAGCCGGGGTTCTGAAGTTAGCTCTGTCTCTAACTGCCTATGTGACTTGGAGTGTTGTGGTCTCTCTCGAAGCCTCAGTTTTCTCCTCAATACAGCTGAGGAAGAGAAGGTGGGATGTCTTTGCTCCTCCAGATGTCGATTCTAAATCTCTTTTATTGGATTTTTTGCTCTTAAAGGCATGGAAGAGGGAGGTGATAAGATGGAGCACTCTGCAGCTTGAGTGCAGGGTTTTCTCCGAGGTCAGGGTTTCTGAAAGGATCCTAATTAAAGCCAAGTGAGCTCTTTTGAGTGAGAATCTCCAGAGTTGCTTGTTGACCTTGGGAGGACTGCTGAATGAGAGAGAAGTGAAAAAAAAAAAAGAGAGAGAAAAGAGGAGAAAGAAGAGTCAGAAAAGGGTGCAAAAGCTGCAAAGAAAAAGGGAGAGGAAGGAAAGATGAAGTCGGGGCAGTGAGGAGGAGGAGACAGGCAGACCCAGGACAAGAAGAGAGATTTCAAGCAAAGAAGACAAATTGGTAAAAATTAGAAGGAGGAAAGGTGAGCAAAACAGAATAAAAAGTAAGGAGGGACATCAAAGAAGATGGGATAATGGATGTGCATGCATCTATTTGTTAATTTCTAGAGCATACAAAGTAGAAATCAGCTTCCCTTGCAGCATGGATGGGAGAGTGAAATATGGAAAGGGAGAGAAAATATGTAAAAGCAGGAAGAGCTCTATTTTTTTGATGTCGACACCTGGACGAGGTTCTGACACACCGCATATGCAGTAACAGGCAATTTTTGTCCAGGCATTGTGAACCCTGGCGTGAGATCTCCCGCTCACAGTGGTCGGTGGTCAGCACTTCCTCAAACTTGTGATCATTCAACCGTTGTGCCTGTTTCCACCCTCAGATTGTAACTGACATCGTAAGTCACTAGCTTTATGGAATCCCTGTAAATCCCTTCCCTCTTCCTGCCACCCTGAAGAGACACAGTCGTGTTTTACCTAGAAACAAAGCAGCCGCGCCCCCAGGGTAGGCTTGTGAGGAGAGAGCTGGGAGATAATCTCTCTCTGAGCCCTTTTGCTGGTGACCCACCTACCAGCTGGAGCACAGCCTGCAGCCCTCGGTGGCTTAGCTGGGGCGGGGTTCCCCTCCATCTCCGATGCAGGAGGACCAGAGCTCTGGGAGGCTGGGGGAAGCAATTTGACGCGGCAGCTTTATCCCTTCCAGTTCTCTTGCTTCTGGGTCAGGTAATTTGGCCACAAACACCACACAAAGATGAAACATATTGTTCTCTCACTGGTTCAGTGGCTCATCCTTCAGGCTCCAGAGGTCTCTAAGCTATGAAAACAAAGCAAAACAGAGCCCATCTCTGGGCTTTCAACCTCTTCGTTTGCCTTGATTTTGTCAGTTCCACCCAGAGGACAGCAGCCGGAGGTGATGGTCCAAGTTGGAAAGGCTCGACGTAGTCTGTTTCTGAAGAAAAAGGATGGGAGCTGAGATGAGAGCCAGAGGTGGTAAAGTTCTGGAGGGATTTGCACGGAGAACCCCAGCTCATCAGTAAGTCCTGTTGTTCTGTAGTGCACCCATCTTTCCTCCCCAGCACCTGGGAGGCATGGCTAAATAGAGACTCCAAGGAAGAAAGCTCTGCAGGTATTGTTCACCAGTTTCCATGATGTAAATCCTCCCACTGTGGCCATTTCAGGGTGTCAGTGGTAATGTCCCTGAGGGAGTTGTCGGTGAGAGATGCTCAGCTCTGTCAGTTCTGATGGAAAGGGGCTGCAGCACGCCACTGAGGAACGTCTCCTTGGACCAGTCTTCCCCTATTCTTAACCCTTTTCTGTTCCTGAGAGTTCTTCTGAAATATAGGAATGACTGTAGTGCTTTCCTGGTTATAAACCATCAGCAGCTCCCCACTGTTTATAAAATTCAAAGTCTGTGGTGCAACATTCAAGGCCTTTTAAATTTGGCCTCACTCTATTTGTTTCAATCAGATGCATGACCCATAGAATACAATTCACACCTCCACCTGACCATCCCTCTCTGTTGGTCTCCCCTCACTGGGCTACAAGTTCCTTATAGTGGGGGAGTCTGTGCCCCTCGTCATTGTACCTGCAGTTCTTGGTCCATCGTAGATGCTATTCAAATATGGAAGGAAGAAGGAATGGACTGATACTGGACCTTCTGCCTTTCCCAGCAGGTCATGCTCACCACTTCCTTGTGCTTTCTGGCTCTTGCCCTCCTAGCACTTTCTCCACCTGCCCAACTTTAGACCCATTTCTCCTTGATCCAGAGTCAGCTGTGTGTGGAAATCTCTTCGCATTTCCACCCACCAGCAGACCTTAGCTGAGCTCCTACTATGTGTAGACACTGTTCCGTGCGCTGAGGATACAGCTTTGGAAAAGACAGGCAGCATCCCGTTCCTCCTGCATCTGATGTCTGGCGGAAAGCAATCATCAAATGAATATAAGTGCAAATGCTATAGAGCAGAAGTGACTGGGAAAAACTAAAGCACAGAGGTGGTGCTAGGGGCTGTTAGTTACTCAGTCATGTCTGACTCCTTGAGACCTCATGAACTATAGCCTGTTAAGCTCTCTGTCCTTGGGATTCTCTAGGCCAGAATGCTAGCGTGAGTTGCCATTTCTTACTCTAGGGGATCTTCCCTGCCCAGGGATCAAGTCTGCATCTCTTGTGTCTTCTGCATTGGCAGGCGGGGTTCTTTACCACTCATGCCACCTGGGAAGCCTTGGTGATAGGCATTCCAGCTTGATAAGTATGGCCAGGCAGGCTTCTCCAGGGAAGGGCTCTGAGAGGGGGAGGTCCCAGGTTTTTTTTTTGGCTGTGGAGTCTGCCCTCTCCTATCTCCTCCGAACTTTGTCTTGTTGCTTATCTGTCTGTCCTACGTATAATCGACCTGTCTCTTATGTGGGTTTCCTCCTGTTAACCCAATGCACGTGCCAATCAACAATCCTGTTCTGAGAAAAACAGCCACTCCTTGGCCTCACTCCCTTCTACTCTCTTTTCAGCCTCCCCACAATGGTGAGAAAGTACTTGCAATGTGGCTCTCTACTTACCTGCCTTCTGTATCTGCTGTCTTCCCTGCTCTGACACCTGCTCCCAAGCTCCAGTAAATCCGTTTTTGGCCTCAATCCAGGGACTCTGTGGTGCCGAGTCCGGTGGACATGTCCTGGCCCTTACCTTGCAGGATCTCTGCTGAATCAGCCTGCTGCCATCCTCTCCTCATCTCTCTCCTCCAGTCTAGCCCTCTTCCTGGGTTCTTTTTTTACATGTGAAAGTGAAAGTGAAGTCGCTCAGTCGTGTCCGACTCTTTGCGACCCCACGGACTGTAGCCTATCAGGCTTCTCCGTCCATGGGATTTTCCAGGCAAGAGTGCTGGAGCGGATTGCCATTTCCTTCCTCTTAAAAGCTCGCCTTCCTCAGGGTCTTCCCTTTCCTTTGGCTCCTCTTGTTGTTCAGCAACACACCCAAGACCACAGCCTCTGTCTACAAGCTAGTGAACCCACAGTCCACACCTACAACCAACTCCTGTCCCCAGAACCAGTGCCCCCAGACATCTCCAACCTTGGGCGGCTCCAGACCTCCAGGGTCAGCGCGCTGAAACTCACCACCTTATTGTTCAGATCAGCAGCTCTCCTTGGGTCCCAGCTCACACATGTTCTACCAGGACCCCCAGCAAGGAAGCTGGACACCATCCTAGAGTCGTCTCCCTCCCTGGCTTCCCTTCCTTAATCCAGCAGTTTCTGCTCACTTTCGCCTCCTCACTAGCTTCCAAGCTCACTCCTCCATTTCCATCACTGCACCCAGATTACCCTCCTCTATCAGGTCTCCCAGATCCAGGATGGTCTCTGATCCACACAGAACTGCCAGAATAATCCCTTGGAGATGCAACTTGGACCACATCCCTCTCTACCTTAATCCTTTCTTTCATCCCTTCTGCCCGCAGCACGTGGTTGGCAGCCTTAGACCTGTGCCACAGCCCCTGCATCCCAGCGGCCGCCTGCGTCTCCATCCACTCCGTCCTCGGTCTCTGCCTGGCACTCAGTATTCAGGGCATACCTAGCTGCTTGTCATTCTGTGCACTCAGCATGCTGTTTAATGGCTCAGTTCCTTTGCTTACTCAGGGCCCTCTGCCTGGAATATCCTAACTTTGTCTGCCAAGCCTATCACTCAGCCCATCTCTCCTGGTTCTTCTCTCAAATCAGGATTAGCAGCTTCAGGCACCTCTTCCCACTGGTGCATAGGACCCACTGATGTGGAGACAGTGCTCCCTGTCCTGTGCTCACCCCCTCATGCCCGCCCTTCCCCCCACATATCCTACACAGGATTGTAATTATGCATTCGTGCCTATCCCCTTCTCTGGCAGGGGAATATGCAGCCATGTCATATTCATTTTCGCATCCTCTGTACTTGACCCAGACTGTGAACTTGAAAAATGGTTTATGCTCAAAAGGACAGTGCTAGGCACCTGGTTAAGAGGAAAGCAAGAAATGTATATTGAGAAGGGAGGCAAGATAGCATTATGGTTCCTGCCTTGCTACTTAAGGGCTGCACATGCTCGGACAAGTCCTGGACCTCTCTGTGCCTCTGTTTCATCACCTGTAAAATGGGGTGTTAGCAAACACCTCGTCAGAGAGTCGCTGGAGAATTAACTGGGATAGTGTGTGCGGAGTGCTTCCAGAGTCAGCTGGCTTGTAACTCGGGCACGCAGTAGGACCTGTCCATTTACATACATTATTCCATTTACTTGTCATAACACTCTTGAGAAGTAGGTGTTATTTTCCTGTTGTTCCCTGTTAAGGACACTGTTGAAAGAAGTGGAGTGGTCTCCCCAGGGGCACCCAGACAGTCAGAGATGGAGCCATGCTGCTCCCGGTGCGTCTTTGCTGCTTCTTGACTGACCTGACTCCAGGGAGCTCACTCGCTTCCTAGACAGCAAGGGAGGACCTTCATGGAGTCTGAAAGAGACAGCTTCCAGCAAACCAGAGAAAACCCTGTGGAGGGAGCGGGCTGGGGAAGGACCAGCACTCACTGTCCCAAGGGCAAATTTTCCTGTGTTTGCCGGCCAGGTGGGGGCCTTTGCTGGGTCCTAATGGGTCAGAAAGGAAAGCTGTAGTGGGTGTATTTGGGGATCTTTTCTCCCTGTGGCCTAGCCAGTGCCTCTGGAACAGACCTGCTTCTTCCCATCAGAAGAGCTCCTGGGTGGCATGGCTGGGAGGAGGGTGCGGTTGTCTAAGTGGGTCCGCCTAGGGCGCTGACCTGCTTCTGTCTTACCCTTGCCTGCGTTTCTGCTCCCTAGGCTGCTCCTCTGTGAAATGCAGTCATCCTAGCTATTTGCAGAGCTCGTGTGCAGTAAAAAAAAAGTCCCTCTGTTTGGGATTTAGAGGCACATAGTAGAGATTCAGCTCCTGTGAGGGTCTCCTATCCTTCCAGGAGCTTTTTCCATTGGAGACTCTGGCATCCACAATACTGGCCTCCCAGCTTGCTAGTCTAGGCACAGCCTGAACCGTAGAACCTATTCCCACTGGACTCTGGATCTGGGGGACCCGAAGACCTTCAGGAAATCCACCAACTGGGGAAACACTTTCCTTCACAAACAGTCAAGGTCCAATGAGCATGTGTTTCTGATTTGGGAGGAGTGGCACATGAAGTGGGGGAGGGGGGAGATCAAAGTGGCTGGAACATGGGAGGAAGCCTTTTGACAGGAGGCGGAGATGGAGATCTTTTTCATTCCCTAAGCAATGGGGACAAGATATTTTCTAAAGGTGGCTCTGCTCCCAGCTGGGGCAGAGTAGTTGGTGCCAAGGAAAGAGTTCTGGACCAAGGTCTTGGTAACATATTTCCAGCTCTGCCGTCATTCATTCCATGGCCTTAGGCCCATACTATTCCTTTCCATGAGACTCTGTTCCTCTCATCAGTACAATGGGGAGACAATACCCAATTCATCCGTTCGTTGTTTATGTGTGTCCTTGGGTCAAGCCAGGAGCCAGGTGCTGGAGATGCAGAAAGGAACGTCTCTGCCCACAGGACAGAGAGCTCACAGCTGCCTGGGAACTAAGCCACAAACACATACCCAAGTGAGGTGAAAGCCTGGTAGGAGTCTTGCTCAGGTATGAGGGGAATGCAGAGGAAGGGACCTATAATGTGTTGAATGTGCCCTTGCTCAGCTGCTGAGTCATGTCCGACTCTTTGAGACCCTGTGGACTGTAGTCCGCCAGGCTCCTCTGTCCATGGGTTTTCCCAGGCAAGATTACTGGAGTTGGTTGCCATTTCCTTCTCCAGGGGATCTTCCTGACTCAGGGATCGAACCTGTGTTTTCTGCATTGGCAGGCAGATTCTTTATCACTGAACCGCCAGGGAAGCCCAGTGGGTTGAATAGTGGCCCCCAAAAGACATGACCAGATCCTAACCCCTGTACTATGAATGTGATCTGATTTGGAAAGAGGGTGTTTGCAAATGTAATTAACTTAGAAGCCTTGAGATTGAAGCACCCTAGATTATCTGGGTATGCCCTAAATCTCATGACACATGTCATGAAGGAAAGACACAGGTGCAGAGAAGGAGGCCATGTGACGATAGAGGCAGAGACTGGAGTGATGGGCCTATGAGTCGAGGAATGCCATGGACTGCTGGCAGCCACTAGAAGAGACTAGAAGAGAGGCCGGGGAGATGCTTCTTCAGAGCCTCCAGCAGGAGCCAATCCTGTCCATACTTTGATACTGAGCTTCTGGCCTCCTGGCGTGTGAAAGAGGACATTTCTGTTGTGTTAAGCCACCTGGCAATTGTTATGGCAATTGTTACGGCAGCCCCAGGAAACTAACACAAGCGCGTGACCATCTGCAGGAAGGTGGTCTGAGAAGGCTTCCAAAGGAGGTGGCTTGGAAATGAGTCCTGAAGTCTGAGTAGAAGGTGGCTAGCTGGGGAGGAGGAGAGAAGAGAGGCATTCAGGATGAAGGCCTAACACAGCACAGGCACAGAGGTGAGAAGAGATGAGGCAGGGTCAGAGAACCCAAATGACCCAGAAGGCCCGGAGCTGAAGAACCAGTGAGAGCTCTTGCCAGAGGTGGGTTTGCTCATCAGAAGTTTGCTTGGATTCACCTCAAGAGCTTGGACATTGTCCTGTGGGTCACAAGCGTTCATCTAAGGATTTTAGCAGTGGAGTGACCTGGTCAGTGCTTTGAAAAGACCACCTAGGGACTCAAAAGGAAGGGCCAACCAGGATCTGAGCATCCAAGCCAGGGGGCCTGTGTGGCAGCAATGCCACTCTGGCATGGTGGGAGCTGGACCAGGACAGAGGCAGGGTAGGTGTGGAGCCCAGAAATGGGAAGACCCATTGGGAGGAGGTACCATCTCCAAAGCCTGGGCTGCCTAGGTGGGAGGACACCCTGTTAGGGATCTTGGTGATGTTGTCATTCTGAGAGATGAAGTAAGACTGGCCTCCGGAGGCTGTGGTGTTTGGGTTGGAGACACGTTGCTTCCCTGCAGGGTTGCTCAGAGGATCGATTGAGTGTAACTCATGTAGGGCAGCCTGTGCAGTGCCTGGCTGGGAAAAGACTGGAGACAGGGCCCCAAGGGAAGGAAACCGAGGCCATTTTCCTTCCCATCCCTGGTATCATGCGCTGAGCTGGGCACAGTAGGTGTTCAGTGAGTGCTTGTTGAGAAGAACTGTGGGATGGACCCCAGTCCTGGGTTCGTGGCCATCACAAATGCAACATGCTTCACAGCACGGGGTCCATCCTGCAGACCTCATCAACCATGCAGTCATGGGGAGATCAATTGGTCCGGCTCCAGCTGTTGAAACTAGAAGCAGAGAGGAACCACAGACAAATAGTCCTCAGCTCAGCACTTTCTCCATCTGGGAAGAAAACCAGGTGTGGGGGGAGAGTACCAGGCCATCAGGAGGTTATGAGGCCATAAATAAGAGATTTGTGGTAAATAAGCTGGCGAACATATCCGCTCGCTGCTCTTTTTTATCACTCACCTAGAGAGCAAAATTCCCCCGCATCTTTTCTGCAGGCCAATAAATATCTTTCAAGGAGCCGGTATTTAAATAGAGAGTAAGGGGGGCTCCATGGCTCCCCAGGCCTCGTGTCAAGAAGGAACAATGTATAGCCCTAAAGAGAATGGCTGTGCAGAGAATCGATGCAAATGCAGTTTCTTTTCCCAGGATGATGCTCCCGAGCAGGGTTCAGCCCGAGTTCAAGGATTGTGCTCGGGCGGTGGTGTGGGCCCTTCTCTAAGCCACAGGGGAGGACTCTTTCCCCTAGGCCGGGGGTCACATGGCCCTTCCTGCTCTAGAGCCCTGTGCTTGAAACTCTCCCCCAAATGAAGCAGACCCAAAGAGAAAATAAGGGACCTCTAGATCAACCACCTTCCCTGGTGGCTCAGTGGTAAAGAATCTACCTGCAATGCAGATGACATGGCCTCGATCATCTGTAGTATAGGGAAGATCCCCTGGAGGAGAAAATGGCATCCCACTCCAGTATTCTTGCCTGGAGAATCCCCTAGACAGAGGAGCTTGGCAGCTGCAGTCCATGGGGCTTCAAAGAGTTGGACACGACTTACCAGCTAAACAGCAATAACAGGTCAACCTCCAGGTATCATTCCATGAAAGGCTGCATGAGGACCAGTAGGTATGTGCCAGGCGTGATGGGGACGTGGAGGCAGGCAGGACAGACGCGGCTCCTCTCCCACTGGTGTGTAAACTTGGAGTCAGCTGCTCTCCAAGTAAAGGAGAAGACCTGATATATAAGCTGACAGCAGAGGAGTGGCCAGCATGAAGACCCCAAAGGGCAGGCACAGAGAAGCATGGCACCTGGAAGAGGTCCTCATGGGACATCTGGTGAGCAAAAACCTGGCTCAAGGCAGAAGTGAAGGAGGAAGCAGGTGGCTTCTAGAACTGGTTCCTGTCCCCATCTCTAGTCCTTGGGCAGTGGGAAGCCACTGCAGGATCTTAGGCAGAAGAATGACACTCCCAGAGAGACTATTTCTGGAAAAAGAAACAAGTAACTTTTCTCATGACCATGATTTTTGGATGATGTCTCCTTCATCTTAGAATAATGCCCACTGCAAATAAGTGCTTGATAAATGCTTGTTGAACCACTGGAGCAATGTATGCAATCTCCCATTGATGAGTAGACCTTTGGAATATGATGTCCTTAGAATGAACTGGAAAGCCAGTGCTGTGGACAGACAGCGGTTTGCTTTTTACTTTGGAAATGAAGGAGAATCTGATGGTGGCCAGTACTTGTCCAGGGTCACCCAGCTGCTTGTTGGCTGAGCTGAGGCTGAAACTCAAGTAATCTTTGTTGAAAGATTTCATGTAATGCAGCTTGGGAAGACAGGCAGAGACAATATGGGGACCAAGATGGGAAAGGCAGGGGGAGAGAAGAAAAGAGAAAGGAGGAAAAGCGAAGTGCTGGGTGGGGAGTGCAAGACCTCTTCCACCCTTTACCTTTACTGGATTTTGTTAACGGCCCTGAGTGTAATCATATAGGATGTAACATCTTTTCCACATTTATGGAACCAACAGCGCAAGCTTTTAAGCACACACAAATTCACCTCTGACCACAATATATAGTTTTACTTTATAAAGAACAAGGAAAACTTCTTTCTGAACATCTGGCTGTTATTTCTCCAAACCCAGAGGTGATAAACAAGAAGGACAAGTCAATAGGCTGTACCTGCCAGGAGTAATTGACCAGAACTTTCTAACCTTCGTGCTCCATATCCTTTGGACTCGGCTAATGATACTGGCTCCTGCCCCAGGAAGCCTTAGGTTCTCTAGATGACTGGTAGGTTCCACTCATGTTTAATTGTATGTGCTCTGGTGTCTCAGCTGTTGGAGAAGGGAACTTCTGCATTCACTTTCTCCTTCAAAAGACTCACGGGTGGTGAGGGAGGCGGAACGATGATGGATGGGAGGGTTGTTCTGACCATTGGCTACAGTTCGCAACTGTTGCTGGGATGTATTTCTTAAGGGGCAGGGTCATGTGTATTAGCAGTTTGAGCCTTGTGGGGAATGCCATCTTTTCCTCTCTTGCCCCACAGAGTAGCTACTTTGCTCACTGACACAGTGTCAGCACAGAGCAGTCCTAGTACCTAGCCTTGTTCTCTGTTCTTGCTTTCCAGCCCATGGCTGGATGCCAGGAGGTCAGACGGGATGATGAGCTGCAGATGTGTCCATCTTTGGTTCGGGGGGAAGGAGATAGGATGCCTCGTGCTGGCCCTCTGGTCCAAGCAGCATAGTCCAGCCAAGCTGTTAAAGAAGAGGAGCACGGTAGGTGGCTAGTGGAGTGGGGAAGGCTTGCCACATAAAGGAGACCTCCCCCCAGGCCTGCTGCTGGCCCTCCTGTATCCTACATATGTACAGCCTGCCAGAGCCCCTAGGAAGGGGAGTGGGAGGTAGGACAAGGCACATATCATATCAGAAAACAGGAAGCCTCATTACCAGCTTCTGTCTTCTCTCCTGGGGATCATAGGTAGTTAGTTACATTCGAAAGTAAATGCTTGCTGGATAAAGGGGCGGGCAGGAAGGCAACTGGCCAAATCCAAGTGTGACCAGCAGGGGATTCCAGGGAAGACCTGGCTACTTGGCCATTTGCACCCTGACTATCTGTGGCTTGCCCCAGTGGGAATTAGAATCCCTACACTGCTGCCTGCCCAAGGTACTGGTGCATACAGCTCCATAAGGAATACACAGGTAATATTTGAAACAATAGGAAGCAGACTGTACTTGTGTATGAAAGATATGGGGTGATATTAGACAGCTGGAAGACTCTGACTTGTGCCAGAAGTCTGAAAACCTTTTGTGTAAGAGATAGACCTCCCGAAGGGGCAGCACCGGTCAGCACCCGCCCCCCTCCCCTGCAAGCCCAACCCAGGCTCTAGGCGGGTCAGGGAGTCTGAGCGAGGCAAGATGGCACTGGACCACTCACTGGCGCTAGGAGATGTGAGGAGTGCTCATCTCCCATGGTCCTCAGCACTTCCAGGACCTGGAAGGCAGGACCAGGCTGGGCACGATCACCCTCATCCCTCCACACATCCCCCGAACTGTCCTGTTGCAGCTTGACTCTCAATGTCATTTATCACTGGATAGACTTCCAGTAGGAAGACAATTTGCCAAAGAAATCCTGGATGTGCAATTTCCGTTGTTTCTTCCAGTTACTATGTGACTTTCAACACGTCACTTTCTTTCTGCACCACTGTTTTCTCATCCTGTTTGTATTAAAACCCATGCTCTGATTAACACACAGGGTTGCCTTCAGAATCAAGAGAGCATGGATAGGAAAATGGCTTGTAGGCTTGGAATCTCCTAACACATATAAGGGATTGTAATGTATTGTTTCGGAGAAGGCAATGGCACCCCACTCCAGTACTCTTGCCTGGAAGATCCCATGGATGGAGGAACCTGGTGGGCTGCAGTCCATGGGGTCGCTGAGTGTTGGTCATGACTGAGCAACTTCTTTTTCACTTTTCACTTTCATGCATTGGAGAAGGAAATGGCAACCCACTCCAGTGTTCTTGCCTAGAGAATCCCAGGGATGAGGGAGCCTGGTGGGCTGCCGTCTATGGGGTCGTACAGAGTCAGACACAACTGAAGCGAATTAGCAGCAATGTATTGTTTAGCCCTAGCCCATCAGAGTTCTTTAAGTACGGGTCTAGGCCAAAACATTAGAGGTGGTTTAACTTGGTTCCCAGATCCAACACATGCCTTGTTAAATATCAGCCAAGGTGGTATGTAATAAAAAATTTCACGCTGACCTCAATATAGTTGATAGATAAACATTGACCCTCCAACCCAAAGCTGAGTTCCCATTCCTCCAGACGCTGATGCCAAAATCAATCTGCTCAGGTTCATAAAGAAACCAACAGCCTCTCGGCAGAGCAGAAACCTCTGTAGGTGGCCATACAAGTTTGTTCTGGCTTTTCCAAATTGAGGTTGGGATTTTTTTAATAGGCACAGAGGTCTGAGTAGTCCTCCATCCGCTGGCCCATTCATTCTGTGAGACAAGTGCGTCCCAGCCTGTTCTGTGGTTTCTCTTCTCTGGAGGATAGTCCCAGATTCCTTCAGTGGGCTCCACTGTCTTCAGCTGCTCGTGGTGAAAGGGGATGTCTCCTGTGAGGGGAGCCGTGTCATAAAACTGTCACTGGGTGCTTGGCCCAATCACACCTCCCTGGTAGGGCTGATTGTTGTATATGCATTTGAGATTTGCTGTAGCAACGCTGTTTGTGAGGAGAAAGGGTGTTAATGAGGCTGTCACAAAATCTCCCTCTGGTAACATGCAGGCAGTTGGAAAACGCAAACTATCCCCCTTGGGAACCTGCGTCTCCTTGTGTAGTCCTTCTTCAGGGTCCTGGGTTCAGGGTCCAGGACTCGGTGCTCTAGGGTAACAGAGCACATGGGGGGCCATGTGAGCAGCGGGCTGAAGGCTTTGGTCTTACTGCTGCTTCTCCCTGTGGCCTTGGACAAGTTGCTTCCCTTTAGATGACTTGGCTTCAGTATCACACAAATGTCATTCTCACACACTGAGATGACGATGAACAAAGTTAAAGGATGGGAAAGCGCTGCGAGACTGTGTCAGTGGGGGTGATAATGAACGCTGCTTCTGGAGTCTGTGCAGGATGTGGCGCTGAGCTCTAGCCTGTGCTGATGAGTACCATCCTTAGGAGAGCTCCTCACGGGGGCCGTCCTGTGTCCCTGTGTCCCATGTGAAGAACCGACTGTAACAGAACAGCACGGTCCTCCTTGGTCAGCAGTGCAGGATGTGCCATGGGACTGTGTGCCGGGATACCCCTTCGATCAAAGGTGAGGCGGTCGCAAAGAGTGAGAACGACGCCACCTGTCAGAGAAAGGGGAGGGCGCACGGTGAAAGCAGCATCACATTCAAAGCCCAGAGTGGCAGGGTGGGTGAGCACAAAGTTGGAGCCCAGGAGGGGGGGGTGTGTGTCCATGTGGGGGAGGAGGGCAGTACGGAGGCCAGAAGGGCATTCTGCACCTGCCTGTGGGCACTTTGTTTTGGGAGCCAATATCCTTAGTATTCTATAAAGGATCCAAAGCAGTTTTCTTGTACTGTCCCCTGTTGGTCGAATAGAGTGGCAGGAAATGTACACCACATCCAGGCTGCTCTTCACTTCTGGTTGCTCGAAGCCCTACATCCACATGAGAGGTAGCAGTCTTCTCATCAGGAAAACCCACCCAGGGACCTGGAGGCAGCTTCATCCCTTTCTCTGGTGAGGCTATCAGGAGTCACTGCTGAGTAATATTCCACAGTGTAAGTATATATACATACACACACGCACTGCGTATGTGTATACACGCACATATATATAGCTTTCCTGGCGGCTCAGACAGTAAAGAATCCACCTGCAATGCAGGAGACTTGGATTCCATCCCCGGGTTGGGAAGATTCCCTGGAGAAAGGAGTGGAAACCCACTCCAGTATTCTTGCCTGAAGAATTCCATGGACAGAGAAGCCTGGTGGACTACAGTCCATGGAGTTGAAAGAGTTGGACATGACTTAGCAACAACAATAACAATATGTGTACCACATACCGTGGAATATAACTCAGCGATATAAAAGAACAAAATAATGCCATTTGCAGCAGCGTGGATGGTCGTAGAGACTGTCATACTGCTTGAAGTAAGTTAGACAGAGAAGGACAAATATTATATGGTATCACTTATATGTAGAAAGTAAAAAGATGGCACAAATGAACTTATTTACAACACAGAAATAGAGTCACAGATGTATAAAAACAACCTTATGATTACCAGTGGGGAAAGGGGGTGAGGAAAAACTGGAAGACTGGGAATTCACATACACACTACTATATATAAAATAGAAAAGTAATAAGGACCCGCTGTATCACACAGGGAACTCTACTCAACACTCTGTAATGACCTGTGTGGGAAAAGAATCTAAAAAAGAATGGATGTATGTATATGTATAACTGATTCATTTTGTTACACAGCAGAAAGTAACATAACATTATAATCAAGTATAATCCAAACAAATTTCAAAAAAGGAAAAAGAAGTCACCGCTGTTAGAAAGGCCCCGTGGCCCTAGGCACGGCTCTTGGGGCCGAGGCCCATGACCACGAGGTATAGTCTTGCTCCGAAAGAGGCTTTGCCTTGCTTCCCGGTGCCAACAGCTGGTGAGACCCGCCCATCGCTGCTCCTTGAGAACGCAGGTGCATCACGCGCCTGACCTGACTCCCTGAGACGTGGTAGAAAGAAGGCGTCTAAACTACTTCCCTATTTAGACCTAAACTATTTAGACTGTCCTTCAATCAACAATAGAAGCTATCCACACTCTAGCCTCTTGCCAAGGAGATCAACCAGGAGCCAACTCCTGGCTCTGAGCCCAACTGAAACAATGGATAACAATAGCCTGCACTTCTAATTGCTGTGCGGCTGAAAGGCCGTTTTCACACATGGTATCTCCAGGGCAGTCTCTCCACCCACTCATCTAAGTGATTCTTGTCTATACTTCATAGATGCCTAGAGGGTTAATAGAGAGATCGAGGAGACCTGTGAACCAGCCCGCAGCTGGGTACAGGTACTTTTTGCTAGGGAGAGAGCCTTAGTTGTTGTTTTTTAAATCCTATTCTTTAAGAGGTATAAGACTCTAAGAATGCTTAATTTTGATTCTTGTGTGAAGAAGATGGCCACAGAAGCTGCCTCTCCCCACCTTACTTATTTAGGTCTTGCTCCAAGATATGCTTTAATACTGTGGTTCAGCTGTCAGCCAAGGTCAGATAAAGGACATTTCTGTATCTTTTGGTTAACTGTGATGGAAGTCTTGATCTATTAGAGTGCTTGACAGTCCTGAACCCAGACCTGTTCAATACCTCCTCTTTAAAAATCGGTACTAGGAAAGAGTTAATATTCACTAAAGCTGTGATGTGGGTCTTTCCTCTTCTCAGTAAGTGGGAATGATGTGACTCAGGATGTTTCCCTCCTTGCCCTGGCTGCCAGGAAGGTCTGAGTCACATGTGATGTTCATGTATTCCTTGGTTTTTATTCAGCACCTGTATTCTAATATCATGCAAAGCACTGGGGATAGAGACTGAGCCAGGCAGATGTGGTTCCTGCCGTAACAAAATGGCTTTATGACCCCCAGGTGTACGTGTGTGTTAATTTTTTTTTATTATTATTCTACTGCAGATTTTAAACCGTGATGATAGCAAACACATATACATGGGTGATAAGTCACTTCAATCATGTCCAACTCTTTGCAACCCTATGAACCGTAGCCTGCCAGGCTCCTCTGTCCATGGGATTCTCCAGGCAAGAATACTGGAGTGGATTGCCATGCCCTGCTCCAGGGGGTCTTCCCGACCCAGGGACTGAACCCACGTCTCTTACATCTCCCGCATCAGCAGGCGGATTCTTTACTACTAGCGCCACCTGGGAAGCCCCAAACATACAGAGAGCTTGCTGTGTCTAGGCATCATCTAACTGGCTTGGATATTTCACTGACTTAATGGCCCTCACTCCAGTACTCTTGCCTGGAAAATCCCATGGACGGAGGAGCCTGGTGGGCTGCAGTCCATGGGGTCGCTAAGAGTCGGATACAACTGAGCCACTTCACTTTCACTTTTCACTTTCCTGCATTGGAGAAGGAAATGGCAACTCACTCCAGTGTTCTTGCCTGGAGAATCCCAGGGGTGGGGAGCCTGGTGGGCTGCCGTCTATGGGGTTGCACAGTCAGACACGACTGAAGCGACTTAGCAGCAGCAGCGGCATAAACTTAAGAGGTAGGTACTATTATTATCTCAGTCTAAATATGAAAAAAAAAGAGTGAAATAACTGGCGCAAGGTCAAAGTGCCAACAAGGGACAGAGTTAACAGCCAAGCTCCGCCCTCTGACTCCAGGCGCCGTGCTGAAACCTGGTACCCACACTGCTCGCCTCCGAGTGGAACAACACCTTGTGTTTATATGGCATGTTCTCCTCTATGGAGTGCTTTACACCCGTTGCTGCCATCACCTTGGTTAGTAAAGACTCTTATTCCCATTACTGAGATGACAACAGTGATTCTCAGAAAGGTGATGGGATTCTGTGCATCAGTAGCCAAGCTGGTACCCAACTCAAGTCCTCTGAGCCCAAATCTTAAAGGGCATCTTCCCTATGACCTGACTCCTTCCTTCCCTCTTAGCACATGTTTGCCTGTCATTGTGAATGGTTCCAGGCCTGAGAGGGGAGTGGACAGAATCAGTGCTTGGTATCTTTCATTTGATGACTAACTGGCCAAATCTCCAAGTGACCTTTTTTGGATATGTGAGTGGAGATCCTCTAGGGCTGGTTAAATGTAAGATCAGACCTTGTTAATGCTGGGAAGAACCCTGAAGATTGTTGATCCAGGAATTTCTGACAGTTTGAGGGGAGACATCAGAATCTCTTCCGAGAATTTGATGTGTGTTATGGACACTGTCTTCCAAACCCAGGTCACCCTGATCCCCAGCCTTGTTCTTATCTGACCACCAAGGCATTTTTATGATAATTTCTCATTGTGTCCAGAAGGGGCTCACAAAAAGAGGCTCATTGCTTGCTTTCTACAGATCCAAATACCTTTCTTCTAGTTGCTGAATCACGGGATATTTTTTATTTTATTATTTTCATATATATTTTTTTCTGCAATGGAGAAGAAAGGGAAGTGTTATTTTCAAGTCTGAGCGTAACGTGCCTTTGATTAATGTATATTGTAGTCATCACAGAATCCGCGGCTGACTATTAGCGATGGAACCAAATGAGTTGAATAGATTATCAAAGACCAGCAGCCTCAGTCCCACTCTGAGATACACGCTTGTCTTTAGAACATTAATCTCGTTACAGGTTAGAGTATGATTCCAATTTCCCTGATGGTAGGCGGGAGGGGGGAAGACTCATCAAATCCGCCAGGGGCGAGGAGCGCTCAGATCTCAACGGGACTAAAAGAAAGCAGTGTGGTTTTCTTAAAATGATTATTCTGAAGGGATGGGGAAAAGGCGTACGAGGTGTTTTGAGAGGGAGAAGCAGGTTCCCAGGGTGAGCAGGCAGGGGAACTGGAAAGCGGTTTCCAGCTTAAGCAGAGGGGCTGTCTGCCGGAGTGAGGTTCTCTCTGGGCGCTGCTGACGAGGAGATGTCAGGCTGATAGGAAGTGGGTGAAGGATGTCGGGGAATGTTGCAAAGTAACCAGAGCCTGACCTTCGAGGCTCATGGAGCCCCCAAAGGTGCTGACCTGCAGTGGGGAATGGAGGTCTGAACTTGAATTAGTGGTGACTCAATCCCATCCCAAGAGAACCCCCAGGCCCTGCCTTGCAGCTGGCCCAGGCCTCTGGGGATGTCAGACCCGGGGAAATTCTTACCCTAATCCCCTTGAGGGTGAGCCTGAGGACTTTGGACTCTTGGTCCCACTGAGCAAGTTTCACCCAAGCCACGCCGGCAGAAGAACCCGCAGGACTCCCCTGTGCAGCCCACTGCTGCCTTTCCACATGCCCCACCCAGTTCTTCACACAGTCAGACTCTCTTTACTGCCCCAAGCAACCTCCCCACAGTGTGCTCAGATACCCACATGTATACACAACCACCGTGAGTGTAAACTTTAAAGGAAGAAGTCGCACAGTCCTTTATCTAATTCATCAGCTCCTCCTTCATCTATCTTCACCTCCTCCCCTAAACAGCCCACCTTTCACTGGAGCCTGCCTCCTCACTGTTCCTCCAGGTAAAACTTGCATGTCCACACCCTTCTGCGTGTGTTGGTCTCTACCTGCAACTCTGTTTCTCCTTGTACATCTGAAAACCTCCCCCTTAAAGTTCAACCTCCAGCTCAGCAGTCATTCCGGTAGGGGAATGGCCTTAATCAAGCCTTCTTATGACAATTCACCCCCTTTTCCAGCAGGACCCCACCCTCTCCCTCTCGCTGGCTATGTACACATCTTGAAACCCCCATTACATAGGGTGAGAGTGATAGTTCTGCCCACCTACCTGCCCTTCTTGTGGACACCTTGGAAGATGAAGACTCTGGCTTCCCAATATTTGGCCCACCAAGGCCGGTCACAGCTCCTGGCTCCTGTCAAAGGTCATATCCCACAGTAAAACCTTTCTAAGTCTCCCTCTCACACAGGGAGTGTTCACTCACTTGCCCTCCCTGGGAAGGGAAGATAGGTTTATATGCCATTGAGCAGAGAGAGAGCCAAGCTCAGAAGGATTATCATTCTGTCCAAACCCCAGAGTTCCAGCAGAGTTTTGAGCTTGATCTTCCTGAGCCCAGACCCTCCCTCTGTCCTGCAGCTCTTCGGGGTGAGTCCAAGTTCATGGACTAGAGGGTAGAAATTTTGAGCTTTGTCTTAGACAACAGGCCCGGGACTAGGGGGAGGTGGGAGAGGCTCAAAATTTAATCAGGCACTTATTCTCAGGTACTGCACTCATCCCCAAAGATGAGAGACTCCCTAAATTTTGTGCCCTCAGCAGGCACCTTGCTCACCTCCCCCTTGCTCTCAGCCCTGCCCGGGACTCCCATCAGCTGTGTCAGATTTCAGGATTGGCTGTGGATTTGCTGATTCGTGCGATGAGGCTCTCTGAGAGCCAGCTCTGTGCCAGGCACTGGAGGCAGAGGGAAGGAGGGAGCTGCAGAGAAATGGACGTGAAGCCTGCTCCTGACCAGGAGGTTGGGAGGAGAGAGGGGGCTCCTGACACAGGAAATAGCTTCCTAGATAGGAAGGCACAAAAGCCAGACTGTAGGGGCTGTTCTGGGAGCCCGGTTCTAGTGAGATGGCTGGAAACAGATCAGAAAGTAGCCTGGCACCTGCAGTGTGGCCAGGCCCACGCGTCGGCATTGCATCCAGAGGACACAGTTGGTACCTCTGAAGCCACGAGGCTGGATGTCCCGGATGGAGGGCTCTGGCTAAGGGCAGACGGTGCCGGCAAGTCACGTCTCAAGCCCATCCATTTTTAAAACCATCCCCCTCACCTCAGTCAGGCTCCGTCCTTCAGAGTAAAAAGCGGCCTTGGAGGGCCCGCGCTCATCCCCTCTAGTTTTTTAAACAAATTCAGTCAGCCATGCACCTTGTTCTCCTGCTGAGATTCCATGGAACATGCCAGGAGGTGGCAGAGGTTCCTGCCCAGCACTGCTGCTTGTACTGGAACAGGGCACGATCGGGCTTTGTGAGGCCACGGCTGGAAAAACCATCACGATGGGGTCGGGGGGGACAGGTTTGGCTGCGATTTCCCGCTTCACATACTTCTGCTCTATCCTCTGCTGTGACCCATAAATTCATCGAGATGAAGTCATTCCCCAGTCGTGGCTGTAAAAAGTCAGCCTCATAGCTAGAGAGTTTGCAGCCGAGTTAGATTATACAATAAAACCGGGGGTTCTGGAGGAGGAGGGTCAAACCCACAGGGCCCTGGGGGAAGGGAGAATGCTGTTCTGTTCTTTTTAACAAGGACCAGCAGGTTTTCAACTTTGAAAGATTCCTCACCCCACTGCCCTGTGTGCCCCCAACTCCATTTTGTATGGGGTCATTCCTGCAACTGTCACGGTGCTTCCTCGGTATTAAAAAATGAAACCAAAATAAAAAATTTAAAAACCAGCCTGAAAGTTCTCTCTGGCCTGCTGCATTTGAAACATGCCTCGTTGTTCTCAAGTCATCGGAAATGTGACCAGAATCTGAGGTCTAAGAGATGCCCCAGACCCAGCCATCAGCTAGGGATAGTCAGAGAAGAATTTGAACCCAGGTCTATGTTACTCCGAAGACAGGGTTCTCACTTGCATCCAAGTTCTGAAATTTCTATAGCACTGTGGAATATAGAGGTAGAAGGAACGTAGGGAGACCTCATTTCCTGCAGCCCATATCCCAAGCTTTCTGTCTTCATCAAGTTGGAAAAATTAGAGTTCCCTTGGAATTCTTAGAATGATAACCTCAAAGGGTTGATTTCAGTGGTGTGCTGGTAAATGTTTGACATGCTTTCAAAAGAAAAAAAAAAAAAACAAACAGCAGTCAAACAAACAATACCTCCTGCCCCACCAGCAATGTCTTGATTTGTAGCATTTGCTGATTTCTGTCGGAGCAGGCAACGGTGTCATCCTCTAACCATAGCTGATTTCAGGTTACCAATGTGAGAGCAGAGTTAGACAGTCTTTCTACTGTACAGAATCAACAGATGTTGTAGCATTATATAGCATTTCTGCCATATAGATAAAATAGGTACAATCATATAGTTTTCCCGCCATATAGATACAGTAAATGTAGAGTTACATAGTATTTCTGCCTTGCAGACATAAGGGTGAAGACATGTCCTTGCCTTTCAGACGCCTTGCCTTGGCATGTAGTAGGAGCTCTGTGGGCGCTTGGGTGTCTGCAGATGTCTTAGAAATAAGCTCAGTTTTGGACTTGCTTCAGAGAGCCTTTGTGTCAGAGCTATAAGGAGCTTGCATTTAGGTACCCACTGCTGTGTCATCAATTATCCCAAATTGAGTGGCTTAAAACAATAAACTAGGCTGTCCCACAGCTTCTGTGGATCTGGAATCCGGACATGGCTTCACCGTGTCCTCTACTCAGGGGTCCTCACCGGAGGCTAGGGTCTCCATCATCTCAAGGCTTGATTGAGGAGGCCCCTCTTGTGGAAACACTCCAGTGGTTGTTGGGAAGGTCCATTTCCTTGGGGGTTGCTGGATGGGAGAGCTCAGTCTCTTCACTGGTCCTGGGCTCAAGGCTGCCCTCAACGTCTTGCGGCATGGGCTTCGCCACAGAGAGGCCCTTCAGAGGGAGTGAGTGAGACAGCGAGAAGAGATGTGCCAGGTGGAAACTGTAGTCTTTCTATAACCTTTTCTTGGGTGTGACATCCCTTTGCTTCTGCTGTCTTTTCTCCATTAAGAAAAATTTGTGAAATCCAGCCCGTACTCAAGGGGCTAGCATTACATAAGGATGTGAACTCCGGGAGGTGAGGCTCACTGGGGTCCATTTTAGAGGCTCTCTACCATAGAAGTAAGTGAAAATAACAGTAACTACTGTGGGATTTCCCTGGTGGTCCAGTGGTTAGGCCTCTGTGCAGGGGCGCTGGTTTAATCCCTGGTTGGGGAACTAAGATCCCTGCAAGCCACTTGGCATGGCCAACAAAGCAAATGCTAAAAATAATAATAACTACTAATATTTTTTGAGCTTCTATTGTGCTCTGGGGACTGTTTTGTATCCTTTCCATAAAAGTCTTATTTGATCTACAGACAACTCAGGAGGTTTGTTCTATGAACCCCATCTTACAGATGAAAAAAATTAGAGCCCTAATTCCCCAAAACCACCCAGCTAGGAGGCGGGAGAGCTATGGACCTGGCAGTCTGCCTTCCTGAAGCCCACGCTTGGTGATCTGGACCATCTTTCCCGAAAGACTTTTCAGGGATCTGGGCACACTTCCCTTTTTGAAGATGAAAAGCCTGAGATCCAAAGAGTTTCAGTCACCAGCTAAGGTCACTCAGCAAATTAGGAGCAGGGTTAGAATTCAAGCCTTACTATCTCTTGAGTGTCCTGGCTGCTGAAGAAAGACAAGATGTGAGCAAAGGTAATGTTAAACAGTCTCCTCTCCCCTCTGGATCTTTAGGAGATGCCACTGACACAAGGCACGACTGAGTATCAGCTGGAAGTCAAGCTCCTCTGCACCCCAGGTTCTGACATGAAGGTGATGGCCCTCACTTGTAGCTATGTTTAATCGGTGTCCCTTTTGTTGCTTTGGCTAGGGAAAAATACCAGCTAGACCCGTCCCAGACGTCAGAGTAATGGACTGGTTTTAAGTTCTCCTGGAGGCTTAATAAAAGGTGGTGGTTTGGGTAACGTTTCTGTGATTGGCCCTTCTGTTAATACTTATCTAGCTAATGTATCCTCCAAATGGCCTCAGCTCAGCATTCAGGGCATTACAGAGCTTTCGTGATGTTGTTCTACATGTGGTATTTCTGCACTGGATTTTTTTCCCCTTTCTACTTGCATAAATTATTTTACGATGAAGGTGGTGATGCCGAGGAATAGAGGTGGGAGGAAAGGTTAAGATTTCACAGAACCCAGCCTGAAGCATTTTTGGAGCCCAGAGGGAGCCAGGCCTCACATTCTTGAGCACGGAGTGGGGAGGAGGGGAGAGGGAAGGGTGGAAGTTGAGTGAGACCAACAGGCCTGTGGCTGACAAACACCAGCTGTGCTAAGTACATATCACATCCTGGCGTGGCAGACGTCTTCTCCTTAAAAATGACACAGGCCATTAGCAGACTTGCCCCGAGAAGGATACACCCGGAGTAGCACGTGAAGCTCCTGATACCCAGGAATCCCTGGATTGAAGCAGTCCCCCCCGCCCTTATCAGAAGAGCCGAGATAACTGTACTCAGGGTGGAATCTGAACACCAGGATGGAGTCCTGCCTACAAATACTGGGAACCAGATCCAGGCCCTGTGTTTTATGAATTTCCTCATTCCGCCCAGCTGAATGCTTACTCTGTGCCAGGAATAGTGCTAGGTGCTGTAGACACAGGGTGAATAAAATACAGTCGGTGCTGCTGAGGGAACTCCCAGCTTAATGGAAGATGCAGATGGCACCTGTGTCTGACTCCTTGTGACCCCATGGGCTATAGCTTGCCAGGCTCCTCTGTCCATAGAATTCTCCAGGCAAGAATACTGGAGTGGGTTTCCATTCTCTTTTCCAGGGGATCTTCCCAACCCGGGGATTGAACCCAGGTCTCCCTGTGGGAGATTCTTTGCCATCTGAGCCACCAGGGAAGCCCAGATGGCACCTAGTGCCATCTGCAAATATACAATGTGGTGAGCATGTAGACAGAATGCAGCCAAGAGTGGGGTGGAATCGTGGGGGAGGGTGCAGGATCCATCATGGTAGTGGAGAAGGCTCTGAGGGGATCAGGCTTAAACTGCATCTTACGATCAGTGAGAGGAAGGCAAGCAGAGAGGGGTGACATGTGAACATGCCACGCCAGGACATGTTTGTGGACACGTATGTGGCTTTCTCCGAGATCTATACCCAGGAGCAGGATTGCAGGATCAAGGGTGTAAATACCTGAGTTTCACTCAGAATATCTATATTACTCTCCAAACAGCAAAATTCCTATAGCTGTGCACAAGGGTATCCGTTCCCCTACATTTGCACAGAGCTTTCTCATGTTTTCCAGCTTCCTCGTGTTTGCCTGGTATAAAGTGATACCTCACTCCAGTGGACATTTCTGTGTTTTCTTGGCATTTTGAGCACCTCTTCAGAAGTTCATTAGCCTTTTGGGTTTCTCTGGTGAATCCCCTATTCATAGCCTTTGCTCATTTTCTAGTTTGTTTTCCTTTCTTTTTCTGGCTAATTTACAGGAATTACTTGAACAATCTACTTATTAATCATTTGCTGGGTTTAGATTTTGCCAAAGTCTTTCCCCCAATATTGTTATGCGTCTGCAAAGGATCTTAATGGCACACTTTGATGAACACAATCCTGATATAAATCTGTTTGTTTCTCGCCTTATGGTTTGGGCTTCTGGGGTCTTAAGAAATAATTTATGATGCCAAAGTAAAACAAAAATGAAAACAAAAACCTACCTTTCTTTCTATTAGTTTTTAGCCTGAATTTTTACACTTAGGTCTTTAAACCACTGGAATTTATTTTTACAGAAGGATGAGGTAAGAACTCTATTTTTTTTTTTTCTGCACAGGAAGTTACTATTCCTAACATAATTTGCTAAATAATTTGTCCTGTTCTCCAATAATTTGTGATCCTGACTACCATAAACTGTTGGTAGACAATTCTTCATGTGGCTCTTGCATTTCTTCACATCTTGTGGTCAGAGGCTGTGATAGATTTTGTTTGCAGTTATCTTTGTGAGGATATTTGAATAGCAGTCATCAGAAATCAAGATGGTAACTCAATGCGGAGCAAAGAATAGATTTGTTTTACACACACACACACACACACACACACGTGTGTGTGTGTGCATGCGCTTAGTCACTCAGTCGTGTTTGACTCTTTTCTACCCCATGGACTGTAGCCCACCAGGCTCCTCTCTCCATGGGGATTCTCCAGGCAAGAAACTAGACTGGGTTGCCATACCTTCCTCCAGGGGATCTTCCCAACCCAGGGATTGAACCCAAGTCTCCCATATTGCAGGCAGATTCTTTACCATCTGAGCCACCAGGGAAGCCCATATATGTATAATATATACACTACCTAGTATAATAAAGATATCTCCCTCTGGGGCAAAGTACAGTAGGCCTATTGACCATCATGAAGATCTGGGTTTCTTAAGCTAGGAGCTCCTCTCTTGTCACTTAACCCACTGTGTGTGCAGGCATCACCCAGATTTCCACATGCCAGCCTATAGGAATTGGGACCCAGGAAACCAGCACAAATGCAGATTATCTGGCTATTGCTATCAGTATGAGCAATAAGGTGTCCTTTAGCTTTGAACTAGGGATCTCAAGTTCTGCCAGCAATACTGCAATTGTGGCAGGCTAACTTGTGAACTTGGAAGTAGCCTAAAACCTCAGACTTTTTTTTAACAGTTCTCAACAATACCAGATTCTCATGCATTTGGAACTCTGTGTACTTTTTAAACTAGTGTATTTGTCTTTTTTTTCCTTTTTATGTCAGTAGCAACTATTTTAACTACCGTGACTTTGTAATGAGTCTTGATGTCTGGTAAGCCATGCCACCTACTTAATCATAATGTTTTTTTTTTAATCCATATACCATTACATTCAGTTTTCTAAAAATATATTTAGAAGTTTTGCATCCATTTGGACCACGGCGCAGGTTTTGGTATTTACTCTGAGTGAGATGAAGCGTCACCATAGGTTTTTCAGTGGAGGAATGATAAGATCTGATTAATGTTTTTAGAAGGGTCATTCTGACTGCAGTTTTGAAACTTAAGGATAGCACACAAGGATGGAAGCAGGGAGATAGTTAATTAGCCTATCATTTTTTCAAATCTAAATACGAAATGATGGTTTGGAGAAGGGTGGCAACACCTCAGGAGTTGAGGAACTTGGGTACTGGGTCTGTTTTAGAGGTCAGACCTTTACACAGGATGTTCTGCTAGACTGAGCGTTACATTGAGAGGAGTAAAAGGAGTCAGGTTGTTGAACTGA
Organism: Aepyceros melampus; assembly: GCA_006408695.1. Classification (NCBI taxonomy): domain Eukaryota; kingdom Metazoa; phylum Chordata; class Mammalia; order Artiodactyla; family Bovidae; genus Aepyceros; species Aepyceros melampus. The sequence continues at coordinate 892,960 of SJXQ01004947.1, read as the reverse complement.
ACAACCCAAAGCACAGAGTTGCCATTAAATGCGGTGGAGAATGAGGCATGAGTGGCAGCAGGTGGGGTGAAGAGGAGCGAGGGTGGCCACGACAGTGGTTTACCCAGTCTGTGTGCTGTGTGCTCGGTGCCTCAGTCATGTCTGACCTTTTGTAGCCCGCCAGGCTCCTCTGTCCACGGGGATTCTCCAGGCAAGAATACTATAGTGCGTTGCCATCCTCTTTTCCAGGGGATCTTCCCAACCCAGGGATCAAACTTAGGTCTCCCGCATTGCAGGCGGATTCTTTACCATCTGAGCCTCCAGGGAAGCTCAACAATACTGGAGTGGGTAGCCTCTCCCCTCTTCAGGTAGCCTATCTCTTAGCATACTGGGGAGCTAATGAGCTTATTGTAAGGACTTGAGGACCTGTCTCAAGAGGTTAAGCTTCTATAAACACTGCCGGAAACCTGACTCCAACAATGGTCTGATGAGGGAGGGACCTGCCATGCCACTGCCGCCGCATCATCACTATATCCTAGCTATGACAGGATTTCCTATTTGCTACTTGCTGTTTCCTATCAGTTGCCTATCAGCTCCATGCCACCTCCTTATCCAAATGCAACTGTGTAGTCACTGCTGCTGAGAACTCTTAGCCTCCACCGTCACCAGCAAACACAGATTCTGTGCTGAGTTCCTTTCCTCCAGTTGCTCTCCTCTAAATCCAACTCTCCAGCAGGTATCTCTGATTGGAGGGGTCAGACAATTGTGCTAGCTGCTAAAGAGGCTGGGTAAGCAAGTATTCAGGGGTTTCCCCTGTGGTTCAGCGGTAAAGAATCTGCCTGCAATGCAGGAGCTGCAGGGGACTTGGGTTCAGTCCCTGGGCTGGGAAGATCCCCTGGAGGAGGGCATGGCCACCCACTCCAATATTCTTGCCTGGAGAATCCCATGGACAGAGGAGCCTGGCGGGCTACAGTTCTGAGGGTCGCAAAGAATAGGACACGACTAAAGAACCTAGCACGCACGCACACAAGCAAGTATTCTGACTTCTCCCTTGAGAAGAGAGAACTCATAATGCAGTATACTTATGAAACAGCAAGGGTATTCAGAAGTTCCTGAGCGGCTGGAAAACATAACAAGCAGCTGTTAGAATGTTTGGATCACCTTTATTTCTTCAGTTTTGCTGCTTTCATCTCTTCCTTTTGGTTTCATTTACTCAAATGACGGGTTTCTTAAATTCATCCATATTTTGTATGTATCTGTGGGTTAATTCTTATTGGTGAGTACACAGCCATGAAATTCAAAGACGCTTGCTTACTCCTTGGAAGAAAAGTTATGACCAACCTAGATAGCACATTCAAAAGCAGAGACATTACTTTGCCGACTAAGGTCCATCTAGTCAAGGCTATGGTTTTTCCTGTGGTCATGTATGGATGTGAGAGTTGGACTGTGAAGAAGGCTGAGCGCTGAAGAATTGATGTTTTTGAATTGTGGTGTTGGAGAAGACTCTTGAGAGTCCCTTGGACTGCAAGGAGATTCAACCAGTCCATTCTGAAGGAGATCAGCCCTGGGATTTCTTTGGAAGGAATGATGCTAAAGCTGAAACTCCAGTACTTTGGCCACCTCATGTGAAGAGTTGAGTCATTAGAAAAGACTCTGATGCTGGGAGGGATTGGGGACATGAGGAGAAGGGGATGGCCGAGGATGAGATGGCTGGATGGCATCACTGACTCAATGGACGTGAGTCTGAATGCACTCTGGGAGTTGGTGATGGACAGGGAGGCCTGGCGTGCTGCGATTCATGGGGTCGCAAAGAGTCGGACACGACTGAGCAACCGAACTGAACTGAATAATTTCATTATATGAATATACCATAATCGTTTTGGGGTTTGTTTGGGGTTTTTTGTTTGTTTTTTTTTTAGGTTGATGGGCCCTGGGTTTTTCCAGTTTGAGGACAATTATGAATAAAACTGCTTTGAACATCCTTGTACAAAGATTTGTACAAACATGTTTTTATTTCTCTTAGGTAAACGCTAAGAGTGGAAATATTGGGTTATGGGACAGGGGTGTGTTTAGTTTTATAAGAAACTGCCAGATCTTTTTTCCAAGCTGGCTGGACTGTTTTATATGAGAGTCCCAGTTGTACTGCCTCTCACAAACACTTGATATTCCCAGGATTCAAACCCGAGTCTGTATCACTCCAGAACACATCTGCCTGGAGCTCCTCCCTGCCCTTTGGCAGCAAGTCTGTGTGCCTTTACCGTCAGAACACCTGTTTATTTCCAGATGAGAGGAAGTTTACCGTAATACTTATTCTTGGACTGACCTCGGTCAAGTATAATTTCATTATATGAATATACCATAATCGTTTTGGGGTTTGTTTGGGGTTTTTTGTTTGTTTTTTTTTTAGGTTGATGGGCCCTGGGTTTTTCCAGTTTGAGGACAATTATGAATAAAACTGCTTTGAACATCCTTGTACAAAGATTTGTACAAACATGTTTTTATTTCTCTTAGGTAAACGTCTAAGAGTGGAAATATTGGGTTATGGGACAGGGGTGTGTTTAGTTTTATAAGAAACTGCCAGATCTTTTTTCCAAGCTGGCTGGACTGTTTTATATGAGAGTCCCAGTTGTACTGCCTCTCACAAACACTTGATATTCCCAGGATTCAAACCCGAGTCTGTATCACTCCAGAACACATCTGCCTGGAGCTCCTCCCTGCCCTTTGGCAGCAAGTCTGTGTGCCTTTACCGTCAGAACACCTGTTTATTTCCAGATGAGAGGAAGTTTACCGTAATACTTATTCTTGGACTGACCTCGGTCAAGTCCCTTCCCTTCCCTGGACTTCAGTTTCCTTTTAATGACGAGAAGCTTTGGAGAAGGTGATTGTTTACCTTCCTTCCAGTGGTGACATTTTCCTGTGAACGTTTCCAACGTCTGTTCTTTCTTGGTTTCCTCTTCCATCTGTCATTTGACATCGTACGATTGATTACATTTCTTTCACTGCCTTTGAAAACAGCTTGGTTTTTTTTTTAAGGCTTTAAATAAAATAAAGCTTCATCTTGCTAACAAATTTGAGAAGAAAAGTGGAAGGAAATGTGACAGTTTGTGAACACCTACCCTGAATCACACCCTTACGGAGCCAGTCGCTCGTGTAGTTGTGGAGAACATCCTGTCGCGCAGCTCTTCTGAATGACGTTCTGACCTGAGCTCTGCGTTCCCACCCACCTGGACCATTCTTAGCTCAGCCAGCCCTGTGGCTTGCTCCCTTGCCTCAGTCCTGTCTTACTTTGTCACTACCTTCCCAGGGATGCCCAGCCCAGCCTATTTAAAATAGAAATTCCTCCTCCTCCCACTCATGTTCTCTTTGGCACCCTCTTCTGCCTTGCTTTTTTCCCATATTATCACCATCTAAAAACAATCAATGTTTCTAATATGTTTTTCCATCCCTTCCCCAATCCCAACTGGAGTTTAAGCTCCATGTGATCAGGAATTTGTGTCCCTTTTGGTCACTGCTGTAGCTCCTCTCTTAGACACATAGGAAGTGATCAATTCATATCGAGTGCATGAATGAATGAGAAGAAGAAAACAGAAATTCTGAGAGGGATTATCTTGTCCAAGGTGACCTTGGTAGTTAAGCCACAGGCCTGGGGACACAAAGGTGCATAAGGCCTGATCACTGCCCATCTAAGCTGACAGACAGGCTAGTGGGCAAGGCAATGATCAGCTGTGAGGACATCTGAAGGTTTCTGGTCTGTCTGTCTGGCTCAAGCCATGCCAGCACCTGGATTACATCAGTATCCAAGGGAATTCACAGGCACACAATTTCTGTTGAAAGTACAAGTCGCAGCATGCTACCCTTGCTTAAGATGTTTTGAGGGGTGCAGTGTAGCGGGGTGCCATTGCTGGACTCAGAGACCCCAGTGACCAGCCCTTCCCCCAATGACCAGCCTGACCTCACTGCAGTGCGGCCCCAGGGGGGAGGATGAGCCTCAACACTACATTGGAGACTCAATCGAAGGGCTCAGAAAGGGCCATCTGACCCAGCCACCAAGCCCACAGCCCCATTCACTGCTCCACCGCCTCCCTCTTCAGGCCCTGCTATGTGACGAGCAAGAAGATGCTTTTGGAGCCTGGAAAAGCCTTTTCTCTGACCTCCTCCTGCCCCTAGCAACTTCTTTCCCATCTCTGGACGTCAGTTTTCCCATCTGTAGAATTAAGAACTGCACTGTTTCTTTGATTCCCTAAAGGATTTGTGCTTTAGTACAGAGACCCCTGACTCCCGAGTTCTATACAGTTGTTCTTGAGTTTTCTTTCTTTCTCTCTGGCTATACCATCATGGGTAAGTTATTTTCATTTTCTCTCGGTCTCACGTTGCCCATTATAAAATCAGAGGTGAATGCCAAGTAATCCTACCTCAGCACCTAGGTGAGCTGCCCTGGGAACACGGGGTGACGTACGTGAAGGAGACAGAGGTGAGTGCAACCTGCAGACCTGAGGTGTTTGTTGAGGGCAAGGCTCAGTCCACAGGAACTCCATCTGCTGGGCAGCTGCACAGAGCCCAGGCTGCAACATCTGCCTGGGGTGTGTACTGGCCTTGAGATTCTAGAAGCAGAGCTGCTTGTGTGGGCCTGGGGTCTGCGGCAGGGTCCCCACGGCTGGCCTCCCTAAACCTAAAGTCTGCACTCCACTGCTCCATCAAGCCTCTCTCTAGCTGCCAGGGTCCATCGCGGGCGCTGCAGGACCTGAGGCTGATGAGAGGAGGGGGAGAAGATCCAGAGCCGAGAGCTTACTGTCAATAAAGGCATGTCCCTGCCACAGGGACCAGCCCACCCAAGAGGGACGTGTGTTTTGTTCCTGGTACAGGAAGTGAGCCGCCCGGGGCCATCTGGGATGTGTTTTCAAGGAAATCTTGGAAACGGCAGCTCCAGCCAGAGGTAAACAGGATTTCATTAAATCGTGCCTGGCCCGAGGGACAGGGAGCGGGTGTCTGATTTCGCAAAAGCAGCCGTGTCCCTGTGCGATGCTCCTGGCAGCCATTCTGGTCAAAGATGTGCCTCCTCGGAGAAAATAAACAAACATGGTCTGTGTGCCTCCCGCCTCCCGACGCCCACCATTGGTCCAGGTGACATTTTCCAAAGCCTTCTTACCAGTTGCACTTTCACCAGCTGGTTGGGAGTTAATCTCAGGATGTCTCTTGGGTGGATATTAACATTCCCTTGTTTGTTCTTTTGAAAATCAGGAAACCCCAACCGTGGGCAATTCAGCATGTTGCCTAGTGTGGTGCGGCTGGGAGGGGGCCAGGCTGAGATGCACGCCCAGGTCTTGTCACCTGCTGTCTAGTCCCTGAGTCAGCCCCTTAGGACCTGAATCTCCTGGTCGTTCTCCCAGTTCTCTCATTCTGCCGTGTAAAATGAAGGTTCATGACCTGACAGCTTGGCTCTCATGATGGCCCTGGGAGATCCCCAGAGCTGGGATTGTACCCATTCTCAGATGGAGAAACAGAGGTCAGCAAAGCTGGTTACTAGCCTGTATCACTTTGCCAGTTTGGGACCAATCTGGGTGCTGATCTGAGAACTCTTTCTTCTCCTGGACAGTGTCAGGCAAAGAGAACCACACATTCATCAGGGAAAAGCTCCAACTAATTTTCTAGACACTGGTTCCTGGGTAAGGCTTTCATGAACAGATTTGTTGGCAAATCCTTGGAACGAGTTTTCTCTTTCAGCCCTTCCTTTTGTAGCTGGGCCTGTGTGCCCTCTAGGTGAGGTTCAGATAAGGTTCCTGTGGCTCCTCTCGTCCATGGAGCTATGAACTTGGAGCACCTGAACTGTGAGCAGTGTTATTCCTCACTAGCCACCCAATAGTGATTCTCCATACTGCCTGAGGACAGCGCCTGCACCAGGCACTTCTGCAGGGTTCTGCCTGCTTGCAGCGTTGCTACCTGGGTGAAGTGCATCCAGGCTAGCCACAAAATCCACGGAAACCCAAAGCCTGTAGAATGGGCAACGCATCTCATCCAGAAAGGGAAGCACCTTCTGTGTGGTCCTTTGAGCTTGGCACATTATTTGATATATGCACTGCCTTGCTCACCCTCAAATAACTGCAGGACAAAGATGCTAGTTTCGCTATTTCAGAGACAGAAGCTGTAGTTAAGTGACTTGGTCAGGGGCAGTTGACTTGGAAGGGGCACAGGTGGGTGCTGAACTCAGGGCATGGTATCAGTATCCACCAGTGCTCCCCTGCTCCGGTGGCCACTGGAGAGAAGTGATCTGGCTTTCCATTCCGTAAACACAGAGCCAGGGGAGGGGCCCAGGAGCCCTGTCTTCAGCCCTAGGAACTCAGTGCTGGGAGGCTTGGGTGTGGTTGTTGAGTTCCATGTCTTCTCTTGGGGATGGGAGAGCTGAAGCCAAGTACTGGGGAAGGATTGTCGATATCACAGCCAAATTGGCTCTTGAAGGGCCCACACGCCCTCTATAAGCACATTGGAAACTGAGCCCTCTCCAAGGCACAGCTGGGGCAGTCTGCGGACAGCAGGAAGCCTGTGCCCTGCCCTCCAGGGCCCCAGAGAAGCTGATCCACAGGAGAGCAGGGGCGGGTCTGCGCCTGGGGCCATTTGCTCCCACGCCTGTGCGGTGTCCCCACCTGGCCTTGCCTGTGGACCCTCATCTTGTGAGTCAAAGCTCCCTGAACCATTCCTCCCTGTCTTTCCAGTGATATACGGTCGAGTCCTCTCTCTCTCTTCTTTTCATGCCATAAAGAGAGAAGTGTTTTAAGAAGTCCCAGGGGAGACAAGTTAGCTGTTGATTGAAAGAGGCATCTCACTAAAACACTGAGAGCTTGGCCTCAGCTCTGCCACTTAAGTGCTGGTGGGTCTTTCCCAGCCAACCCAGCCCCACTCCAGGCCCCTTCCTTGTCCACCCCTGTCCTCATTCAGGGACTCAGTTCAAATAGGAACTTTGAGCTCCAGAAAGAGCTTCATGGGCATGCATGTGTGAGCATTTTGGGAGTCCTCAAAGCATAGAATTCTCCTGCTAAATACTAGCAAGACTCCTCTAGCGCTAGGATAAAGCACTGAGAGCCCCAAGCACATTTCCAGTCTCTTTCTCCACCGATTCCTTCCCGCCACCCTGGGCAGCTCAGAGACTTACTCTGGGTATTGTGTGAGTCTCTGATGAAAAGGACAATCAAAAGCATTGTGAGCAATGGCTGCTTCTATGGGATGTGTGTGTGTACGAGCTTGGGTACAAATGTAATATCTTGAAAGCAGCTGGGGATAATAACCAAAGGTATTTGAGTAGTTACATAGGAGCACTGATAGCCCACAGGAAAAGCTGTCTTCTCTGGCAGGGAGTGGGGAAGGGAGTCCTTCATTCATTCAGTAACATCTTCACTGAGTTCCTGCCATGTTCCAGTCTGTGCTAGGGGCTGGAATAAATGATGAGCAAAGGAAAACGTCCTTGCTCTCTCAACTCTTAAAGCCTGATTAGTAGGCAGACAACTACATACGTGACTATATAAGAACAAGATGAGAACATACTAGAAAGGACAATACAGGCTGACGTGAGACCAGTGTGAAGAGACAACACTGAGCTAACCTGGAGAAGAGGACTCCGTGAGAACGTGAACTCTGAACCAAACCTAGAGGATGCGGAGGTAAATAGGAGAAGAGGAGACAGTGGAAGAGATGCCTTGGGCAGAGGACATGGCTTGTTTTACAAAGGTCCTGTGGCAGGAAGAAGCATAGCACAGCGAATGGGCCGGAAGAAGACCCAGGTCACTGAAGCTCAGTGAGTGGGGAGTGAGCGTGGGGAGGACGGAGGATGCTGTAGAACAGGCTAGGGCTGGTTCTTCCTCTTAAAAGTAATGCAAAGCCATCAGACAGTGTGAAGCTGAGAGCGCTCCTCAGACCTGTATTTAGGAAGGTCCTCTGACAGCTTTGGTGGATGAGGGGTAGGGAACAGGGACAGGCAGATAAGAAAAGATAGCTGTTCCAGTTATCCATACAGAAGGGAGAAGTTAGTCACTTTGTTAAGAATGATGATGAGAGAGCTGGAGAGACACAGACAAATTCAAGAGATGCTTAAGGGGTCAAATCAGCATGACCTGGTGAAGGACTTTTTCATTTTTCAAAGTGGAAGTATGGTTGATTTACAGTGTTGTGTTAATTACTGCTATACAGCAAAGTGACTCAATTATATACATACACACATTCTTTTTTCATATCCTTTTCCATGGTGGTTTATCACAGCACATTCCCTGTGTTATACACGGGTTCAATCCCTGGGTCAGGAAGATCCCATGGAGGAAGGCATGACAACCCACTTCAGTGTTCTTGCCTGGAGAATGTCATGGACAGAGGAGCCTGGCAGGACTCCTAGAGGAGTCCATAGGGTCACAAAGAGTCGGACACAGCTGAAGTGACTTAGCACGCACGTACGCACATGCTATACAGCCGGACCTTGTTGTTTTTTTTTCGCTATATGCCAGTTTGCATCTGCTAATCCCAGGTTCCCAATCCATCCCTCTCCTGCCCAGCCCTCCCCCTTGACAGCCACCAATCTAACCTCTATATCTGTGATTCTGCCTCTGTTTCATAGACGCGCTCGTTTGTGACATGTTTTAGATTCTGCATGTGAGTGATATTATACGGCACTTGGTTTTCTCTCTCTGACTTACTTCTCTTAACAGGATGATCTCCAGTTGCGTTGACCTGGTGAAGGATTCTATTCGGAGGGAGGCGGGAATAGGAAATATCCAGGCTGAAATGACCCCAGCACTATTAATGGGAATAAGAAACAATGGTCGTGGTTACCCTTCTTCTGTGCTTTCTATTGTGGATGCTACTTCCCAGGAAATTATAGGAGGACAAAAGATCACAGCGGGTTGAGAAAGAGATGGGCCCAGAATAGTGTACAGAGTATAAGCCAGGATTGAAGCCAGGGCACAATGACACCGGAAGACACGCAAAGCTTCAGCCATCCTGCTCCACACTCCTTCTGTCTTCTTGCTCTGGCCCAGGCCCTGCATGGTGATGCCCGCTGCACACTCTTTGTCCTCAGTTTGGACAGTGCCCCTATTCCCTCCCTCCCTCCTTGGTCTCTTCCTGTTTCTCCTTGCGTGGCGCTGTGGGCAATTCCTTTGGCGGTCCCCACAACTGTGGCAGACTAGTTATATTGACCATCCCACTTAATCCTCCCAGCAGCTCCTGGAGGAAGGTACTAGTCATCTGCATATCCGTTTTGCAAATGAAGAAACTGGAAGCCCAGAGAGATGACTTAATTTGCCCAAGGTCACGCCACTGGCAATGGACCTCTGGTTTGTCTGAGTCCAAAGGCCAGGCTTCACCACTAATCCCTACGTGCTTGTCCCTGCTGGGTCCTCAGCCCAACAGCCAGGCTGGACCTCAGCTGGGAAGTGAGACCATGCCTCGTGCCTCCACCTTCCAGAGATTCCTTCCCGCTGGTGCCTTTCGCCTCCCATAGTAGGGCAGAGCGTCTGGCACAACTCCGGCAGGCAGCAGGCTCTCAGCTCAACTCATTCACTCTCAGCCACCCTTAGGACTCAGACCAATGCCACTCTACCTCATTCTCTTCCTGCCCCATGGCCCTTTAGCAGTCCTAAACAGTGAGATGCCTGGGATGGAGTGGTGGGTGTCCTCTCATCACTGAAGAGCCTCCTGGTTGTCTCAGCAAGCCCTGAACTCAGAGCACGCTGGGAGTCCCCAATATTGGGTCCCAGAAAACCCCATTCCCTGAGCCCCACCAATCCATGGTCCACGTGGACCTCATTCCCAGCCCAAGACCCACACAACCTGGAGCCCTGGGCATGCATCACCGCAGCTCGAAGCGTCAGTTTGGTCCCAGCACCTCCTTTCTCTGAACTGAAGTTCCCAGACCGGAGAAATCATGACTTTTGCCTAGAGAAATAGCAAAGTTCCTTTCCAGCTCTAAAATTCTGTGATTCTATTTGGAAAATGACCAGAAAATAGCACAGCACATCTCATTCCGAATAAATCAAGGAGTCTATGGACACTCTCTAATTCCTAACCATACCTTTTCAACAAATTCCTCATTCCCTCGGAACAATAGTTCAATGAAAATGTCCCTGGGGTGGAAACTTTCATCTGTTTGGGTTCCTCGTTTATCTGCAGTGCCCAGGCCACTGCCTGACACGTGGTTCGGTAAATATTTACTGGCCAACTGGATTCATTAGTTTATTAAGGAGGCTGTAACAAAGGACATCAAACTAGCTGGCTTTAAAACCATAAGAAAAAATACAGTATTGTAAAGCAAAACAAACTAAAAAATAAAAATTAATTAAAAAAAAATAAAAATAAAACCATAAGAAGTCACTGACAGTTCTGGAGGGGAGACATCCAAAATCCAGATGCCGACAGGACCATGCTCCTTCTGACACCTGTAGGGGAGAATCCTTCCTTGCTTCTTGCTAACTTCCAGGGGTGGTGGCCGTCAATCCTTGGGGTTCCTTGCATTGTAGACGCATCAGTTCAGTTTCATCTCTGCCCTCATGTGGTCATCTCCCTCCTGTGTCTCTGTCCTTTCCTTTCTTATAAGGACACCAACTGCACTGGACTTGGGCCCACCTCAATAACCTTATCTTAACTTGATTCCCTCTGCAAAGACCCTTTTTCCAAATAAGATCACATTGACAGCTTCTAGGAGTTGGTACTCCATTACATCTTTTGGGGGACGTGATTCTGCTGTAACACTGAATTGATACGCAAACACGTCCTGGGATGTTCCATTCCTGACTTCTGTTTCGGAAGGGCTCCTGCTGGAGTGGGCTCCTTGCCACTTCCCGGCTGAACCAGTGTTTCCGTTTCAGGAGCCAACACAGCCTGGTGGTGGCGATGGTGGGGGTTGGGGCGTCTTCTATTTCTAGATCTGTAAGGCTGGAAGGAGTTTGGGGCCCATCTGGGCCTCCCCCTCATGTTCCAGCAGAGGAATACTGAACCAAGGAAGGGACACAGGGCTGGCTCTGGGTCCCAGAGGAGGTAGGTTAAGCCTGCCCCATTTCTCCTTGGTCACTGTTTACAGTCTGCCTGCATTCTAGAAGGGACTTACAGGAGGCTAATAGGGAGCTTGTATGGTTGCCTCAATTTGAAGCCATGAACCATCTGGGGTGAGCTTGTGAAGGAGGAGTTAGAATGCATTTGCTCAAATTGAATAATTCTCGGGCTCTGTGAGGGTCCCTTTGTGGCTGATTATGGGACGCATCTGCCAGCTCTTGCCGCCCCCGCCCCTTTGCTGGGGACAAGGCTGCTGGACCAGGAGATGAAGCATACAGAAGAGACAACAGACATTCCGGAGGGCCCAGGCTGACTCCAGAGTGGGGGTTCAGCCATGTCTAGGGGTTGGAAGGGCCCGCTGGGGGTTTATTTGCATGATGGCTGCCGCTGTTTTCTATCGCTGTCACAAAAACAGTTGCAAGCTTGGGGGCTCAAAAACAACTTGAGTTTATTGGTTCACAGTTCTGTGTGTCAGAAGTCTGGGTGAGCTGGGCAGGTTTCTCCAATCAGGTCTCACAAATCCAAGGTCAGTGTGTTGACTGGCCAGGACTCTTCTCTGGAGGTGCTGGGGGAGACTCTGCTCCCAGCCTCACCCAGTTCTGTCCTTTGTGGCTGCCCCACTGAGCTCCTATTCCCTCCTGGGTGTTGTGGGAGATCTCCGTCAGCCTGGTAAGACCCCCTACTTTCCTCATGCCATTGCCTCCTCTGTCTTCAAAGCCAGCAATGACACAGCAAATCCTTCTCATGATCCTATCTCTTTGGCTTTTTCTGCCTCAGTTGTTCTGTCTCCACTTGAGAAAGTTCTCTGCTTTTTAAGGCTCACATGACTAGAGCAGGCCCACCCAACTAATTCAGATACTGTCCATGTTTTAAGCCCATAACCTTAATTATGCCTGCTAAGTCACAGTCAGACACGACTGAGCGACTGAACTGAACTGAACTGAACTGAAGTCATTTTTGCCATGTAACATAACCCATTCTAAGGTTCCAGTGATTAGGGTATGTGTGCCTTTGGGAGATCCTCTATTTCCTGGGACCCCAGTGATCCTAAAGGAAGAGGAAGCCTCAGGGATTGAAGGGATATCTGAGTCTGAGTTAAAATTTGGCGTCTTCCACTCATCTCAGCCCAGCGTCTTGGGGCAGAGGATGAAAAAAAATGGGGGTACGGGTTCAGCTGTTACTGGAAGTAAAAATGAATAAGCTGTTTCTACAAAAATGTTCATAAGTTGGGAGCACTTTGCGACGTCTTTGTGAAGGTGTGACGCAGAAAATGGGACAGACCTCTTTTTCCCTTTAGTGCAAAATATAGTTTCTCCTGCTGCCCAGGGGCTTAGAGTGGGCATCTCCCAGTGCAGCACCTCAGCACCGGCAGACTTGCCTGATGGCTGGGTGCTTGGTGGTGCTGGTGGCAGGGCCGAGGGCTGGAGGTAGTGCCAGATTCTGGGCCGGCCTAGGAAGACCACCTCCTGGGAAGCTTTGCTGGGTGGGCCTTGGAGCAGTGGCTGTGCTAAGAGGTCTTCATGGGACCTTGGAACAAGGAGTCCCCTGGGAGCAGACCTTCTTGGGAGGGCTGGATAACAATGGAGCTAACGTGACCATCACAGGCTGGTGGGGAATACTGCTGGGATCCTATGTGCGTGTGTGAATATAGTTATATGAATATAGATTTATGTAATCACCATCACAATTAAGATAGAGAACAGTTCCATCACTCATCCCCGCCCAGAATTCCTGGTGCTGCTGCTTTTTGCCAACCCTGCTACCTGTATCCCGTGCAACCAATGGTCTATTCTCCATCTCCATACTTTGCCTTTTCCAGAATGTCGTAGAGGTGGAATCAGACAATATGTAAACTTATGAGGTAGCTTTTCGCTCGGCCTAATGCCTTTGAGATGCGCTCATGTTGTGACATATGCATTAAAAACCCCTTCTTTTTCATTGCTGAGTACTTAGTCTTCCAGTGTTTAAATGGACGACAGTGTGTTTATCCATTCACCCACTGAAGGACATTTAGGCTGTTTCCATTTGGGGCAGTTATAAACGGAGTGCTGTTTGCATGAACACGTTTTTATTTCTCTTGAGTAAATGCCCAGTAATGGATCATTAGGTCATGCGGTTTGTGTATGTTTAACTTTAAAAGAAACTACTGAACTGTTTTCCAGAATAGTTGCTCATTTTTGCCTTCTCTCCAGCAATGTATAGCGTTCCAGTTGCTCCATATACTCACCAGCACTTGTGGGATTTTGTTTGCTTTTGGTTGTTGCCATTCTGATAGATTCTGATGGTATCTTGGATGTTTATTTTATTTTGATTTTCATGAACTTATTTGCCATCTGTGTGTCTTCTTTGGGGAAATGTCTCAATTGCTTGCCCAATTTTTTTATTGGGTCGTTTATGTTCCTTCTGTTGCGCTTTGAGAGTTATTTGTGTATTCTGGATACAAGTCTTTTGTCGGGTATGTGGTTTACAAATATTGTCTCTCAGCCTGTAGTTCGTCTTTTCATTTTCTTAATGGTGTCTTTCGTAGGGAAAAAAGTTTTAATGAAGGCCCATCATCAATTTGTTTCTTTAATGAATGATGCTTTTAATGTCACTTCTAACAACTCTGCCTGACTCAAGGTCATGAAGATGTTCCCTGATGTTTTCTTCTAAAAGTTTAATCATTTTAATTTAGATCCATAATCCATTTTGTGTAAAGAATGTGTGAGCTTGGTTTTTTTGTTTCGTTTTGTATTTTGCAGTGGATATTCAATGGTTCCATTGCTACTTCTTACAAAGATAATCTCATCTCTATTGAATTTGTCAAAAATCAGTTGGTCATATTTGTGTCTATTTCTGGGTTATTTATTACATTTTATCAATTTACTTGTTTACCAAAGCCCTGCAGTCTTGATTTTGTTCTTGTTCAGTCTCTAAGTCGTGTTTTACTCTTTGCGACCCTTTGGACTACAGCACGCCAGACTTCCTGTGCTTCACTGTCTCCCAGAATTTACTCAAACTCATGTCCATTGAGTCAGTAATGCTATCTAACAATCTCATCCTGTCGCCCCCTTCTCCCCCTACCTTCAATCTTTCCCAGCATTAGGGTCTTTTCCAATGAGTCAGGTCTTTGCATCCAGTGGCCGTAGTATTGGAGCTTCATCTTCAGCATCAGTCCTTCCAATGAATATTCAAGGTTGATTTCCTTTAGGATTAACTGGTTTAATCTCCTTGAAGTCCAAGGGACTTTAAAGAGTCTTCACTTGATTACTGGAGCTTTAAAATGGAGTAGTGTCACTTCTCTAAATCTTTTTCAAATTTGTTATGGCTATTCTATGCTCTTGAACTGTGGTGTTGGAGAAGACTCTTGAGAGTCCCTTGGACTGCAAGGAGATCCAACCAGTCCATTCTGAAGGAGATCAACCCTGGGATTTCTTTGGAAGGAATGATGCTAAAGCTGAAGCTCCAGTACTTTGGGTACCTCATGTGAAGAGTTGAGTCATTGGAAAAGACTCTGATGCTGGGAGGGATTGGGGGCAGGTGGAGAAGGGGACGACTGAGGATGAGATGGCTGGATGGCATCATGGACTCGATGACATGAGTCTGAGTGAACTCCAGGAGTTGGTGATGGACAGGGAGGCCTGGCGTGCTGCGATTCATGGGGTCGCAAAGAGTTGGACATGACTGAGCGACTGAACTGAACTGAACTAGTTCCTTTTTCTATAAATTTTAGAATCAGTTTGTCCATATCTACAAAACATTCTGCTGGGATTTTGATTGGGAGTGCCTTAAATCTATAGAACAATTTGAGGGAAAACTGACTTCTTAACTATATTGAGTCTTTCAATCCAGAAACACAGTATGTCTCTCCACTTATTTAGATGTTATTCCTTTAATAAGCATTTTGTAGTGTTTATCACAGAGAAGGCAATGGCACCTCACTCCAGTACTCTTGCCTGGGAAATCCCATGGATGGAGGAGCCTGGTAGGCTGCAGTCCATGGGGTCGCTAAGAGAAGGACAGGACTGAGCGACTTCACTTTCACTTTTCACTTTCATGCACTGGAGAAGGAAATGGCAACCCACTCCAGTGTTCTTGCCTGGAGACTCCCAGGGACGGGGAGCCTGGTGGGCTGCCGTCTATGGGGTCGCACAGAGTCGGACACGACTGAAGCGACTTAGCAGCAGCAGCAGCAGTGTTTACCATGCAAGTCCTGAAGATGTTTTCTTAGATTTATTTAATTTGGGGGAACTTTGTACATAAGTAATTTAATGATGTACATGGTATCAATTTTTAAAATTCTGGCTTCCAATTGTTTATTACCAGCATATAAAAATATGATAGATTTTTTTCATGTTGACCGTATATCATGCAACCTTGCCAAACTCAATAATCAGTATTTTTGTTTTGTTTTTTGTAGATTCTTTGTGGTTTTTTTTGGGGGGGTCATGTTGCCTGTGAATAGGGATAGTTTCAGTTCTTTAAAATCTGTATGCCTTTTATCTGTTTTTCTTGCCTTATTGCGCTAGGGCTTCTAGTATGATACTGCATAGCAGCTGTGAGAGTCAACAGCTTTGCTTGTTCTCTGTGTTGCGAAGGCAAGCATTCCATCCTTCATACTGAATTCAATGTTAGCCATGAAATTTTTGTAGATACTCTAAATCAAGTTAAGGAAGTTCTCCTCTAATCATTGTTTGCTGAAACTTTTGTCACAAATGTATGCTGAATTTTGTTAAGTTTTCTCTGCACTGATTGATATGATTGTGTGGCTTTTATTATTTAAACTATTAATTATTATAGCTTGTGTTTATTAGTTTTAAAACATTTCGCTAATCTCCATTCCTGAAATAAATCTAATTCTGTTGTCATGTATTATTTTTTAATATATTTTGCTAATATTTTCTTGAATATATTTGCGTGTTCATGTGGGGTATTAGTGTATAGCTTTTTCTTCTAGTGCTTTTTTTTATGATTTTGACTTCAGAGCAGTGACAGCCTTATAAAATGAGTCAAGAGGTTATTCCTTCTATTTTTTGGAAATTATTATATACAGCCAGTATAATTTTTCTTTAAATATCTGGCAGAATATGGCAATAAAACTATCTTGGCCTGGAGTTTTAATGACAAACTCTTCTTCTTTAATAAATATAGGACTATTCATATTATCTATTTCTTCCTAGGTGACTTTTAGTCATTTATTGCTTTCAAGTAATAAGTCCATTTCATTTAACTTATTGAATTTTTGTGCATAAACTCATTTATAGTGTTCTCTTTTTATCCTATGGGATCTATGACTTTGGAGGTTTGAGGGGACTTAAAAATAACACCCCCTGTCTTCCCCCATTGCTCAGGAAGGGATTAGGCAGTAACCTTTGATCCTGATAAAGCCAACTTGGGGAACATTAATTTGCTTTAGATGGGAGGCTCGCTAACACACCTGGGATGATACTCAACCATCTAATCATAGTAGTTTTGAAAAACACAGGCTCTGCTACATTAGCCAGCCTCTGCAAAACCTGTGGCTTATAGAGATGTGCTCTCTGCAGGTGATAGATTTCAAAGCGGCAAGAAGAAAAGAAGTCCCCGTGCTAGAGACTGAGTGTTTGCGTCTCCCCGAAATGCATTTGTTGAAACCTAATCCCAATGTGATGCTGTTTGGAAGTGGGGCCTTTGAGAGGTGACTGAGTCATGAGGATGGAGCCGTCGTGAATGGGGATTAGTGTCCTTGTAAAAAAGACCCCTTTCTACCGTGTGAGGACACAGTGAGAAGATGGCCTTCTATGAACTGGGAAGCAGGTTCTCACCCGGCTCTCAATCTGCCAGTAGCTTGATCTTGGACTTTCCAGGCTTCAGAACTGGGATAAATAATGTTTGATGTTAAGCCAGCCAGTGTCAGGTGTCTTTGTTATAGCAGCCTGAGTGGACTAAGATGTCCTGCACATCCGTCTCCTTCTCACACACCCACCAGACAAGGTGGGTAGAGAGCGTTAGGCTAGCAGAGGTTCCTCAGCACTGAAGCAGGAGCCAGGGGGGAAGGAGATTCCCCTTCAATAACTCACAAGAACTGTACTCTAATCATGGCGGAAATAAATGGAGAAGTTGGGGAGGGGAGGTGACCTCATGTCCCACAATAACTGGTGGGAACAAGAGCCAAATAAATCTCCCTGGTTAGACTAATGTCATATGCAGGTTCATGTCTAACACAGGTTACAAAAATCACAATGGGATACATTAAATTTTAGATCAGACCTTTGTGACAGTGTTGTGACAATATGGAGGAAGTGATGACCAAGTGCAGAGTCCAGACTTCACAGAAGGAGTGTGACTTACATAATTAATGGATGGGAAGGGGCGAGAACTCAGGGGGATGGTGAATGGGGAGGAATGGGGGGATAAAGTGGGAGAAGTGGGTTGGAATGGGATGGAAAAGGGTTTGGAATACCATGCTAAGAGTCAGGGGTACTCTTAGGGGGAGGAGCTAGGGAGGTGTTCATTAAGAACAGTGCTGGGGGAGACACATCTTGGACAGTAGTGAAATGTCTCCATAGCACTAGCAAAAGTCATTGCTCAAGGCCCTGAGTTGGTGCCTATCGTCCCTCACTCTTCCCCCAACTCCACCTTTCTGATGCCTTCTCCTGGGGCCCTTGGACCCCATCACAAGCAGCAAGCAGAAATTAATGCCTGGCTCTGCAGGCCACTGCTTTGGTCTGTGGCTGAGGTCCATCCTGATGTTCTGGTGGGTTGCTGCCCATGTATCCTGGCTCTCAGGTGAGTTTTTCCAAAAAAGCTATTTGCCATTAACCCATTTCCATTTTGAGGGTTTGAGGAACAACAGCTTAAGACCACTCAGTGGTTGCTCCTACCCATTCGGTGGTCTGAGCTGTGGGAGCTGCAGAGCAGTCTTCAGCAGCAGGCTGGGCACGCCAGTCTTCACAGGGGAGTTGAATGGTCTCAGAGGGCACCTCATGCCTTCAGACCCCCAACTCAGGTTGAGTAGATGTGAACTGCAGAGCTGGACCAGTCCATCCACCCTGAAATTCCTCCTTGGTCACAGTCTTGTCAACTGCCGCCTGCTCTTCCTAGTCAGCCTTTTCAGAATCTCTGTAGAAGCAGAGATGAGGCATGACCTTCCATGGGGTTCACTGGAGAGGCCAAGCACGTGCAGAACTTTCTGGGCAAACAGCCACCACATCAGATCCACTGAGTGAGCTCTGTCTGCGTTGAACGGGATGGCGGTAGCCACAGAGCACAGAGGAGTGTCTGTGTTATGCAGAGCAGTGGATGGCAGGTTAGTGTAAGGGGCTTCTGTGAGACATGGTGGTCAGCTCTGGGATCAGTAACCACCAGAAGTCTTGGCTACCAGAAGGCTGCCTGGATCAGCTTAGTGAAAGTTCCAGGAGTGAAGCAGCCAGCAGTAGGAGGGGCTCGAGGGGCAGCAGCAAATTCGTTGGCCAGTATTCCCAGAGGATATGACACTGGTCATCAGTTGGGTTTTCTGTGGCAACCATGGCATAAGCCATCTGCGGAAGCTTCGGCCAGGTCTCCTTCAGATTTATGATGCAGACACCATCCCTCTTCCTTTTGTAGATGTACTATTCCACTTGGAAGTCAAGGTTGGTGCTACTTCACTGGGTTCCTGGGAGTTTGAGGACGTCCTCCTCCTTCATTTGCAGGACATTGAGGCTCCGGACATTGTGAAAGTTTCCTTTTAAGTTCCAGTGGGAATCCAGAACAATGTCATATGGACTGTTTTCTGGGTAGTGCGGAAGGGTGATTCTTAGGTGTTTTGTCTCTCCACCTTCAGCAGCCATGAGGACGTGATGGGGAAGCAAGAATTCATGCTGCCCAGGGATCTTGCCCTTCCACTCTGAGCTCTCAAGTCCTTCACCTGAATGTGGCAGGCACAAGACTGCAGACCTTGGAGAACTCCTCATGTTTGGATTTAAAAACAAAACCATAGCATTTCATAGAATTATTTTCCCTCAATAGAATAAAAGTTCCAGGAGAGAAAAGTAGTTCCTTTGGACCCTGCTCTCCCTTTAAGTCAAATAAACATCTGTCAAGGAGGAACAAGACAGAATTCCTTGTGATCAGATGCTCCTGGTTCTACAGCAATTTATCAAAGCCCTTCTCATCAATTAGAGAAATATTTGAAAAATCATCACAGCTCCTGCAAGCGCCTCATGTATAATTCAAAGCGGTGGCTCCGGATGGAGTGAGGAAGCTACAGAAGCCAGCCCTGCCTTTTGAAGGTAAACTTGCCTATTGTCCCTTTCATCCCAAACCCAGGAACAAACTCCAGGGCCCTTGAAAATTGTATTTCTACTGAAGTGTAGACATCTTAAGCCGGATGTGTAGACACTTTACCTCCTAGTGAGCCCCCTATAGGGACACCATTTCTCAGTTCTTGGAAACTAGGTGTCCCTGTGAGATTAAGACAATGAGAAGGGACCCCCTCATGTGTGCAGTATTCTGCTTTTTAACCCAGCCTCCAATACCGAGTGATTCAAAGAAGGCAACCAATAAAGAAAAAAACAAACAAGTGATCAAATCATAACCATGTAAAAGCACCCTTGCTTTTCTTTTTTCACTTGCTATTCCCACAGGTCAGGTATTATCTTGATTTTATAAATGAGGAGATTAGAACAGAGAGGTGAAATGACTTGCTCAGGGTTGCACAGCAGATTTACAGCGAATAGTGTTTGACTTCGGCCACCAGACACTTGCTCTGTGGGTACAAACCCAAATTTTAATTTTGATTCTGTTGCTCGACTTGAACAATATGGAGACCCACAAGTGAGAAATTGATCTCTCTCTCTTTTTTTTTTTTCATTGAAATTTGGTTTAGAATAAAAAGGCTTATATAAAAAATATCAAATACTTTTTGCTAAGTACAGTGGCTATATTGCTTATGTTATTTAAACCTCTGCGTACCTGAATTACATTGAACAGTTTCAATTAATTTTACTTTTGAATTGCACTAAATGGGCGACTCGGTGGTAAAGAATCCGCCAATTAAGGCAGGAGACACAGGAGACTCGGGTTTGATCCCTGGGTGGAGAAGATCTCCTGGGGGATGAAATGGCAACCCACTTCAGTATTGTTGCCTGGGAAATCCGATGGACAGAGGAGCCTGGTGGGCGACAGTCCATGGGGTCACAAAGAGCTGGATAAGACTGAACAACTGAACACATATGCATGCAATAGCATGTAGAGACCACAGGATTTAAGACCCCAGCACCACCAGCTCAGGGCACAGAGCTGACACAGGAGGCATAGGAAACCTGTCTGTCCAGTGGAGGAACTGCTTCCTCTGGACTCGATCTAGAAGTTACTCTTGTGTTCACACGTCGTCTCCACCTGCCCTTGCAATATGAGCAACAGAGGTGCCTCTGAGTGGGACAGGGTGGGCTCCATAGGATTCCTTGTGCAGTGGGTGAGTGGGCCAGACCCTCTGCAGGGTATGTGCAGGGGCAGGCAGACAGTCGTCAGCTCTGTGCTCGAGGAGGTAGGGGAACACTGGAAACGTGGTAGGTGAAGACCAGAATTCTAAGTAGTTCTGAGGGCAGAAAATGAGCATCCTCTTCCATGAGTAAGAAGGCCTTTTGAAGGTAAATGAGACAGTCCATTGCAGATCAAATAGGTGAGACAGGCAAATCGTAGGTGTAGAGAAGAGGGACCAGGAACAGCACAAGCAGAAATATCCACTGGGACTGGGTGATGAAGGGGGCCCCCTAGGAGGAGAGGTGCATATGGGAAGAGTCTGGCCTGGCCTCACTACTCTGGGCCTAGCCCCCAGCACAGTGTCTAGAACTCAGCAGATGCTTAGCAAAGTGAAAGAAGGTGCTCCAGCTTCACTTCCTGCAGAAGCTGACTAAGATGCTCCAGAATGCCAACAAGGACCTACTGTGGAGCACATTTAACTCTGCTCAATCTGATGCACCAGCCTGGAGGGGATGGGCGCTTGGGGGGAGAATGGATACATGTGTATGTATGGCTGAGTCCCTTCACTGCTCACCTGAAACTACCACAACATTGTTGATCTGCTGTAATCCACTTGCTCAAGCTCATCTTCATTGAATTGGTGATGCCATCCAACCATCTCATCCTCTGTCATGCCCTTCTCTTCCTGCCTTCAATCTCTCCCAGAATCAGGGTCTTTTCTAATGAGTCAGCTCTTCACATCAGGTGGCCAAAGTATTGGAGTTTCAATTTCAGCATCAGTCCTTCCAATAAACACTCAGGACTGATATCCTTTCAGATTGACTGTTTGGATCTCCTTGCAGTCCAAGGGACTCTCAAGAGTCTTTTCCAACACCACAGTTCAAAAGCATCGATTCTTCAGTATTCAGCTTTCTTATGGTCCAACTCTCACATCCATACATGACCACTGGAAAAACCATAGCCTTGACGAGACAAACCTTTGTTGGCAAAGTAATGTCTCTGCTCTTTAAGATGCTGTCTAGGTTGGGCATAGCTATTCTTCCAAGGAGTAAGTGTCTCTTAATTTCATGGCTACAGTCACCATCTGCAGTGATTTTGGAGCCCCCCAAAATAAAGTCTGTCACTGTTTCCATTGTTTCCCCATTATTTGCTATGAAGTGATGAGACTGGATGCCATGATCTTAGTTCTCTGAATGTTGAGTTTTAAGTCAACCTTTTCACTTTCCTCTTTCACTTTCATCAACAGAAGAAGCTCTGTAGTTTTCTTCACTTTCTGCAATAAGGGTGGTGTCATCTGCATATCTGGGTTATTGATATTTCTCCCAACAATCTTGATTCCAGCTTGTGCTTCATCCAGTCTGGCATTTCACATGATGTACTCTGCATATAAGTTAAATAAGCAGGGTGATAATATACAGCTTTGCTGAACTTCTTTCCCAATTTGGAATCAGTCTATTGTTCCATGTCTCATTCTAACTGTTGCTTCTTGACCTGAATACAGATTTCTCAGTTCAGTTCAGTTCAGTTCAGTCGCGCAGTCGTGTCCGACTCTTTGCGACCCCATGAATCGCAGCACACCAGGCCTCCCTGTCCATCACCAACTCCCGGAGTTCACTCAGACTCACGTCCATTGAGTCTGTGATGCCATCCAGCCATCTCATCCTCGGTCGTCCCTTTCTCCTCCTGCCCCCAATCCCTCCCAGCATCAGGGTCTTTTCCAATGAGTCAACTCTTCGCATAAGGTGCCCAAAGTACTGGAGCTTCAGTTTTAGCATCATTCCTTCCAAAGAAATCCCAGGGTTGATCTCCTTCAGAATGGACTGGTTGGATCTCCTTGCAGTCCAAGGGACTCTCAAGAGTCTTCTCCAACACCACAGTTCAAAAGCATCAATTCTTCGGCGCTCAGCCTTCTTCACAGTCCAACTCTCACATCCATACATGACCACAGGAAAAACCATAGCCTTGACTAGACGGACCTTAGTCGGCAAAGTAATGTCTCTGCTTTTGAATATACTATCTAGGTTGGTCATAACTTTTCTTCCAAGGAGTAAGCGCCTTTTAATTTCATGGCTGCAGTCACCATCTGCAGTGATTTTGGAGCCCAAAAAAACAAAGTCTGACACTGTTTCTACTGTTTCCCCATCTATTTCCCATGAAGTGATGGGGCCAGATGCCATGATCTTTGTTTTCTGAATGTTGAGCTTCAAGCCAAGTTTTTCACTCTCCTCTCTCACTTTCAACAAGAGGCTTTTTAGCTCCTCCTCACTTTCTGCCATAAGGGTGGTGTGATCTGCATATCTGAGATTATTGATATTTCTCCCAGGAGGAGGTAATGTGATCTGGTGTTCCCATCTCTTTCAGAATTTTCCACAGTTTGTTGTGATCCACACAGCCAAAGGCTTTGCCGTAGTCAATAAAGCAGATGTTTTTTCTGGAATTCTCTTGCTTTTTTGATGATCCAGAGGATGTTGGCAGTTTGACCTCTGGTTCCTCTGCCTTTTCTAAATCCAGCTTGAACATCTGGAAGTTCTCAGTTCATGTACTGTTGAAGCCTGGCTTGGAGAATTTTGAGCATTACTTTGCTAGTATGTGAGATGAGTGTAATTGTGTGGTAGTTTGAGCATTATTTGGCATCACTTTTCTTTGGGATTGGAATGAAAACTGACCTTTTCTATTCCTGTGGCCACTGCTGAGTTTTCCAAATTTGCTGACATATTGAATGCAGCACTTTCACACCACCATCTTTCAGGATTTGAAATGGCTCAACTGGAATTCCATCACCTCCACTAGCTTTGTTCATAGTGATGCTTCCTAAGGCCCACTTGACTTCACACTCCAGGATGTCTGGTTTTAGGTGAGTGATCACAGCATCGTGGTTATCTGGGTCATGAAGATCTTTTTTGTACAGTTCTTCCGTGTATTCTTGCCACCTCTTCTTAATATCTTCTGCTTCTGTTAGGTCCAGACCATTTCTGTCCTTTATCGAGCCCATCCTTGCATGAAATGTATGAGTGATCACAGCATCGTGGTTATCTGGGTCATGAAGATCTTTTTTGTACAGTTCTTCTGTGTATTCTTGCCACTTCTTCTTAGTATCTTCTGCTTCTGTTAGGTCCATACCATTTGTGTCCTTTATTGAGCTCATCTTTGCATGAAATGTTCCCTTGGTATCTCTAATTTTCTTGAAGAGATCTCTAGTCTTTCCCATTCTATTGTTTTCCTCTATTTCTTTGCATTGATCACTGAGGAAGGCTTTCTTATTTCTCCTTGCTGTTCTTTGGAACTCTGCATTCAGAGGCTTATATCTTTCCTTTTCTCCTTTACCTTTCACTTCTCTTATTTTCTCAGACAACCATTTTTGCCTTTTTGCATTTCTTTTTCTTGGGGATAATCTTAATTATCCTGTACAATGTCATGAACCTCTGTCCATAGTTCTTCAGGCACTCTGTCTATCAAATCTAATCCCTTGAATCTATTTGTCACTTCCACTGTGTATAATCGTAAGGGATTTGATTTGGGTCATACCTGAATGGTCTACTGGTTTTCCCTACTTTCTTCATTAGCACCTGGTATATAACAACTTAATACAAATTGGTTGAATGCATGAATGAGCAGTGAATGAACTGGGCTTTTTATGTTCTTTATAAAGTCCTGGTTTACTGAGCCTGTCTGTGTGTGGTTCTCATGGTTCTCAGCTATATTCATGACAATGAGAGTTCATAGCCTGAGGCCCACAGGAGATGCTCAAGTCAGTGGTTCATTGCTGCACACAGACTCCTCCCTCAAAATGTTCAACCTCACAGTTAAACCATGTGGGGCCTTCAGGTGGAGGAGGGAACTCTTCTGAATCCAGTGGCCCTACCTTTAGGACAGGTGTGAATGTGAGAATGGTCCTTCCCTTTACTGGGCTCATCTTCCCCTCTATGAAATGAGATGGCTACCCAAGATGATCCCAAAGCTTTCCCAGCATTTCAGTAAAGATGAGGAGGGAGGCTGAAGTGGCAATGGCATCCTAGTATTTTCACTCGGCAGTTCCACCCCAAGTTCCAGGATTCTTGGGATCAGGGTGGTTGTGTGGGATGAGCTTCGAGGAGATGTGAGTAAGCATGAGTCAGCACCCCTGCTTGGGGCATAAGAAAACGTGTCAGAGACAAGGAGGGGGAACTGCCTTCTCTATGGAGACAGCAGACTTCCAGACTAAAGATAGGACCTGCCTCCCAGTGGGGAGGGGGCTGCAGGGGCTCCCTGCCTCCAGGTGGAGGGATGGCGACAGGCTGAACACAGCAATGAGTATCTGATATTAGTTTGTTTTTCTTAAAACATTTTGGGGCAAGAAGATACAAACTATCTAGAAATCCAACAAATGCTGTGGATGTCCTCTCTTCAGAAAAATGCACAGACATCTGACATTCTGCATCTGATGCAAGAAAGGGGGGTGGACTCCTTAAAGTGCATGTCTGATCTCTGGGACCCCAGTAACAAAGCCATCCATGGCAGAGAGAAAGGGCAGGCAGGAGTCCTGGGTCCAACCTCTCATCTGGGCTCTGCTCCATCTGGCTGTACCTTTGCTGCCTTGGATAGCCTCAGTCTTGCCATCTGTAAAATGGATGACCTGGAAGAGGAATTCTTCGTGGATTCTATCCTAGGATTTGGTTACCACAAGCACACCCTCTGAGAGCAGCTGTGGGGGTGTTGAGGCCACTCTCCTAATGGCTGAGCTGAGAAGCAAGTAGAGTGGAAGCTGGGGTGGGGTGGGGGCAACTCACAGGCCTTCAGAACCACTTTTTCTCTAGCATTAAATCCAGCTTCTTTCTGACAGAAGACCCACTTTTGGGTGGAGACTGAAATGGCTCCTACCTGGAGACAAGAAGTATGCAGACCCCCTCTGTCTCTTCCCCTAGCTCGGTCTAAACTGGCTGGATAATGAGAGGTGGGGTTTCCCTTGGCCATGGAGGCCCTGCTACTGGCTTCCTTTCCAGCCTTTTTTAAAGTTGGGCTGGACAGAAAGCTGGGAGAGGGTCACAACCAAATGTTCAAGAGGAGGAGCTGAGGCCTAGACAAGCTCTGACTGGCTCAGTGCCACTCAGCCAGGCCTGGGGCAGATGCCCTGTACCTGGTCTGGAGAGTTTGGGGCACCCACTGCTGCATCTGAGCAACATCAAGGAGGTTTCACCCCCAAGTCTGGGCTTTCTTCCCTCTCTACCCCACCCTCTGCCCCGTCTTCTTCTCCTAGTAACTTCTAGGCTAAGGGAAAGGGGCCTTTGCCCAGGGAGCTGGCGTGCCTGAGTGTGCTGCCCAAGACAGGATGGCCGTCTAGTCCACGTGCTACCCTGTGGTCGGCCCACCCAGAGCCTCCCCTTTCCCCTACCCTCTCAGCTCCACTCAGAGCGCCCAACCTTGGTGCTTCATGGCTAGAAGCCTTCTGGTAGCTTCCATTGGGATTTGCTTCTTGAGTCAGATGATGTGAATCTGGCCTCTTTAGATGGAAGCTGTTACTCCCGCTCCAAATTGTGATGATTCCAGAGGATGATCAGCAAAACCCTGGAGCAACCGGCTGTCGCATCACCCATCCCTGCTGACTGGGGTTTCTTTCTGGGGCCCCATTTGCCCTCCCTTCCTCCTACCTCTGTTCCCTCGGCCTTCTCCGCCTCTCAAAGCCCCTCTTACCCATCAAGACAGCTCCCCACTGCCTCCTCTATGAAGCTTTTCCAGACCACTCTGGCCAGAGTGAGGGTTACCTCCCTCCATAAGCCCAGCTGTGTGCTGGGAAGGGGGAGACTACAATGCTGAGACCTGTGCAACTGCTTCAACAGGGCAGTACCTCAGTCAGTCCCCACAGCAAAGCTTTGGGATAAATATTAGCATCCCCATGCAACAGATCAGGAACTGTGTGGATATGGGCAGGGTGGGTGGGTTCACTGATTTGCCCAAGATCTCAGCTGGGAAATTAAAGGGTCTGCACTCAGAGCCTGTGTTCCGTCTCACTGTCCTGGTCAGCCTCCTGCCTTGCACTCAGCCTTTCTTTCTTCTTGACTTTCTGTTCCAGCTTGTTTCTGTGACTCTCCCCCTGCTCTGAGTCCCCCTGCAAACGAAGTTTCTTTCTGGGGCCCCATTTGCCCTCCCTTCCTCCTACCTCTGTTCCCTCGGCCTTCTCCGCCTCTCAAAGCCCCTCTTACCCATCAAGACAGCTCCCCACTGCCTCCTCTATGAAGCTTTTCCAGACCACTCTGGCCAGAGTGAGGGTTACCTCCCTCCATAAGCCCAGCTGTGTGCTGGGAAGGGGGAGACTACAATGCTGAGACCTGTGCAACTGCTTCAACAGGGCAGTACCTCAGTCAGTCCCCACAGCAAAGCTTTGGGATAAATATTAGCATCCCCATGCAACAGATCAGGAACTGTGTGGATATGGGCAGGGTGGGTGGGTTCACTGATTTGCCCAAGATCTCAGCTGGGAAATTAAAGGGTCTGCACTCAGAGCCTGTGTTCCGTCTCACTGTCCTGGTCAGCCTCCTGCCTTGCACTCAGCCTTTCTTTCTTCTTGACTTTCTGTTCCAGCTTGTTTCTGTGACTCTCCCCCTGCTCTGAGTCCCCCTGCAAACAGAGGCTGCTGTGTTCTTCCCTGCTCTCACCCAGCGCCGTGCAGCGGGCCTGCTCCATTAATACGTGAAGGACTAGACAAAATCTCTCTGCTAGTGCTTGGCATTCTCCCTGCACCTGGAGTTGCGGTCATGAAATTTCCGTCATGTGCTGTAAAGGATTGGAGTGTCAAAAACGTCACAACCTGGAGGAGACAGAGTACTTGAAATTTACAAATAAAACAATGGCTTCTGTTTATAGAGCATCTGCTGTGGGGCCCCTTGCGAGCATTTCTCTCTGATTGTTGATAATCAGTTCAGGCGACTCCAGGGTAACAGTGTTGGTGTTTGTGACTGGCCCCAGGTCTGATTGATTAGTGCCCCTGTGTACCCCTTGTTAGATATTATAATACCATCCTGGCCATAGGTCTTGTGCTGTTACAGATGCCCATTTTACAGATGAGGAAACCGAGGCTCAGAGGGGAGAAATAAACTACCCAAAGCCACAGAACTAGGCCTTGGTAGAGCTGGTCATTGAAACCTGGAGTGTTTGTGGCACACACAGCTCAAGCCGTACCCTGTTCAGTTTCACAACCCAGCTCCCTCCCTTTCCTAGGTCAGGGCATCTCCACTCTTGACAGGCCCAGGGTCTGTGTCTGCAGGGGTCGGGGGTGAGGCCAGTTCACCTGCATGACTTCCAGGCAGCTTAGCCCATCTTTTCAAGAGAAAAACGCTCCTGCTGGACCCTGGCACTCAGAGGAGATACCCGCATCAGTGCCGGTGGGCAGGAGGGCGCAGGGCCTCCCCGAATGCCACACCAATGGTCTCTCCTTTCACATGAAGAGGAGTGAAGGAGAGGCCAACCACTTGTTTGCAAATGCTAATCTTTCAGTTCAGTTCAGTTCAGTCGCGCAGTCGTGTCCGACTCTTTGCGACCCCATGAATCGCAGCACGCCAGGCTTCCCTGTCCATCACCATCTCCNTTTTTGGGCTCCAAAATCACTGCAGATGGTGACTGCAGCCATGAAATTAAAAGGCGCTTACTCCTTGGAAGAAAAGTTATGACCAACCTAGATAGTATATTCAAAAGCAGAGACATTACTTTGCCGACTAAGGTCCGTCTAGTCAAGGCTATGGTTTTTCCTGTGGTCAGGTATGGATGTGAGAGTTGGACTGTGAAGAAGGCTGAGCACAGAAGAATTGATGCTTTTGAACTGTGGTGTTGGAGAAGACTCTTGAGAGTCCCTTGGACTGCAAGGAGATCCAACCAGTCCATCCTGAAGGAGATCAACCCTGGGATTTCTTTGGAACGAATGATGCTAAAACTGAAGCTCCAATACTTTGGGCACCTTATGCGAAGAGTTGACTCATTGGAAAAGACCCTGATGCTGGGAGGGATTGGGGGCAGGAGGAGAAAGGGACGACCGAGGATGAGATGGCTGGATGGCGTCACGGACTCAATGGACGTGAGTCTGAGTGAACTCAGGGAGTTGGTGATGGACAGGGAGGCCTGGCGTACTGCGATTCATGGGGTGCAAAGAGTCGGACACGACTGCGCGACTGAACTGAACTGAACTGCCTCAATTGGACATTACCCATAAAGTGCTTAGAACATTCCAAGTCACACAGTGCTTGCTCAGTAACCCTTCATTATCAGACTGCTTTACCGACTCGATGGACGCGAGTCTGAGTGAACTCTGGAAGATGGTAATGGGCAGGGAGGCCTGGCGTGCTGCGATTCATGAAGTCACAAAGAGTCAGACACGACTGAGCAACTGAATTAAACTGAACTGAAGGCTAAAGAGGTCATTTTGGCTCTAAGCCTTACTTACCCAGTAAGTATTGTCTCTCTGATGCAAATGAGAAATGGAAGCTCAGAGATTTTAAGTAACTTGCTGAAGATCACACAGCTAAAAGAAAGCCTGGGGCAGTTCTCAGTCTCCGCCTTGTCACTGAGCTGCACTTCCCTCCTCCTGTACCCCAACCTGTCCTAGGATGGGGACTGCAGGCAGTTCAGATAGCAAGTGAGAGCAGTGTCTTGTCCGAAGTGGAAGATGGATCAGCCTCTGTCTTTTTCCATCACTCGG
Source organism: Aepyceros melampus (assembly GCA_006408695.1). Classification (NCBI taxonomy): domain Eukaryota; kingdom Metazoa; phylum Chordata; class Mammalia; order Artiodactyla; family Bovidae; genus Aepyceros; species Aepyceros melampus. The sequence goes on along the minus strand of SJXQ01004947.1, from coordinate 863,871 downwards.
TCTCACCATCCAGTGCCAGCAGCTGTGAAGGAGTGGGAAGAATCTGGAGCTTGTGTTCACTGGTCTTGGTCCTTGGCCCTGCTTTCTTTGCTTGCAAGCCGTGTGATTTTGGGAAGGGTGGGCAACCTCTCTGGGCCTTGATATCTTCATCAGAAAACTGTGCGGGGAGCAGCTCTGCCCTCTCTATTTACAGGATCGCTTGGAGCATGAAGCAAAATGTTGGATGGAAAGTGCTTCCTCAGTGGCAAAGGCCTACCTAGGGCTTGGAGTCCACCAGGGTCCCCGTAGGAGACAGCTGGCTCACTGTGATGGGCGACTGAGAAGGAGTTGATAAGGGGCAGTTGACAAGAGTGGGGCCAGAACAGAGGAGGAGCGTGGACACAGCTCAGCACATGGCAAGCGCGCTGCAGCTAGCAGGGCCGGGAGTGGTCTAAGCAAGCCAGCTCTGCATGCCAGGAGGTGGGGGCAGTACGATGATGATCGGGAGGCTGCAAGAGCCCGGACAGGAGCCCCTTGGGCCCCAAAGGGAGGAAGCCAGACGTCCAGCACTCCAACTTGTCTTTTTTTCCCTCCCTGGGGTCTCCTGCTGGATGCAGCTGCCCACTGGCTGAACTCAGTGGGGAGCCAGAGAACATGTGGTCCCCCCAGGGAGCCTCAGTGCAGAGGCGAGGGCCAAACGGGAGATGTTTGGGGCCTCTCTGAGGTTGGTCCACTCCCCTCCGACTCTGCCTCCACATCCCGAGAGCTGATTAGACTATAATGGGACCCACGTATGGAGAGAGTGCCATATTCACCTGTCGGGGGTTTATTGTCAAAGGAGATTTAGTCTCTCTCTCTCTCTTTTTTTTTTTGCGAGTAAAACAATGAAACCTCCATAATTATTCCAGGAGAAATAAACATGCCAAAATATTTAAGTACTAATAAAACTTAAGAATTATCCCAGCATATTTAAATATAGATGTATTTTTACGGCAGGCAGTGAAGGCAATTGCCAGCAGAATGCATTTCATCCAGGCCATTTAATACTAAACTGCCCGCCCCTCCTTTGAGGCTTGGTTGGGGAGGGGGCACCAAGGAAGAGGGTGGTGGAGCCTTCCCAGTGATGGGAAGAGGGTCTCCTCTCCCATGGACAAGCCCCACCAGGCGCTGTGCTCCACCCTTTCCATTGCTCACTGCTCCCTGGTCCTCACTGCAATCCCAGGCGATGCTAGTGTGATCTGTTCCCCAGCAGAAGAATCCAAGGCACAGAAAGGTGAAATCGTGCCCCAGGCTGCACAGCTCGTGGTTATTGGAGCCAGGATAAGGCAGCCTGACTCAGGAGCTCACCCTCTGGTCTAGACCATCTCTCGTGGCTGCCTGGTCCTGTGCTGGGAACCTGGGATGCAGGCTCACAGCAGGCTGGGTCCTTGACCAGCTGAGCTCTTGCCAAGACTATTCCACAAGGGTTCCAGACTCTGTTCCCGTGTGGCTGCCCACCACTACCCCATCCTCGTGCTGGAGTTGGTGTCTTCTCCCAGTCTGAGCATGTGCCAGAGTGTGGATGCAAACCTGATTCTGGATCCCCTGGCTTTTTTTAACCTTTCCATGGCTCCCTAACACCCACAGGATACAGCCCGAGCCCTTGGGCCATACCCAAGGCTCTGCCCATTTCTTCAACTCTATTTTCTGTCCCTCTTTGGGCTCCAAGCTTTAGATGGACCAGTCATTTTCTGTTTCTCTAAACATGGCATGCTGTTCCACGCTTCCATGTGGTTGCTCACGCATGGACCTCTGTCTGGAACACCTTTCTACCCTTCCTCCCATGGCCAACTCTCAGGCACACTTCACAGCCCAGCTCGTATACAAGTCTTCCAGAAATCCCTCCTCTAACCTCTAAATTCAGGTACACACCCCTTGCTCTGGGCACCTGAATGCTCAGCACTCACCAAAGTACATTGGCATTATTTACTGATCAGACTCACTCCTCCAAATGCAGGACCATATCTTCTTCATCTGTGCACATAGCACCCAGCATCCGTTACTGGCCTGAAGCCGTCTCGAGGCAGGACATTTGACTCAGTGACTCTGAAGGAGACCAAACTGCCTTGGCATCTTGGTTCCATGGTTCAGTACCTCTGTGACCCTGAGCACATTTCTTAACCCCTCCAAGGCTTACTTGGATAACAGGGCTAGCTATGCGCCCTCTTACCACGCTGTGGGAGGAGTAAGAAGACTATCCCTTGTAAACACATTCACCAGGTGGCCAGGCACGTGTTCCATAAATGCTGGTTTGATGTGAATTCTTAACTGCTTGCGACACTGCCCAACCTCGGACCCTTCCTTCCTTCAGTGAATGGGGTGGCGCCCCTCACATTCACAGGCTTAGTCGCTCACATAGCCCTTTTCATCCACTCCCAGTCTTCAAGAATGACCTCCTGAGAGGTACAAGTGCAGAGAGAAGCTGGTGGCCCAGAGAAGCTAACACTCTATCCCCGGTCACACAGAAAGATATAGATGGAGATAAGACTGGTACCAGGAGAAGGCAATGGCACCCCACTCCAGTACTCGTGCCTGGAAAATCCCATGGACGGAGGAGCCTGGTAGGCTGCAGTCCATGGGGTCACTGAGGGTTGGACACGACTGAATGACTTCACTTTCACTTTTCACTTTCATGAACTGGAGAAGGAAATGGCAACCCACTCCAGTGTTCTTGCCTGGAGAATCCCAGGGACGGGGGAGCCTGGTGGGCTGCTGTCTATGGGGTCGCACAGAGTTGGACACGACGGAAGCGACTTAGCAGCAGCAGCAGCAGCAAAACTGGTACCCAGGCCACTGCTATTTTCCAGATTCCCCAGTTCACTTAGGAACAATCTTCTGTAAAGGACTGATGACTCCCCTGAGGGAAACTGCACCCTCTCCACACCCCTCCTTGGCTCACGTCTGGTAGAGGACTGGGCTGGCAGAGGTCAAGTGTTTCTGGTTGGAGCTCCTCCAGCCTACCAGAAGCCGCCTGACTTCAGGCCTCACGCAGAGCCTGCACAGTCCCTCCATAAGGGAGATTGCCTTGAGTGGACAAGACTCTCCCTGCTCCCCTGCTTTGCCCACGTACATGGCCGTTAGCCTGCATCCCTCCAGCTCTGCCAAGCGACCAGCTGGGTGACCCTGAGGTCCTAACTCTGGAGTGAGCCCTTTCCAAGGCTCGAGTTCCTGATCCATTAAAAATAAGGGTGTTTCCATTGTGAGCAAGAAATGACATTGGATCTAACGGTTCAAAAAAAATTTTCAAAAATTGTTATGGTTAAGATCATCACTATTCATCATAGATAATGAAGACAGTTCAGAGAATGTTGAAGTCTCATTGGAAATTAAACCCCCTGAGGAAGTTAACTTCTGTGCTAGAAATAACATCATAATCCATGTCCTATTTGTTTTAGAATTTTTCTATCGTGGTCGAATATTTCTAACCTAAAACTTAGCATTTTTGATTATTTTTAAGAGTGCAGTTCAGTTCCAGCATTAAGTACATTCATACTGTTGTGAACCCATCACTACCCTCACTTTCCAAACTTTTTCATCTTCCCAAACTGAAACTCTGTCCCTGTTAAACACTAATTCTATATTTCTCCCTTCCCCCAACCTCTGACAATCACTCCTCTACTTTCTATCTTTATGAAGTTGATTTCTCTAAATACTTCATATAAGTGGAATCATGCAGTGTCCTTTTCTTGCTGGTTTGTTTCACTGAACATAATGTCTTTAAGTTTTATCCCTGTTCTGGCATGTGTCAGGATTTTCTCTTTTATAAAACCTGAATAATATGCCAGTATATGTGTGTACTGTATTTTTTTTAATCCATTCATTTGTCAATGAACACTTGTATTACTTTTACCTTTTAGCTATTTTTCATAATGCTGTTTTGAACATAGGTGTATGAATAGCAGTTAGAATCTCTACTTTTACTTATTTTGGATGTATAGGTCTGTATAGTCAAAGCTATGGTTTTTCCAGTGATCGTGTATGGATTTGAGAGTTGGACCATAAAGAAGGCTGAGTGCCAAAGAATTGGTGCTTTGGAACTGTGGTCCTGGAGAAGATTGTTGAGAGGCCCGTGGACAGCAAGGAGATCAAACCAGTCAATCCTAAAGGAAATCAACCCTGAATATTCATTAGAAGGACTAGTTCTGAAGCTAGCTCTGATAGTTTGGCTACCTGATGTGAAGAACCAGCTCATTGGAAAAGACCCTGATCCTGAGAAAGATTGAAGGCAAAAGGAGAAGGGGGTGGCAAAGGATGAGATGGCTACATAGTATCACTGGTTTAATGGACATGAATCTGAGCAAACTCCCTGAGATAGTGAAGGACAGGGAGACTGCTCATGGGGTCGCAAATAGTTGTACATGACTTGGCGACGGAGCAACAGCAATATCCATAAATGGATTTGCTGGATCATACGGTAATTCTGTTAATTTTTTTTTTTTTTTTTGAGGAACCAACATATTCAAAGCAGCTGCACCACATTACATTCCCATAAGCAGTCCGTTAGGGTTCCTGTCTCTTCACATCCTCACCCACACTTATGTTTCTGTTCTGTTTGGTTTTTCATTATCACCATCCTAATGGGTATGAAGTGTTATCTCACTGTGCTTTTGATCTGCATTTCCCTAAAGAATAGTGATGGCAAGCGTTTGGTTTTTTAATATACTTATTGTCCATTTGTATGTATATCTTCTTTGGAGAAATGTCTATTCAATTCCTTTGCCTATTCTGTAATGGGTTTGTTTTAGTTGTTGTTGAGTTCTAATTTATATTCTATTTCAACATCAAATGAACTGCTGAACTGTCTTTCCATTGGTAGCAGAAATTTGTGTGAGTGAATGTGAGTATCAGTGGACAGAACACCAACATTTATGAAAACACTTCTTTCGTTTAGTCCTCACTGTAATCATGTGAAGTAGACGGTATGGCCTTTGGGTATGAGGAAACTAAGGTTTCAGAGAGGTTAGGTGAGGTAGCTGGTACATGATAGACAGATAGGGACTGAGGGTTTGGAGCTCATCTTGGCACTCATGCCAGTCTATCTCCAAAGTGATGCCCATACTGCCTCCCAGCAAGGCTGAGGCTCCGAAAACAGCAAGATGATGACCGCAGTGAAGAACAATCGATTATTGTTATCTGCACCGAAGAGACAGCCCTAGGTGAATGATGTAACCAGAAGGTTCAGAGCAAGGCCCGCCATTAATCTCGTGGTTACAACAATATGCACAGATTATGCTGGCCTCCGGCCCAGTTAAGTGGACATTTGGATATTTTCCAAAACAAACGTGGATATTGCAAATACAGGTCAGCTGGTTTGCAGGAAATCAACATCCAGATAAAGCTGCATCTAGAGAGATTTTTCCAAAAGTCCTACTGCAGAGTACCTGGGGGTGGCCCATTTAGAGCACATCTCCCACTTGTGAAATGTTTTTCATTCATTCAAGACCACCTTGTTGAGGGACTCTGGGTGCCCAGCTGTCTAGTGGGCTTGGCCTTGCGTGTGAGATGTTGCAGGTGGAAAGAGTCAGTGAATTATGACTTTGGCAACCATCTGCCTTCTAGTCCCGTAACAGACTGGAGTCGATGACCAGAGGTGGGTGGAGACTTGCCCATGGTCACACAGCAGGCTCTTAAGTAGTAAAACTGGGCGAACATGTCCTCAGTCACCATTAAGTCACACAACTTTCCTAAATACCTCGAATTTTGGCATTTGGACTACTGAATTTTTCAGATTGCTTCCCAGCAAGGAAATTCCCAGAAGGGGTGCAACAATCATTTGCCAGAATTTGTGCCCTAATTTTGTTTTCAAAACAAAATGAATGTAGATAAGCCTCTATATCTTTGCCCTGGCAGCAGATATGTAGAGGCTAAGACTTCTTCCTAAGAAAAATTTGAGAACGACATGAGAAGGAAAGGCAAGTGAGTGCTCAGGGCACTGGGTGATGAAGTGCCACAGGAGTGGAACAGACAGTGAGTCCTTTTAATCTACTGCGTATCCAGGGTGTGTGTGAGCACAGATGGTTCTCCTTTGTTAACCGAGCATCCTGATGGACAGTGACTTCACACCAGGCACTTTCCAGGAGATGGATCCGATGGCCATATGTGGTTTCCCAAGTTTTCTCTTCTGTTTGGGGTGGGATGGTGTTGCCACACTAGGCTGGCCCTAAGGATACGTGCATGCTAAGTTGCTTCAGTCGTGTCCAACTCTATGGATTGTAGCCCGCCAGGCTCCTGTGTCCATGGAACTCTCCAGGCAGGAATACCGGATTGGGATGCTCCTCTCCAAGTGAAGCGCTGTCTGGTGATGGATTCCATGCCTACGTGCTGCTTTGCCTTAGCAGAGTTGAGACAGGATCCATCTGTTTGAACATCAAGGGAGGACAAATGCAGCGGCAAACATAAACTGAATGGGATGTGTGAACTCAGCCCGAGGCTCCGACCCGCCACTGCTGGATCACCCCCAAGGCTCTGGCTCAATCTCATGCTGGAATAGCCAGCTGCTGGCAGGACCAAGGGCTCCTTGACTGGGCTTTGGGTCGTCTCTTGGTAGGGGTCCCATCTTGTCAATATGAGCATATAAGTTCCTGGTCCTTCAGCATAGAAACTGAATCTTAAGTATGTGTGGAGTATAACCGGGAAATTTTTTGTGGAAGGAAGGAAGGAGTGAAGGATAAATAAAAATTGTTCCTTTTAACAAAAATCCATGAGATGCATCTGGTCAAACTACATTTGTTGGGAGAGGCAGATGTTTTTGTCAGCACAGTCTGGAAAATCAATAGACAAAATAAATGGTCACTTAATATTTGTCGAGTAAATGAATGAATAAATGAATATTGTGGAGATTTGTGATGTGCTTACTGAAAGGGAGATTTCCTTGTGAAACCATGTGGGTCACTATTAGTAAGATTGAGGAGGATATGTAGACCAAGGCTTTGGTTTTAAGTCACAGGAAATATATAAGCCCATGATGACATTTCCACAATAGGAGGCTGGTTTGAATTACATGCAGTGAAGTTATTCACAATGCATGATTTCTAAGTCCCAGCCTGCCCAACATCATCTCTCCCAGTCAAGCCTTTAAATTGACAGCGAAAGGGCTCTTGTCTGAACACAGTCCGTGATTCCCCTCAATTCTCAAGCCAGGAGCACTGAGGGTCTCTTTCCTGTAAGTGGCAGATCCACCACCTCCTGCAAAGTGCCCCTTCCAGAAAATACAGACCCTCCACCTGCCCTTCACCTCCCGGTTCCTGATTCTGAAAAGGAAGCTTGAACAAGATGCCTACAAACTGGAGTGAGTAGCTCTGCTGGGGGAGTCCCAACACTCGCCACATCAAACCTGTGAACTTGGGCCAGGAAACGAGGCTGGAGCCATTAATGCCTAATGATGTTGCATTGTCTTCCAATAACAAACCACCTCACCAGTTGGTTTTATAGGGGACCAGCTGTTGTTAATTGGGCAAGATGAGCATGAAATGGCAGCTTTCACACCTGAGCAAGAGAGAGCTGCCACGTCCTAGGGCAAAATGGGAACCACCTGCTACAAGCAGGAGGGCCCCTGAGCTCTGCCCTGGCGAAGGAGAGGCCCTGGGACGGCCCCGGGTACCCATTCTCTCACATCCTTAGCAAACAAAAACACAGAAAAGAGCATTGGGTTCATTGAACATGCCACGTCCCCTCCTGCAGCCCGACAGCATCACGTTGCAGTGCTCGGTCACCTGCACTTGCTCATGCCTGTGTCTCTAAAGCAAGGTGGGCAGGCCCAGGGCTGCACAGTCAAGCCCCTGGCATATTCCAGGCTCTGCAGAGGAGGCATGGCCGGGTCCTCTGCCACCAATCCTAGCTGTTGCTCTCCGGCCACAGGACCAGGGATCAGGCTGCCAGCAACTAGTGACACAAGGGCTCAATCGCATTTTCTCCCTTGGCATTCCATCAGAGAGACCCAGAAACTGCTTGTCATCCAGCAGTGGGTACAAAGCAAAGGGAAAGGGAGAAGTGCTGCAACATAGAGATGTGAGGCAACTGTTTGGGCCAGGAGCAAAGCAGCAGGGAGGGAGCTGATGCACGGGGATGGGAGACTGGTGCTGGAACGCACAGGGAGATCTGTATGGAATACCTCCCATGTGAATGTTAATTTAACCATTAAAAACTTCTGATGGTCCTTCCAGGGCACCTGGAGACATGTTGCATCATCCTCACTCCAGAGATGAGAAACTGACGCTTCCTGATGTCAGGCAACCTGCTGATCTTCAGTGATCAAGAGCAGGGCTTGAGTCCAGTCCACGGCCGCTGTCGGCACTTGAGGACCACTGCAGGTTCTCCATGGGCCAGCAGACAGAGAGCTCCGTTTCAGGCTGCTCAGTCTGGCTGCCTCGACTCCCGCAGACTGAGAAAAGCACAGACCTCTCTCTCTGCCTATATTTGCCTTTATTCGCAGTGTCGCTGCAAAAGACGGGAATGCGGAGCATTAAAACGTGTACTGTAAATAAACCAAATTAAAGTAAAATTGACTCATTTAGCAACCAGCCTCCGATCTTGCATTAGAGGCAATTGAAGAGATTTCACAGATTTTAGTAACCAGATAAGATTATTATATAAACAGACTTCTGCATTGAATGATGAGCCATATCTTGAGAGAATATTTGAAATCAATAGCAATACGGGCTGAGAATTAAGTAATGTGGTTAAGCACCTTTGAATGATGCCATTTTTAAGAGCTGATTAGGAATAAATATGCCAATTGCCGCAGAGCTGATAGCTGAAATAAAGGGATGATTAATCAATTTGGGCCTGAAAGCCACGGAGGCCAGCTTGGTGTTGAGAAAGCTCGGGAGCCTGATGGTGGCCCCAAAAAGAGACAAGAAAGGATGTGTGAGAGTCCTCAAGCAGAAGCACAGCTCTGCCCAGCCAGGGGCTGACCATGGTGGTACGGTGAGGAGGGGCCGAGGCCAATAGAGGATTAGCTGTAAGCTGCTTAAGCTACTCACGCAGGGCAAGCCAGCATCGCAGGGCGGAAATTATGATGGGGGACACTGACACCCTGGGATTGCATTTGGAATGCCCAGTTGCCGTCCAGCTGGGAACTGATGGCTCTTTTGGCTGCTTTGTAATCACATCTCACCTGGACAATCGCCCTGGCTTCCCGACGGGTCCTCATGTCAGCCAGGGGATGTATTCCCTGCAGCGTCTGTCACTGGAGGGATCTTTCCAAAGCACTGGTTCCATGCTGGCTCTCGCCTCGAGAAACCACCACTGCCTCCCTCCCCTCAGGGCCAAGTCCAGGTCCCTTCGCTTAGGGTTCAAGGCCCTTCGAGGTCCAGCTGTCTGTATTTCCCCAGTTCTTCCTCCTCCCCTTCCCTGCCCTATGATGGCTCCGCGAGAAGGGTTAGCGGGACCAGGTATAGCCTGTTCTTCGCGGTGCACTGGGCAGAGATGCTCCTGCTGGCCCCTCCCCACCTGCCCTGCGCCGTCCTTTCTCTGGCCTCATGCCAAGCCCACCTTGACGGTTCCTTCCCCAACACAAGCAGCACTGGATTCTCTCCGTTACCATCACACCCTGAACAGACCTTTTCCTGTTCCGTATCAGTGTCATCCGCCCTTTCTTTTCTATTCCGTAAATGCTTATTGACCCCTTGCCGGGCTTCTCACTGTGATTGCCCTAGAGATCCAGGGAGAGAACACGTCGTTGTCCCACCCTCCTGGAACTCAGTGTTTTATACCAAGCATTTAATGCTCTCTGCAGCTGTGCCCTGTTCTGGGGGGCAAGTCATACTTGTTTAATTCACCTGGCATAAGACAGGTGATCAAGAAGTGTTTGAATGAATGGATGAGAGATCAAACGAATGAATGAGCGGCAAAGGTGGGTCAATGGGAGGAGGCTACAGGGCTGAGCTCCCAGGAACTAGAGGCATCCATGCAGAGGAAGACCATCTGTCAAGGAGGTTCCAGAAAAGACACAGAAATGGCTGTGAGATTCAACTTGCAGTGACAAGATCCCAAGGCCAGCCCCACCACTGACTCACTATGCGACCTCAGGTAGAGCACAATCTCTCTTTGAGCCTCAGTGTCTCCAACTGTAAAATGAGGATGTTGGACAACTGTGAGCCTTTGCTAACATGGGGAAAACAGGATTCTTCTTAAATGTTGGTGGCTTTCAACCAACCTCATTGATGCTGCTGCTAAGTCGTTTCAGTCGTGTCCGACTCTGTGCGACCCCATAGACGGCAGCCCACCAGGCTCCCCCCTCCCTTGGATTCTCCAGGCAAGAACACTGGAGTGGTTGCCATTTCCTTCTCCAATGCATGAAAGTGAAGTCACTTAGTTGTGTCCGACTCTGTGCGACCCCATGGACTGCAGCCTACCAGGCTCCTCCGTCCATGGGATTTTCCAGGCAAGAGTGCTGGAGTGGGGTGCCATTGCCTTCTCCGACCCCACTGATAGTGGACTATAATTAGTGTTGGGTTATAGCCCATGTGAGGTGCAGAGAAAAATAGAACAAGTGTAAGATGATGGGAGAAAAATTAAGTGCAAGATTTGGTAACAGGAGTATGATGAGTGTCAAAGACACTCCTGTGAAGACAAGGAAGTGTAGACAAGGAAGGCTTCCTGGAGGAGATACAACATTGACCTAAAGGGTGAATAGGACTTAAATATTGAGGAAAGGAGTGGTAAATTCAGCTAATATGAGAGTAGCTCCGAGTCAGCAAGGCAGCATCTCAAAGGCCCCCTGTGAGCGCATTCCCATATCACACCCTCCTCCCTAATTAGAAGGAGGCTGGGAAGGAGACCCTATTTAGAAAGCTGAGCTTCTTGGTCAAAGGGGGCAGATATGAATGATTCTTTCTGTGTTTTAATACTGTTGTCTGCCTTCAGCAGGCCTTCATCCTCCAAACTCTTGAGGTACCAGGCAGTGACCCTGCCGTGGGCAGGCTGAATGAGGGGCTGAAGCTGACATCTAAAGGAAGGTCCCTGACTCTGGATCTCATGGCTCTGCAGGCCACGGGCCGCTGCTGCTCAGGAGAAAGGGGCTCTAAATCCTCTAGAAGAGGGGCTGCTACAACCAGGTTAGCCAGCAACAGGCTCAGAACCACACTCCCCAGGTCATCAAGCAGGACCTGAGTTTCCCTGGGGGGAGCTGGGGGCTGGGGGCTGACAGCTATCAACTTGAGCTGCTCATTTCGGGAGGTCATCTGTTTGCCAGCCTGGTCCTCGTCCTCTGCCTGACCATTCATCCCCAGTGTCCACAGCTCTGCAAGCCCAGGGCTCTGTGGTGGCTCTGGTGATGGGACCCCTGCAGGGGCCTTCCAGTCATCTGCCAGTCTGGATCAAAGGTTAGAGAAGGAGGCAAGGTGTGCTGGTGTGGGGCTCTCACCTTCTCACAACTTGCTTCCCTGCTCTGCTTCCTTCCTTCCTCCAGAAGACCTCCTAAAGATTCCTAAGAGCATATCATAGATGGGGAAACTGAGGCTCAGAGAAGACAGGAGACTTACCAAAGATCCTAGGACAAAGAGCAGAAACCAGAGTCCCCTGACAGCCCATCCTGTTTGCTGTCCTGCATGGCATGGTGCCCTGGCCTCTCTCCCCGGGGCATGGGGAAGTCTCAGGGCAGGCTCTGCATGCCCCACGGTGTCACGTCTTTCTCTTCCTGCCCATCCCTCCTCCACCTTCCATGCGCCACGTGTCTCATTCAGCATCTGCAGCCTGAAGCTCTGGACTCTTGGCCAAGGGTTGTGTTGCCACCAAGTCATAAACTTGGATACGTACTTCTCTCTGGTTCTCTTCTGGTGGAGCCAAACACAACCCACGCCCAAGTGTCCGAGGGAAACACCCGTACTTCCCTGTTCCCTCCCACCACCCCTTGGCACAGAGGGTGCAGGGAGGAGGCCAGGGCACACCCGATCACACCCACCCTGCCAGGCCTGCAGAGGCAGCAGGGGGCAGGCCTGCCCTTGGCTGGAATTACCCGGCAGCTGCTTCTGGTCCATGAAGAGCACAGTCTCTACCAGGGGCCCAGCAGAAGCAGCAGCAGCAGAGCTGGCAGGCTTCCTACGTGCCCAAGAGAGGAGACAGGAGGGTCTTCTTTTTCTGAGCTAACCAGACTGAATGTAGCTGCAATGTCTATCAGCCACAGCCAAATATACCCAGTGGCTTCTCTCTCACTTCTTCCCAAAGAATCAGCCTTAATCAAGTTCAAACCAAGAAGGCTGTTACCGTAACATAAAGCTATTTGAGTAATATACCTAGAAAGTTCTACAAGTAATCCTGATAGTAAGTGGGCATCAGAAGGGATTCCTGATTCCTTGGTGACACACGAGCTTGCAATCCCTGACTGGATCAGGTGAGCCCCAGGCACTTCCCCCACTGACCACCAGCTGAAGGTCAGCTCCTGCACTGAGGCTTGGCTCTGATGTGCTATTAAAAACGGTGCTTGAACATTCTGTGCAGAGCAATATAGTAGGAAGGTATAACACTTGGTGTCTCCTCTTTGTTAGTGGTGATTACAGACTTGCTAGGGAGAGTCTTGTCTTTTCTCTGTTCTCACCTGGGAGGAAACAGCAGGGTGTTTCTCAAAGTTTGGCATCCTTTGTCCTTAGGGGATTCTTTCTTCTTCTTCTTCTTTTTTTGATGTTTTAGAGCATGATGGTGGAATTTTCCAGTCCCTGGAGGAGGCTTTTTTGAGTTTGAAGAGGGAGGGCTATAAGAATATGTAGTCTGGTGATCCAGAGGGGATGAAATGTGGAGCCTTTGAAGTTGAAGAGAGGGGAGCGTGGTCCTGGGGCTGGAAGGAGCCTCCGATAGGGCAACTGGAGGGGCATTGCCCCAGTAGTACCAGCGTCTGAGGTTGACACACCCCATGCTCCACAGACACTCTGCTACACACACACACACACACACACATGGCTTGTGAGAGAGCATGTTTACTTAGAGGTCAAAGGAATGTCAGTGTTTCTGATCTGGATTGACACTGATGGCACAGAAGTGGTAGCCATGGGATGGAGGGGACAGTGGGGAACTGACCTACCTCGGCAGAAGCAGGGACCAAGCTGCAGGTCCCTGGGTGCCGTGGCTCTGGCCCCTGCTTGCCCTGCTGATGTCCACACAAAGCTGGGTGAGCTGCCCTGCGGGCTGGACATTCCATTCAGGTCTCTCTGGCTCTTTGATTTTTTTTTTTTAATTCAACAAACTGTTACTGACCGTCGACTCTGTTTCAGGCCCTGTGCTTGGCACCCGAGGTAAAGATATGAATCAGATGTGGACCTAATTACAGGCCCTAAAAGCTGGTGTCCTAGGAGAAGTATTCCAAAAATGAAAGTAAGGTACAAGGATGACAGAGCAAGATAGAGCCACCAAGTGAGCCCAGGACCTTGCGGGAACGCACATGGGCCCCTCTGAGGTGCTGGAAAGGGTTTCAGAAAAGGCGTCCCACCAAATAATGGGTGTCTCTCACCAGCCCAGCGAGGTAGGTAATAGACTCACTCCACGTTCCCCGTACTTGGTTTAATGGAGTTTCCCATCTACTTTCCCAAATGAGTCTCTCAACAATTGTGGTTTCTGATCTTCCTCTCTGACACTCTCATCTTCCCCAGCTGTATAAACATACAAGTGGAGTGACTGCGTATGAGTAGTTATTCTGGGAACCTAGCGGGCCCGCAGAGGGCATGTGTCCCTTTGAGCGACGTCTCCCACCTCAGGGAGAATGGCCCCAACCAGCAGCTCGGGAAAGCGCTGCACTCCTCTGGGTGCTGGCTCAGTAACAGCATCCACCGAGCAAGTAAACAGAAGCCCCCTACATGATTCCTCCAGACCCCCCACATGATTCCTCTAGACCCCCCATCTCAATGCAGTTGCACCATAAATAACCACGCCCAGGCTGGGGGTACAGGGTGGGGACGGATTAGCAGGAAAGAAGGCTGTTCAGAAGAGAGATGGCAGGAGGAGAAGGAGACAATAGAGGATGAGACAATGCTTGGATTCCTTCCTTCCTTCCTTTGGGAAGCAGCTTTCACCTCCTGTTGGTCCCCGTGAGGTCTCTGGCCCAGGACTGCAGGGAGTGGGCTGCAGGTAGGAAGGCGGCAGCCAGGACTGAGACGGCAGACTGAGAGCTCCTGGGGGCTGGTCAAGCCCCCTAGACCCCGTGCCTCCTTTCGGGACCTCAGGCATGGGCTGTTGATGGTCACTTGTTACTGGAAAGTGGGAACGGGGACCTTAGTGAAGGGAAACCAGTGTTCTTGGAGCTCGTGTGTTAGGCCTGTTTATCAATGCTTGAGCTGGATTTATTACTGTCCACCTGTACAAGAGGAAACTGAACCTCAGGGTGGAGAGGCCCCTGATACCACCAGCTGAGAGAAACCAGAGTTGCAAATTGAGCCTGGGTGTGTTTGAACCCTCAGCTTCCCTCCAGGGGTGCACATGTCCTGATGTCACTCATGAGTTTGGTCAGAGGTGAGGCAGGGGTGGTGGCCTCAGGGTGCAGACCTGAAGGAGACCCTCCCCCAAGGGGTCATGCAAGCGTGAGTTTTTGTTCAGTTGCTCAATCGTGTCCCCCATAGATTGCAGCAATCCAGGCCTCCTTGTCCTTCACCATCTCTTTGCTCAAACTCATGTCCATTGAGATGGTGATGCCATGCAAGCATCGTCTCATCCTCTATCGTCCCCTTCTCCTCCTGCCATCTTTCCCAGCATCAGGGTCTTTTCCAGTGAGTCAGCTCTTTGCTTCAGGTGGCCAAAATATGGGAGCCTCAGCTTTAGCATCAGTCCTTCCAATGATATTGAGGATCGATTTCCTCTAGGATTGGTTTGATATCCTTGCAGTCCAAGGGATTCTCGCGTCTTCTCCAGGAGGGGCGTCCCTCGGGGTGGGGGTTGTGTCATGGGGCGCCCTCAGGCTCCACTACCTCGGCCTGGGGATCAGCTCCAGGCCTCCCTCTGCGCACGCTTTGCTTTCTCAGGTTTTCTGGACCCTTTCCCTGGGATGTGAAAAGGGATTACGGACATGGCCATGACACTGAGGACACAGGACACGGCATCTGTATTTTTTTCTCCATCACATGAATCCAGGTGGAGTCTGCACCCACTCACACGACCCTTGAGAAGTCTGATGTCTTGTATTCGGTAGAGGCCTTTCCCCAGTCTGCTGATTCCTGTTAGATCCTCACACCCATGCAAATAAAGACAGACAGGCACAGTTCCAGCTCCTGGTCCATGTGAGTTTATTGTTATCTCTGTGAGGGGTGCTACCACACCCACGTAGTCCTCTCAGAAAGGCTAGACCTGCTGGCAGCCCCCTCCCCACACACCCTCCATTTCCTGATGTCCTAGGTGAAACAGATATCCAAGGGCCTTCCCTTCCATCTCTGGTTCTGTAGTCCTAGGCCAGGTCCCTGAAACTGGGCCCCGGGTAGTGAGGAAGAATAGCAGCCTATGGTTTTTGTGAGGGAGACACGATTCCCTCCTTGGTCGCTGAAGACGTCACGTCACTGATGATGGCCCAGGACGATGGCTCCCCCCACTCAGCGCACGCTACCTGCTGACCCCGTGCAGAGACTGTTCCTCCTACAGAGGCAGTGCCAGAGCCCAGGACTGGCAAGAGAGCCCACAGTGAACAGCCTCCTCCCTCTAAGTGCCCACCCACCTGCATTGCTTGAATGGTGTTCCTTGGTTCTTCCCAATTCCAGAAGACAGCCGTGGCTGACTCTTACCAAGTTCCCTATTCCACCAGTGAGTGAGAAAAGCGAGTAGCAAGGAGTACACAAAATAGAATGTGATATTAAATACACATGCAAGAACATACATTTTTTCTGGTTCCATATGGGAAAACATAAGGAAAAGCCTAGAAGGACACACCCCACCAATAACGACTTCCCTGGTTGTCCAGTGGTTAAGAATCTGCCTTCCAATGCAGGGGATGTGGGTTAGATCCCTGGTCGGGGAATAAGATCTCACATGAGGGGGTGTGGATGGGATGGGGGTGGCTAATAAACTTGCACAACACAACAAAAGATCCCACAGCTAAGACCTGACGCAGCCAGAAAGAAAGGAAGGAAAAAAGGAAGAAACTCAGTGACCTCTCATTGCCTAGGAGGGGTGATGGTCAAATGATATTTTAATCTCCTCTATAACATTTTTAATTTCCTACAAAGAACAAGGAGTCTGGTATCATTTACATAATGAAAATTAATTTTAAAATGAAGGAACTACGAAAAATAAAATGGGTTCTGTGGCAATATGAGGGACAGCAAGTCTGCAAGGAAAACCTCTCCCTGCTGGCTTGTGAGCAGCCTTTCTTACCACTGAGGCACCGGGAAATTAAGTGGTAGTTTTGGTAGTAATTTCTCTGGAGGGCTGAGGTTCCCTGGCATGAGAACTAGACGACTTTTTGAAAGTATGTATTTGTTTTCTACTGACAAAAGGAACATCTATTCACCATGGACAATTTGCAAACTATAAAAAAGCATAAAAAGAAAACTGGAAATCCCTCACAATCTGCCCACAGTGTCCTGATCATGGTTAACATTTCAACACAGGAGCTGGTGAGGATTTAGGCACGCCTGACATCACACCCCGACTCTGCCACTCACTTCCTTAGTCTGTGTGGAACTTACTTCTCGAGCTGTGGAGAGGGGAAGATAATACCTATATCACAGGATGAAGCCTGATGAACCGAGAGGGCTCTGTTGCCCAAGCCAGGGAGTGCTCAGTAAGTACAGATACCCACTTCTTGGTGGTTGGCAGCATAATGCCTGCATATATATATATATATATATATATATATAGGTCCACCGAATTGAGATCATACCATATATACAGTATGTATTTTTTTTTCCTTTTTATTGACATTTTAAGATACGCACTTTTCACACAAGCATTCTTGCATCCCCGGTGACTTGCTACAGGATCTCTTGCTATGCTAGGTGGATTTGCAGAGCTGGTGGTAAGAGCAAGCCCTGACCTTGCTCTAAAGCTGCCCAAGGCTCCCTGCTGCCACCAGAGTAAATCTCATTCCCTATCTGATGTCTGGGTCCTATCCTGCCTTTTCCTGTCAACTTTCTCTACTCTGTCTCTACGGGGCTCCCAAGCCATCCAACCCAGAATACCTGCCTTTCTCCTGCAGTCATTCATCCGCTCTCTCTCCATAGGGGCCCTCTTCCTCACTGTCTGGTCACGGTGACTCGCACCCCCATCCCTCAGGCTCTCACTTCCCAGAGTACTGTGTACATCAAATACCTGAGACCTTAATTTACTATTCTATGTTAAATTTTGTCTACATTGCATGTCTCTAATGACAGGATCAGGCACTCTATCTATCAGATCTGGTTCCAAATAGGAAAAGGAGTACGTCAAGGCTGTATATTGTCACCCTGCTTATTTAACTTATATGCAGAGTACATCATGAGAAACGCTGGACTGGAAGAAACACAAGCTGGAATCAAGATTGCCGGGAGAAATATCAATAACCTCAGATATGCAGATGACACCACCCTTATGGCAGAAAGTGAAGAGGAGCTAAAAAGCCTCTTGATGAAAGTGAGAGAGGAGAGTGAAAAAGTTGGCTTAAAGCTCAACATTCAGAAAATGAAGATCATGGCATCTGGCCCCATCACTTCATGGGAAATAGATGGGGAAACAGTGGAAACAGTGTCAGACTTTATTTTTGGGGGCTCCAAAATCACCGCAGATGGTGATTGCAGCCATGAAATTAAAAGTCGCTTACTCCTTGGAAGAAAAGTTATGACCAACCTAGATAGTATATTCAAAAGCAGAGACATTACTTTGCTGACTAAGGTCCGTCTAGTCAAGGCTATGGTTTTTCCAATGGTCATGTATGGATGTGAGAGTTGGACTGTGAAGAAGGCTGAGAGCCGAAGAATTGATGCTTTTGAACTGTGGTGTTGGAGAAGACTCTTGAGAGTCCCTTGGACTGCAAGGAGATCCAACCAGTCCATTCTGAAGGAGATCAACCCTGGGATTTCTTTGGAAGGAATGATGCTAAAACTGAAGCTCCAGTACTTTGGGCACCTTATGCGAAGAGTTGACTCATTGGAAAAGACCCTGATGCTGGGAGGGATTGGGGGCAGGAGGAGAANGGAGATCCAACCAGTCCATTCTGAAGGAGATCAACCCTGGGATTTCTTTGGAAGGAATGATGCTAAAACTGAAGCTCCAGTACTTTGGCCACCTCATGCGAAGAGTTGAGTCACTGGAAAAGACCCTGATGCTGGGAGGGATTGCGGGCAGGAGGAGAAGGGGACGACAGAGGATGAGGTGGCTGGATGGCATCACGGACTCGATGGATGTGAGTCTGATTGAACTCTGGGAGTTGGTGATGGACAGGGAGGCCTGGCGTGTTGCAATTCATGGGGTCGCAAAGAGTCAGACACGACTGAGCGACTGAACTGAACTGAACTTTTTCAAAGACTCTAGACTCAAACCTTCCATTCTCCTGAAACTTCTCCCTTTTCTATAGAAACTGAGCATCTACCTGCCTATCTATCTACAGAAGCTGTGAGGGATCCTGGAGTCCAAGTCCACCCTCCTGGCTCCTACCTCCGTTGCATAGTTGCAGTCTAGATAAGAGCATCCTGAGACTCTGAGGCCTGACAATTCTCACGAGACCACACAGGGAGCTGTGGATGGAGCTGGGCCTTGGTGTCTCCCATGACAGGGCTGTGCATGCCGCCCATGCCCTTGTGTGTGTGTGTGTGTGTGTGTGTGTGTATACTAAGTCACTTCAGTCGCTTTCAACTCTGCAATCCCACACCCGCCAGGCTCCTGTGTCTGTGGTTTTCCAGGCAAGGACATTGGAGTGGGTTGCCATGCCCTCCTCCAGGGATCTTCCCAACCCAGGGATCGAACCCAGGTCTCTCACATGTCCGCATTGGCAGGAGGGTTCTTTACCACTAGTGCCACCTGGGAAGCCCATGCACCCACGTTACATCACGGCAACAGGGCTCAGGAAGGCACAGCAGTCAATGGTAGCATGGGGGCTCCGTGGGCAGCCACCAGAGACCAGATTGAGCCCTGTACACAGCCTGTTTCCTCTATGTCTTCAAGAAGCCCAAGGGAGCACATTCTTTTTGCTTCAAAGTATCAGAGGATCTGCTCCTGGGCAGCAGGCACACTGGTGCAGCCTGGCAGAAAGCTCTCAGTGCCAGGAACATCCACCAGCTTCTGCTCTCATTCCGCAGGCCCGCCTGTTGAACAGGTAGCCCATAAGCATCTTTGTTACATACCACTGTATACACCTCTCCTGGGTTGCAGCAGGTACCTCAGCAGTGGCAAATCATTAAGTCATTACTTCCTAACTTCCATGGTGTCAACCATGGAACTCTTTCTTGCTAAACTTGGGTACAGCCTAAGTTTCTTTCTCAAACAAGCTCTAGGCAGCCCCTACCAATGCCTTGAGCGTTTGAAGTGAGACCAAACTTTTTGGCCTGCTGTTAGAAAGGAATTCTGATTAGGAATATTATACTACCTAGCACATATGCCTGACACACTATAAACCCTGATATTAGAACTGGACACGGAGTTCAACCAAGAGGCATTTATGTGACCAACACATTTTATAGGTTTTGAAATGAAGAGAGGGGACATCATCAGTCAAAGGTCACTCAGAGAATTCGTGGCGGATGTGGGTCTACCCTGGGCTTCCCAGCTGGCCCTAGTGCTAAAGACCCACCTCCAATGCAGGAGACATAGACAGGGGTTCTGTTCCTGGGTCAGGAAGATCCCCTGGAGGAGGGCATGGCAACCCACTCCAGTATTCTTGCCTGGAGAATCCCCCTGAACAGAGGAGCCTGGCGAGCTACAGTCCATAGGGTTGCAAAGAGTCGGACACGACTGAAGCGACTTAGCATGCATGCGTGGGTATGCACTCCTCCTTTGCCTGCTGATTCGAGGGATGAGGAAACTCAAAAGGCTGGGATCTCACCATCTTCACTCCCAGTTCAATGCAATCATGGCTGTGTCTCTTTCTTTCATTTTTAAAGATGTATTATTATTTATTTTTGGCTGAGTCTTTGTTACTGCGCATGGGCTTTCTCTAGTGTGGGTAGAGGCTACTCTTCACTGCAGTGTATGGGCTTCTCATTGCAGTGGCTTCTCTGGTTGCAAAGCGCAGGTTCCAGGGCGCTGGGGCTTAGTTTCTACAAGGCATGGGGGATCTTCCCAGACTAGGGATCGAATCCACATTCCCTGCATTGACAGGCAGATTCTTATCCTCTGGACCACCAGGGAAGCCCTATTGTTTTTCCTTTTGATAGGAGTATTCTTCCTTTTGGAAATAAGACCTCTAAGTCAATGGAGATTATATCACAGCATCAGGAAGCAAAATTTTTGCTAGAAGATCACTAGTTATGATAGTGAGTGGCCCCCTTCCCATTCCTTGCCTTGACTGCTAGACTAGAATCCCAGCAGTGAGATAAACAGCACTGCCTATTGGATGCTGATTTCGAAAAGAGACAGCATCCAAAGGGCACTGCCCCACTCTGCAACGTATTGTTTCCAAACTATTCTGCAGCCCTATCAAGGCAGCTGCTTTCAGGTAGATGAGGAATACCACAAGGCCAGTGAATTCCAAGAGCACAGGCCCTCTGCTGCACTTCACTTGGCCTGGAGGTGAGTTTCTTGCTGGAAACAGCTCTGTAGAATGCCATGATGGAGGACAAGGCCTTCTGTAAGTCATTGAAGGGGAATTTTGGCAGCAGAAATGCAGGCAGGGGAGGCAAATCCTTATTCAGAGTAACTGACTATCATAGATTCTAATCCCATCGATCCTTCAGGGTCCAGTTCCCATTCATCTCCACCAATAAGACTTTAATAACCTCTCAGACTAATCTGACACTCATTCATTCTATCAGCACTTATTTAGCACCATCTGGATGCCAGACAGTCTTCTAGGTACTGGAGAAAGACAGGGCCCTGCTAGGTCAGAACTTAGGAAACGAGGAGATGGGATCAATGGGCCCATTTTCTGTGTCTTCACAGCCCAGTGGGCATTGGTTTGACTTCATTGCTGGCTTGTTTTCTCTCTGCCAAACGGCATCTCTACCACTTTATTCCCATGGCAGCTTGTGTAATTCTGAGGACATGAGATGTGCTGGGGAACCACTGGAAAAGCTTTGGAAACATGAAGTGAGCAAGCAAGTGGTTTTGCAGCAGCCACTTCCAGATGTGGCCCCTGGGGGTTTAGCTTCTCTAGGGAAGGAGCAGCGGTGAGCAGGGCCACGGAGAGGGCCTTCCTTGCCAGCTGGTCTCTCTGTCAAGCAGCCTAGCAACACTCAGCTGGCAGTCCTTCCACTTGGTCAGAATCTGCCTCCTTTTCTCCAGCACCGTGTTGTTCCTGGCCAGTGCATCCAACTCGGGTGAGTCTGAAAGAGGTCAGAGGAGACTGTGTGCCCTCCCGGCTGCCACCAGCCCACATCTCAGCTCCTGGAAAAAGCCTTTCTGGCTTCAGTCTCCCTGGCAAGCCACGCCTCCTGCCTCTGAATGCCCAGGGCACATTATTGATTAATATGGCCATCTGATTGAATTCTCTGAGCAGTTGTAGTGCCGGGTCCACACTGGACTTGCACTCACATTTGGGCCCCTGCAGCTCCTCTTCAGAGTGCAGCAAGTTCACCTGAGCCCTGGCAATGCAGGGGAAGAGAGGAAAGCTACGCTGAGAGCTGGCGCCAAGCGCGATGAGTTAGGCAACTCACTTCTCCTTTCTGGCTCTGGGATTTCTGGTCTGAGAAGTAAGATGTTTGGGCTAGATGATTCCTGGGTCTCCTTCCATTGCAGGCCATAGATTTTTAAGGGCAGCATCAAAGCCAAAGGCCTGACTCTCTGCCCACAAGGCTTTGCATGACCAAGAAGTTTTGCATTCTGCCTAGAGCACTGATTGCCTTGTGAATCTGCTTTTGGAACAACTCTGCAAGCTAGGAAGCTTCTCACTGATTTCTTATTGTCTGCGCACCTACTTTGTCTCCACCCAAACCAACACAATGCCCGCTGCAGTAGGCTGCACTATTGGTCCTGATTCTTCTCTGCTCCCCATTTCCACAGACAGGATATACTCATACTCATCATCTTCGTTGACTTGCTTTGGGCAGCGGTGATGGCACCTGGACCTGGGCTTCCAGAGGCCTTGCGTTCTTCTGCTTGCATTTTGGCCCCTCTGCCATCTCAGTGAGACAAACAAGCCAAGCGGCCCACTGGCCCCCAGGAGATGATGAGGATCCAGTGACAATAAGCTCCTCCCAGCCAACCCCGCCTGGATCACCTGCTTCCAGCTACTCTGCAGACACAGGAGCTAAATCAGAATTTTGTTATCAGCTGCTGAGACCCTCTGACTGTGTGTTACTCTGCATTTATGGTGGCCACAGTTAACTGAAGCAGACTCTCAGAAAGAAATAGACCTCATCTCTGGATGGGTTGTATGGTGATCTTGCCAATACTTCACCCACCATCCCCAATCCAGCATGTGACCTCTCATCTCTTGCATTTTGCACACGAGTGAGGATGGGGGACTCAGTCTATCCTGTGGCAGCCCGAGTCACATTTAGAAATACACAGTGGCTGAATGTCTCTATCATGAGTCAGAGCCCCTCTTTTAACTTCCACCTGTTGACACTCAGGACCACACAGGGTAGATCCACCTCCTTTCTTCCCAACAGCTGCTCAGAGGTGTGTACTGTACTCTCACATCCTCCTCAGCCTTTGCTTCTTCTTGTTTAACATCCTAGCCTCACTGTCTTCTTCTGCCTCTTGCCCCCTCAACATTCCAGCCAGCCTTCTGTCATTCCTACAGCTTCACTAACCTGGGGCAGCTCTGTCTTTCTCCCTTGCTCCATGTGCCCAGAGTCAAACACACTCCGGCAGCTCTGATCAAAGTAGAGAAGCCCGGGGCCATCACCGCCCTCCTCTTGACATTGCTAATGCCCCTGAAGTGGGAGAAGTGGAAGCCACAGATCACAGATGTGCCCCAGCCCCACCCAGCCATGGACAGGCCCAAGCCATTCTCACATGTACAAGGCCATGCCAGGCCCCTGCCCTCCTGAAACTGTGGATTTTCAAGTGTTTCAGGGCATTTGAAAGAAACGTATCAATGCTCTTTTTACTGTGCTTACTGCCTGTGTTTCCAGAAGCAGGGAAGGCTTGCAAGCTGGTCCTGCAGCAAGCAGCAAAAACTGAGCCCCCCGTTCTTAGGAACCCCTCATTCCTGAGAAATGGGAGGCAGACCAGGCTCTCTCAGGTCAGTAACACCCAGTTCATCTCAGAGTCTCTCCACCCCTGGACTGGTGGATAAGCACCCTCTTAGGACCTGCTGGGGCCAGGGAGGTAGGCTCAGATGAGCTGGAACCAATTTCACAAAGATTTTTCAGTGCAATCTCTGACATCCACAACTTCATCATCAATTACTCAGGCACTTGGCTGGAGTCCGGCAGCTCTGTGAGCACGTGCAGACCCTGGGTGCCTGGAGGTTGGTGCGTTGCAGAGCACAGACCATTTGGACCACAAGTGGACCACAGGCTTGTTTATAGAAAACAATTTTCAGTGTCCTGGGTGAGTCTGAGGCCCTGTTCCAGGGGTCTGGTAAAACAAGGAACCTGAGTGACTGCCCTGGCTGAAGCAGGCCTGCCTGCCCTGGAAACACGTCTTGACTTCAGGCCTCTTTCGTGGTGGCTGTTTTATCCATTACCCAGCTTAGGGGGCTGATACTGGGGCAGTGGCCTCTTTTCATGCCTGGGCTGAGTCTTGTTAGATGTCACAAAATTCAGGGCTGGAAATGATGTGAAAGATCATTCCATGCAACATAGGCTGAATATTTTGTCTACAGCCTATCTCTCTTACACTCCTCTGATCAAAGGAAGTTCATTACTTGCACCAAACAGCTTACAACGATTTGATATTGCCTCCCTGCAGCCTCCACCCACTGATCCCCGCTCTGGCTCCTACAATCACACAAATCAAGTTCTGCTTGCATAACGAGCTCATCAGTGAAACACAAACCACAGCCCTCCTGCACTCTCTTCTTCAAGGCAAATGGCCCCAGTTCCCTTCTGTACTGTCTGCATCATCCTTGTCCAGCCAGCTTTCCGGCCCGTCACACCCTCGGCTCCCCTCTACAGATGGTTCAAGAGGAAATAGCCTCTGGTGTCCAAGAGACTTGGTCCAATAACCAAGAATGGTGTGGCAGCTGGAGCATTAGACAAGGAGGTGGACCAACTAGACTGATGCTTACACTATCTCTGATAACATCTGTTCTCTTAGACCTGTCCACTCTCCTGGAACATGGGATGATCTGGGTGCTGTAAGAGGCATAAATGTGTAAATCCAGTGAGATTACTGACATGGGGGTGAGTGTAGACCCTCATTGTGACTATGTAAGTCATAGTATCAATGCTATACCAGCGTTCCATCACTGGTGTTGGCAAAGAAGGGCCATCGTTGGGCTGGGAGGAATCAGTCTTGATATCTGCTCCTTCTAAGAGTTAGCTGTGATTCATCCTGTAGATAGATACAATTGAGTGAGCCAAGATCCAGAGAAGGGGCCTTTGCCAGGTGTCATAGTCAGGGTTCTCCAGAGAAACAGAACCAATAGGAGACAGATGTATACAGAAACAGATATAGATAGAAGATTGGATAGACAAGCAGATAGATAGAAGATGGTTGTTTAGTTGCTAAGTTATGTCTGACTCTTTTGTGACTCCATGGACTGTAGCCCTCCAGACCTCTCCATCCATGGGATTTTCTAGGCAAGAATGCTGGAGTGGGTTACCATTTCCTCCTCCAGAGGATCTTCCCAACCCAGAGATTGAACCCTGGTCTCTTGTATTAGCAGGCAGAGTTTTTTTTTTTTTTTTTTTTTATCACTAAGCCACCAGGGAAACCTAGATAGAAGATAAGTAGATAGATAGATATGTAGATAGATGTTAATAAAGATTGATTTATTATAAGGAGTTGGCACATATGATTGTAGGGAATTGGCAAGTCCAAAATCTGATGGGGGAGGCCTGATGACATGGAGAGACTTGTAGTTTGGATCCAAAGGCAGTCTTTTGAAGAACTAGGAAGAGCTAGTATTGCAGATGAAGTTCAAAGGCAGCCCACTGGAGAATTCCTTCTTACATAGAGGAGACAGATTTTTACTTCTATTGAGGCCTTCCCCTGATTGGACAAGGCCCACCCACATGATGAGGGGAATCTATTGTACTCAATGTCTGCCTTTTTCAATGTCCATCTCACCCAAAAACACCCTCAACAGAAACATCCAGAATAATGTTTGACCACATGACTGAGTACCTTGGCCCAGCCAAGCTGACACATAAAACTAACCATCCCACCCAGCTAGCCTCCCAGCCAAGGACAAGGCACATAGAATGCAAGAGGGACTTGAGATACAGTCCTACTTGGCAGGGATTTTTGTTAAAGGAAAAAAAAGTTATTCCTCAAGCCTCAGGGAGTTTCTCACATTTATATGAACTAAAAACAATGCCTGACTCACAGCAGGACTGGAAAATGAAAATGATAACAAAATGTAGCACAGCCATCCAGCCATCAAAACTGATGTCCTGTATATGAATACTTCATTGGGAAGATGTTCATAATATACACATTTTTCAAAAGTTACAATGTAGTTTGTATAATGTAATAATGATTTCTAGTAAAGATATAGGTTGTATTCGTTAAGGTGCAGATACGCAAATGATACCACCCTTATGGTGAAACTGAAGATGAACTAAAGGGCCTCTTGATTAAAGTGAAAGACAAGAGTGAAAAATCTGGCTTAAAACTCAACATAAAAAAAAAACTAAGATCATGGCATCTGGTCTCATCACTTCATGGCAAATAGATGGGGAAATGGAAAGAGTCAGAAACTATTTTCTTGGGCTCCAAAATTGCTGCAGATAGTGACTGCAGCCATGAAATTAAAAGGTGCTTGCTCCTTGGAACAAAAGCTATGACAAACCTAGACAGCATATTAAAAAGCAGAGACATTACTTTGCCAACAAAGGTCTGTATAGTTAAAGCTATAGTTTTTCCAGAGTCCTGTATGGATATGAGAGTTGGACCAGAAAGAAAGCTGAGCGCTGGAGAATTGATGCTTTTGAACTGTGGTGTTGGAGAAGGCTCTTGAGAGTCCCTTGGACTGCAAGGAGATCCAGCCAGTCCCTCCTAAAGGAGATCAGTCCTGAATATTCATTGGAAGGACTGATCCTGAAGCTGAAGCTCCAATTACTTTGGCCATCAATGCAAAGAACTGATTCACTGGAAAAGACCCTGATGCTGGGAAAGATTGAAGGCAGGAGGAGAAGGGGATGACAGAGGATGAGATGGTTGGAAGGCATCACCAACTCGATGGACATGAGTTTGAGCAAGCTCCGGGAGTTGGTGATGGACAGGGAAGCCTGGTGTGCTGCAGTCCATGGGGTCGCCAAGAGTTGGACATGACTTAGTGACTGAAATGAACTGAACTAAAGGTGTTAACAGCATTCACCTGTAGATATTGGAATTACATGTTGTTTGCCTTCCTTTTACTGGCATGCACTATATAATATTGCCATTAAGATCTGGTACCAATGAAAATCTTGTGCCAAAGATTATATGCTAAAAAAATAAACAAATAAAAGATCTTCAGGTAAACAAATTTTTTATATAGTCATTTCTATCACCTAAAAATTCAGAATCCTCCAAAATATATTTGGCAGCAACTCCTTTGTCTGAGTTATGTTCCAACTAAATTTAACTAAACTTTTACCTGCCAGAGCCTGTGGGTCTTGTTGGTGTTGCTATTTTGGTTTAAAAGTGTTTTTGATAAGACTTTAAGCACTTCATAAAAACTAGTAAGTACTGTACACATATTGTTATTTCTAGAAGGTATTCTATTCTTAGACACTGGCCACAATTAATTCCTTCTCAGTCCTGTTTACAAACAGCCTTTTCTCTCTTTTTTCCTCTCAGCTGTCACTTCAGCTAAATCCTCAGGGCTCTTATCTTTTGTTATTTCACAATAATTATGTGTCTGAGGCTCCCTGAAGGAAGAAGCATCTCTTCACTTCTCTGAGGTACATGAATGGGCTTTATCACAGCTGTTTCTCACCTTCTGGTGAATGGAGCCTCATTGTATGTCAGTGTTTCTCAGCCTCCGCACTGCTGCCATTCCGGGCTGGAGAGTTTCTTGTTGTGGGCCCTGCTCTATGCATGGTATGATCTTTAGCATCATCTCTGGCCTCTATCCACTAGATCCCGTAGTTAACTCCAAATCATGCCAGCCCAAAACATCTCCAGACATTTATCCCAAATATCCCTCCTGGTTGGAAACTGCTGCCATACATCATTAACTTTCCACATACTCCAGAAAAATAAGGATGAGAAAGGATGATCAGATAAGCATCTGGAGGGACAGAAAAAGGCCTTGGCTTATGTGGTCCCTCCCATGCCTCCTCCTCATGCCAGTCTGATTGGCTCTGATTGACCAGGTGTCTCTGGGACCCAGCTAAGTGCTTGCCTGCACAGATCCACAGTCGTGGGCATGACACCTACGTCCTGGGAGCATCATTCTGAGACAGGCAGCATCAGCACAGAGGCCATGGAGAGAGTCTGCAGGAAAGAGGAAGCTACAAGAGAGTGGAGAAGATGTCTACACATTTGCAAGGCATTCAGAAAACCAGAGGAAGATAAAACCAAACAGGTGATGGGGGAAGGTGGATGCCTCCTTTTGAGCTCAGGCCTTGGCTGGGCTGGGTCTGGCTCCCTCACAATTATCCCCTTTGACACTCATTACCTTTTTTCACACCCATTCCCTGAGAGCTGGGCCTGCTGTCAGGGAGGTCATTTTAGCAATAGAAGGACTGGGGCAAAAGGGAAGGAAAATGCGCTCCCTGATCTCTTTTGAGTCTGCTTCTGTGACTTTGGGCTGCTTTTAGCCATAGCTCAGCTGGTAAAGAATCCACCTGCAATGCAGGAGACCCTGGTTTGATTCCTGGATTGGGAAGATTCCCTGGAGGAGGGCATGGCAGTATTCTTGCCATGTATATATATGGAGTGTATAATATATATGTATATACTGGAGTATATACATATATATATTATACTGGAGTATATACTCCAGTATTCTTGCCTGGAGAATCCCAATGGACAGAGGAGCCTGGTGGACTACAGTCCATGGGGTCAAAAAGAGTCGGACATAACTGAGCAACTAAGCACAGTGCATGAGAAGACTACAGCAGACCCTTGATCTGGGGCTGGGGAGATGTAGAAGGGAGTCACACTTGGAACGTAAGCAATAAAGCTTTGCGACTCTGAGAGGCTACCCAGAGCCTGACCTCCAGCTTTTCCTGGTTTGCTCAGGTCCTGAGAGTAGCCCCTGCCACATACTTCTTGTTGTTGTTCAGTTACTAAGTTGTGTCTGACTCTTTGTGACCTCATGGACTGCAACTTGACAGGCTCCCCCATCCTCCACTGTCTCCAGGAGTTTGCTCAAATTCACGTCCATTGAGTCGGTGGTGCTATCTAACCGTCTCATCCTCTGCAGCTTCTTTATCCTTTTACCATCCATCTTTCCCAGCATCATGGAATATACATATGCCTTCAGGATATTCTTCCACCATCTTGGAGCTCCAACACTTGCAGTGGCTCCCTTCTTTCCAAATGAAAATCTCAGGGGTGCAGAAGGGTCTTTGCACTACTTTTCTAGGGCTGCCATAGCAAATCACCATAACCTTGGTGGCTTAAAACAACATATGTGTATTATCTCACAGTTCCAGAGGCTGGAAGTCTGAAGTCAAGGTGTCAACATGGCTGTCTCCTTCTGGAAGTTCTGAGGGAGAATGGTTCCACGCCTCTCACCCAGATTCTCACGGCTGCCAGCAGACCTTGGCAATCCTTGGCTTATAGGTGCATCACCTCTGTCTTCACTTAACCTACTGTCTGGATTCTTCCTGTTTCTTTTCTTATAAGAACACTTGTCATTGGACTTAGATTCATACCAGATAATCCTAGATGGTCTCGTCTCAAGATTGTTACTTAATTACGTCTGTCGAGATGCTTATTCTAAATCAGGTCACATGTACAGGCTCTGGGAGGACATATCTTTGGGGAACCCAACATCCCGTCAGTAGTCTTCAAGGGCCTCCAGAGTCGGGTTTGCAGAGTTGCATTCATTTGCTCACTGACTGACTCATTCGGTTGGTCAGTTAGTTGATGAGCAAAAGTTGGATCTGCCGGGACACTCTTGCACATCCCCATCTGGACCAGCCTCCTGCCTGTTTGTCCTGGTTCCTGTTCCTGACCCCCTTCCATCCAATCAGTGCTCAGAGCACTGAATCCTTGCCATCCTAATGGAGAATGGTATCTTATTATGGCTTATTCGCATTTCCCTAAGGCTTCCCAGGCAGCTCAGTGGTAAAGACTCCACCTGCCAGGGTTCAATCCCTGAGTCGGAAAGATTCCCTGGAGATAGAAATGGCAATCCACTCCAGTCTTCTTTTCTGGTAAATCCCATGGACAGAGGAGACTGGCAGCCTACAGTCCATGGGGTCACAAAGAGTCAGACACAATTTAATGACTAAACAACAACAATGCTTACAAAGATGAGCACCTTGCCATGTGCTTACTTTCCATCCATATATCTCCTTTCATAAAGCATCTATTCAGATATTTTGCCCA
Source organism: Aepyceros melampus (assembly GCA_006408695.1). Taxonomy (NCBI): domain Eukaryota; kingdom Metazoa; phylum Chordata; class Mammalia; order Artiodactyla; family Bovidae; genus Aepyceros; species Aepyceros melampus. Next base: position 834,213 of record SJXQ01004947.1, on the reverse strand, counting down.
CTTTTATTGGGTTGTTTTCTTATTACTGATTTCTGAAATTCTTTAAATATCTAGCTACACAAGCTTTACATTCTCTCAGTCTGTGGCTTACTTTTCACTCTATTGACAGTGCTTTTTAAAAAGCAGACATTTTTAATTTTGATGAGATCTGGTTTATCAGCTTGTTATTTCATGATCATAAAATTCTTCATTTAAAACAAGGAAAGTTGGGACTTTTCTGGCAGTCCAGTGGTCAAGAATCCATCCTTCCAATTCAGGGAGTGAAGGTTCAATCCCTGGTCAGGGAATTACGATCTCACATTCTGCATGGTGAGGCCAAAAATAAACAAACAAGGAAAGCTGAGTGGTTTACAAGATCCAATCATTTATGTGGCGCCTACTATGTGCCAAGAAGTGTTTGGCCCCATGGGAAAGGGTAAAAAGCATGATCCCTAGTTTCTGAGTGCTCAGAGCTTAGGAGGGGAGCGAAATGAGTGCTTATAATATTAGGTAGGCGTTATCAGTGCTGCAGAGAGGAACAAAGAAGATAATGGAATTCATAGGAAAAAAGATACAAGAGGGTGGAGTGGGCATTTTGAACTAGGTCATGCCCTGAACTATAATACACAGAGAAAACATTTCTTGCTTTTGTTTCTGGAAAGGCCATCTTGGCCATTCATTTTTCCTCTGAGCAGAGGATGAAATATTGGGCAACAGACAACTTAAAACAGAAAAGGTTTGTGTCAAATGTGAAGAGCTTGACCAGAAAGGATATCAAGAGGAGGGAAACAAGACAGAGAAAAAAGAGGAAAAAAAAAAAAAAAAGGCTAGTAGCAAAGAAATATCAAGGGAAGTCTCTACTCATAAAATAGAAATTAATGGATTACAGAGCAAGGACATTAAGAAAGATCTTTAAGAGGTTACAGGAAATGGGAGAATTAGGGCAAAGCTGAGCTGTCATGTAGAACATTTTACATAACAAACTACTGGTTAAAGCTAATATAAGCTTTATATTATAAAGGGTAAGGGACAGCATGTGCTCAAGAGAGATGAAATGAGAGAAGATATAACACTTGGGATCCAAGCCATGACTCAGATCAACTCACTTTGCTGAGTTCCCTGTGCTGCTCTAGGCCAGGCATCCTCTGGAGCTTACACATGAACTTGGCATGGAAGCTTCCATTCCATCCTGATTTGGGTCATGGGAAATGTGCTTTTTTTTTTCTTTCTTTCTTTCTTTTTTATTGCAGCACCTTAGGGGAGACCTTTTCATGTTGTTATTTACTCTGGAAGTTACTTTGTTTAAAACATTAGAAATCAGGGGTTTCCAAAATCTTTTCTTCCGCTGTGATGTAGCTCAGAGCCGTGATAGAGTGGGGATGGTGAGAATGACAGAGCAGATTGGTGCTCAGAGCAAGAAGTCACTCCTTGGATGCTCAGTGGGATCTGCTCTAGCATCTGATGGTCAGCATGCTGACAGGAGGGATGAGGACAGCCAGAGTGAGAGGTCCGAGTTGGTGGAGAACTTCCACCTCAAGTCTAAACTGTGTATGGTCACCAATGAAGACATTCTCTGCATTTGGAATCAAAGCCCAGCCAGGACCATGCCAACATGGAGCAACAGGGACTCCAGCACAGCAAGGGGTAGAGAGTAGAGAAAACGATGTCAAAGCAAGATGAGAAGCATTCAGTACAGCTACATGAGGTCTTTTGTCTTCTGTCTCTGTAGAGTGAGCCCCAAAGCTGAGCGGTGTCTCTGTGCTTCGTCTGTGTCATTGAATGTTAACACATACTTCATCTCAAGCAACAGCCTCATTCATGGCAACTATCTTATTTAGGATTAAAACTGCAACTGAAAAAAGAAAAAATAAAGCGTAACAGTGACTTATACAAGATAGAAGCTTATTTATTTTTTATATGAAAGTAGGGCAGGCCAATATAGCACCCCACTGTGTCAGAGACCCAAGAACCTTCTAGATCATCACCTTGCCATCCTTGCAGTGTGGCCCTTGCCCTGATAGTCCAAGGTGGCATTCATGTTCCAGGAGAGAGAAAGTGATGGAGAAGAAGGGATGAAGTATGCACACTGGCTCTGCTCCTTAGCAAAGATCCTGGAAGTTATCACACATTGCTGCTACTGTCCCATTGGTCAGGACTTGGTCACATGGCTGTGCAAAGGAGGCTGGGGGGTGTCATCCTGGTTCGGGGCAGCCATGCAAGGCACCCTCTTACACACTCATTCATATGGGAGAAGCGGACACGGATATGGGGTGACAATATCTGCCACTTGGGGCTTCCCTGGTGGCTCAGATGGTAAAGAATCTGCCTGCCATGCAAGAGACCTGGGTTCAATCCCTGGTCCAGTAGATCTCCTGGAGAATGGAATGGCAACCCACTCCAGGATTCTTGCCTAGAGAATCCCATGAACAGAGGAGCCCAGTGGGCTACAGTCCATGGAGTTGAAAAGAGTCAGACATGACTGAGCGACTAACACTTTCGCTTCATGTGCCACATTGGGCAATCCTTTACAAGCCATAAATTAGGGGGAAAGTAGAGACATTGCAATGGTAGTTGTGGTTTCTGGTCTCCAGAGAGGGCACACTTTTCTAGGTGGACATAATTCTCCGGTTGAAACATTCCAGGAAGGCAAACGGGGAAGTTGTAGGACTTCAGAGAGAGTCACAGGATGATGCTAGAAAGGGAAAGCAAGTGAAGAATCATGTTCGGGGCACATGTTCTCTCCTGGAACTCAGGACCATGAAGAGGAAACAAGCAGGCATTTGAGAGTCTGCATTGACAGAAAAAGGAAATAAAGAGCAAGGGATGACTGGAATTGGGGATGGCATTTGAGGAGCTAAGGATCAAATCAGTGGCTGGGATGTTTTGTCTTTCAGTGGTGGGAAAAGACCTGCACATGGAACAAGCTTTTCCTGAACACGTGCTGTGTGAGGGTCTCCTATCGGGACCTTGGGATAAAAGAAGAGAAATAAAATAGAGTCCCTGCTCTCAGAGAGCTTCCAGTCTGGGAATGTGAACTCACACATCCATGATGCCTGATAACGCTCTTGAACTCACGGCTGCAAAAACGGCATCTCAGCTTGTAAGCAAGGCATCTGAACTCTTTACCAAGCATGTGTTGAATGTGTTTGATAGCTCAAGTTCTGGCATCAGACAGTGGCTTTCAACCTTATGTCTGTCACTTATAGGCTGATCTAGTCATCCTGGTTTGCCTGGGACCTCCCCATTTTAGCACTGAAAGGCCCACATCCTGGGCACCCCAGCTACTTATAGATTTTGTGTCCTTGGGCAAATCACTCATCTCTTTGAACCTCCGTTTCTTTAACTGTAAAACGCAAATAGTAATTCTGATCTATTATGACTGTTGTGACAGTTAAATGGGGATGTGTTAAGAGAGTCTAGCAGAACGCTTGGTTTTGCAAGTGTTAATATTATCATTTATTATTACTGCTGTTATAACAGTCATGGATTTGAAGAATTCACATTCATTTTACCTGCCTTTTCCTAGACAGCAACTGCATGCTGTCCTGGAAAAGTGAAACTGACTGTGATAGTTCATAACATATGTCTATGAATGGCAAAGAGCTACTGTTATTGAGGAATTTTCTTTTCAAATTTAATATAGATCTCTAATTTCCCCTTTTTACTTTTGCTGTATACTAATCTTTTTTTCCCCCCTTTTCATTGTCATGGGATCTGAAATGACACTATCCTATGAACAGTCAGGTAAAACAATTGTCTGAAACATTATAATAAATTTGTTTTTAAAAGGCAAATTCAGAAAGGAATGATAGGGAATTTTTTCTTAATGTTCCTGTTTTTACGCATTCCTTCTTTCAACAGATATTTAGTTGGGCTGTTATTAGTTGTCAAGCAACATGCTAGGTGCTGGATACACAGCCTGAAGAGCCCCAGTCCCAGCCCATAAGGATTTCACCCAGGGAGACGGGCACATGAGAAATGTTCATGCGTGCATGCTCAGTCGCTCAGCCCTGCCAGACTCTTTGTGACCCCATGGGCTCTAGCCTGCCAGGTTCTTCTATCTCTGGAATTTTCCAGGCAAGAATACTGGAGTGGGTTGCCATTTCCTACTCCAGAGGATCTTCCCGACACAGGGGTTGAACCTGTGGATTCTTTGCCACTGAGCCACCTGGGAAGCTCCAGGAAATGTCCATCACTGTGCAACAGAGACAGAGATGGAAGGACTTCCCGATCAATGAAGAACCTTCCCTGTACTTGGCGGAGTCAGGTAGCGTTTCTAAAAGAAGTGATGGATGAGCTAAGCCCTGTATCCCAGGTGGAAGGAGATGGGGGCAGATCTAGGTAGAGGGCGACATGTGGACAAAGGCACTGAAATAGAAAGCCTCAGAGTCACCCAGGTTCTGTTGGGTGATTATGACCTGAAAAGTGATGGAGACCTTATTTGCAAATCCATCCACCAAATATTTGCTAAGCGCCTAATACATGGATGGCACCATTAAATACCATTTATACACAAGACACGGACTGTCCTTGGAAAGCTTAAAGTAGGGCTTAGGAAAGGAAATAAGATATGCAACAAACAACCAAGACAAGTTACCTCTTATGGACTGAAAGTTCGTGTCCTCTCAAAATACATAAATTGCAGTGTTAACCCCGGTGTGGCTGTATTTAGAGATGGGGTCTCTAACAAAGTCACTTAGAAGGAGATCATAACAGGGGCTCTGATCCTCCTGGGCTCGTGTCCTTATAAGAAGGGAGGGCGCAGAGCTCTCGTCCTCACTCTCTGTCCCTCAACGCGTGTCGCAAGGAAAGGCCACACGAGGACAGATGAGAACGCAGCAGCTGTAAAGCAGAAGGCAGGCCCTCATGAGAAACCACACTGGCCAGAACCTTGATCTTGTGCTTCTAACCACTCAAAGTGGGAGAAAATATGTTTCTGTTGTTTAAGTCACTGAAGTCTGTGATATGTTATTATGACAACCCGAACAGACTAAGACCTGTGGTGTGCCATAAGGGGGAGGAGAAAGAGGCCCAGACTAGGGGAGGAGGGAAGATAAGTACTAGCTGGGGGAGCAGGACTTGCTGGGGGAAGTGACCTTGAACTGAGCCTTAAACACTTGGAAGCACTTAGATTTAGGTGAAATTGCTAGTGGAAGGACATTCCTGCAAAAGGAAATGTTACAGGCTAGGCTAGCCAGAGGAAAACACATTCCTCCCATTTCCCTGGAGAGTCTGCTGTGTGTGATATGAAGAGTGTGGGACATCCTGGGTCATGTTGTAAAGGGGCTCTGAAAGCCAGGTGAAGACTGTGGGTCTTCAGGCTTCCTTTAGGAAGCCCTGAGGACGCACTGCTGATTTAGACAAGTGGAGTTCCGTTTTGTACTGTGTCTTCAGCAGAGTAATTCTCGAGATCTCAGACCTAGTTAATGAGGGTTCAGCCCAGGGCAGCAGCCTTGGGAGGGAGAGCCAGGAGGTGGCAACAACCACATCTTGCATCTGTTGGATGCGGACGAGAGGAGAGTGAGAAAGAAATAGTCATTATCACAGGGAGTCGAAAACATGTTCATGAAATCATCTTGCTGACTTGTCAGTTTCCAATTGCTTGCTCCTAGAACATCTTGAGGATGAAAAGACTTAAATGGAACGGTTAACATCAGGGCTCAGGACACTGGCTCTTCCTGTCACCACCCAGTTTCAAGCCTGAGTGATGAGGCCACTAGAAGTGACTAGAATGAACTTTGCTGCTGCTGCTGCTAAGTCGCTTCAGTCGTGTCCGACTCTGTGTGACCCCATAGACAGCAGCCCACCAGGCCCCCCCCATCCCTGGGATTCTCCAGGCAAGAACACTGGAGTGGGTTGCCATTTCCTTCTCCAATACATGAAAGTGAAAAGTGAAAGTGAAGTCGCTCAGTCATGTCCAACTGTTAGCAACCCCATGGATTGCAGCCTACCAGGCTCCTCCACCCATGGGATTTTCCAGGCAAGAGTACTGGAGTGGGGTGCCATTGCCTTCTCCAAGAATGAACTTTGGGGCAGTGTAATTCTTTCCTTCTAGCCATTGGGGCCTGAGGAGCATAAGCCACTGGGAAGGCACTACCACTACCTCTCTGAGAAGTGGAAGCTGAGAGAGTAGATTCAGGGGAACATCCTTGTAGGGAGGCAGCAAGACGTAGCCCTGGGGTCAGCCCACACTGAGAAGGTCAGGGAAGGAAGGAGAAACCCAAGAAAAGGCTTTAGGATAATCAGGAAGCAAACCAGTATGATGTCAGATCAGCAGCCATCTTTCATCATTTCATGAAAGAACTTGATCAATAGCTGTCAATTCTAGAAAACATGGACTTTAAAATGCACATTTATGGGACTTCCCTGGTGGTTCAGTGGTTAAGAATCCATCTTCCAATGCAGGAGATGCAGGTTTTATCCCTGGTTGGAGAACTAAGATCTCCTGTGCTATGGAGCAACTAAGCCACAACTACCGATCCTGCAGGCCACAACGAAGATCTCATGTGCCACAATTAAGACCCAACCCAGCTGTGCGTATGTGTGTGTGTGTCTGTGTGTTGTCACTTCAGTTTTGTCTGACTCTTTGCAACCCTATGGACTGCAGCCCACCAGGCTCTCCCTCCATGGGATTCTCCAGGCAAGAATACTGGAGCAGACTGTCATGCCCTCCTCCAGGAAATCTTCCTGACCCAAGGATCGAACCCATATCCCTTATATTTCCTGCATTGGCAGGTGTGTTCTTTACCACTAGCTCCACCTGAGAAACCTATACATATAATATATATATATAAAACCTATGTATATGTGTATATATATACATATATAACCTATATATATATAACCTATATATCTACATATAGGTATATATAATATATATATTATATACATAATATACATATATATGTATGTATATCTATATATACCTATATGTAGATATATTATATAGGTTTTTATATATATACACACACACACACACACACATACATACACACATATGGTGAGATCAAGCCATTCTGCCACTCATTCCCTCGGGAGGAGAATAGACAGCCAGCTCCCTGGACAGCTTAACTGTTCCCTGCCTGAGGGTGGGCTTTGGACCAGATGCACACAGAGCCCTGAGAATGGGCCCACACAGCTTGGTCTCCTGTATTCCTCCTAGACCATTCCTCTACTGACCATCCTTCTACTGGGTGAACAAGAGGTGAGTACAGTTTGTGCTTGGGGAAGGTGCTGGAGGATGTCCTGGTTACGGAAAGTCAGACAGCCAATTTCAGAGACGTCGAAGATCCTATACCTTGGTTCCTAAACTTAATGTGCTAATGGATCATGGGTTTATAATGCAGATCTGGGGTGAGGCCTGAGACTGCTCATTTCCAAGAGCTTCCAAGTAATGCCTATGTGCCTGGTTTGCTGTTACTGTCGTTTGTTCAATTGCTAAGCCATATCCAACTCTTTGTGAGCCCCAACATTAATGTGCCTGGTTACCTGACAACATTGGTAGCTGCAGAGGTCTCGAGCAGAAGGCGGTGGCTCTGGGACCACACATTATATGCCCATGTGCCTTCCTTGATGAGCATAAAGTTCTAGAAAGTTAGAATTAATTGACAACAGTGAAAAATCTCAAGATTTCATTTTTAAAAGCCAGGTCCTGTCTTCTCATATACCCCTCAGGAGTGCTGGCAATCTGGGCCTGTGTTCCCACATGGCAGCTAATGTCTACATCCTCTAGTCTCCTGAGATCTCACCACCAGGCCTGCTTCACACCTTCATGGTTTTCCATTCCTGATCCAGAGCAAGCCCCTCACTTGACAGTGGGGAAACCCAGACCAGGGAAGGGCGAGAGATGACCGGAGTTCTCCCAGGAGTCAGTAGCATCTTGTTTCTGCACCTTTGAAAATGTGAGCACTGAAAGGGACTTGGTTCCTGTTGTAGAATGACCAAACATACTTGCCCAACATCATGCCAGGGTCCGAGAGCAGAGGCTGGAATATCCCCCTGCCATGCTCCTTGCCCAGGATCTCCAACAACAGTGTACTGCCCTTCATTAGCGAACAGTCCAGGAGAGACAGCCTGGGCAGAAATCACTCATCTCTTTGTGCCCTTCTCCAGATCTGTCCTTTTTGTTTCTTGGGGAGAGGCTGGGATGAGTCAACTCACAAAAATGTGCTTCAACCGAACTGAGATCCTGGAGTTTATCTAATAAGCAGGTTGGGGAAAATGAAAACGCTAATTACTTGAGGGAAAGCTTGGAAAATGAGTCAGCTGATTGGGCCACCAGGCAGCCGGTAGGAGCTGAATTTTTTTTTCTTAGAGGATAATGACTTATTCTAGGGGATTTCAGCCATGCATACACACACTGCACACACACAAAAATAATTCCAAGTGTCTGCTAGCAAAATCCCAAGCTGCCGAAGAGCACATCTGAAAATTAATGTGACAAGCTGGAGGCCCATTTTGCCCAAGATCAGGAGACAGTGAGAGCTTCCTCCCCAGGAAGTTTCTCAGGGTAGAACCAGAAAACCCCACTAGAGAGTCCAGAGGGACAGCCACCTTACCCAGGGACAATGACCAGAAATCTCACCACCCTCCTTTTTCTGGGCAAAAGGGCCCAGCTTCTGAAGCTACTGTTGGAGGCTGGTGGGGTTGCACGTTAATTGCCTGTTCATCCCATCATTAAAATGATAGGTCTGGCTGCTGGGAGTGGTGCTGCCTGGCTGTGGATCGGGTGAACCTCCTGGATTGAGACTTCCCAACTGGGCCCCAAACATGGCTTTTTCTAAAGAGCCCAGCGGTAGTATGGGGTTCACGTGGGTATATTCGACTCCAGACTCCAGGAGCTGGGGACCCCAGGGCACTTGTTCCCACTCCCTGGCCAGCGATGGAATTAATGAAGCCCGACAGCCCTGTATGCGCGGCACACTCTGGTCCTTTACAGCTCTTTGTCTGCAGCCGGGCTCTTGTCTTTCATTGCCGGCTGCCGCCCTGTCTCTGGGGCTGATGCACTGCCAGATAATGAACAGTATATCAGCGCCGGCGGAGTGGGAAGGGGGCGCGGGGGAGGGGGTGAGCGCCCGAGCTGAGCCGGCCTGACTTATTATTCCTTCGCTCTCAAACAAAACAAAATCATTGGCCTGCCAGGGTCATTAAGGACCCCAGGGTTGTCATAGAAACGACCTTTGGGGCCCGGTGGTTGTTAATGCATGAGTGACTGCCTGCATTGTGTGCTCAGGGAGAGGTCAGAGTTTTGTTGGTGGCTTAAGAAAAGAAAGAAAGAGAGTAAAGAAGAAAGAGAGGCAGCGCAAAGCCCAGGATTGGACGGCTGACGTTCAGAAAGGAGGGCGTACCCGCCCAGAGTGCTGATTAGACGTCTGGGATCCGGAGCATTCTGTGCCTAGCACATAGTAGGCTCTCAATAAATGTCTGCAAAGGTAAAAGGACGTGTTTGTCAGGTTAAAAATCTCCTCCCATCTCCTCTACCAGTTCCATATCCCTGCCCCCTAGGGGCCTCTTGGCCAGTACACTCTGAGAAGTACTGAGACAAGTCATCGCTCCAGCCAGGATTAGCCAACTTGTGTACAAGTTTTAAGGGGAACTCACATGTCCTCATCTCGCATAGGGTTGTTTTCATGGCGCCAAGGGAATCGGGAGTACCTGGTTGGGAGAGGGTGGGCAGGGGCCGAGAAGCAGAAGCAGGAGGGCAGGGCCTACGCAGGAAGCCCTGGGCTTCCACTCGAGCTTTCAATCCACTTCCGAACCAGGTGACGTGTATCTTCTACCAGGGCGTGTTCTCAGTACCACCCATGCAATGTGGCTCAGCATCCGGCTGACAGAGCGCAGCCCCAGGGCCCACCCGCACCCCACGTCCAATTTGCTCCCAGGGTCAAGAAGGAGGGTTTCAGAACCAGCCCTGCCCCCAGCTCACTGTGTGCCCCCTGGCAAGTCCTCCCTGCTTCAGTTTCCTGATCTGCCACATTAGAGATGGGCCAGGTGATGCCCGTCGCTCACCCCAAGCGGGTTCTGTTGCCTTGGCAAGAGTCTCCCCTGGACTGAGGTTTCTATTTTCCAAGTGGGAAGAAAACTGTCTAAGAGTGTTCTTCCCGTGACTTTAGGATTATTTGATCTCTGAGAGAAAACTAAGCCTGGTTGCCTTCTCTGGTCCCTTCTAGTTCTGTTTCCAGCAAGAACTAGGGCCTTTCCAAGATCCTCTAATCGGCTGGGGTCCATATAGAACAAACATGTTGGGGTTAGTCTGATTTCCCATCTTCTGGGGGCTTGATCCCCCTCACTGGGCAACCTCCTGCCCTGTTCCAAGTTAGCTAAGACACAGTGCCTGCTGCCTGGGCCCCATGTTGCACTTGGAGATTGGACCCACAACCTATGAAGAGGGAGATACACCCACTGAGCATTAACTGCACAAGAGCCTCCTTTTTAAAATTAATTTCAAGGATCTGTCTGCTCTGCTTCCTATTAATATTTCCAAGGCTGATTCTCAGATTTTGCCCAGACAGACCAGACTGTCACTCACAGAATCCCTTCATCAGCTCATGGGTTCAAAAACACAATGGTTGCAAAAGCTAGGTCTCTTAACATGTGCCAGGAATAAGCAAACACAGCCTCTTGGTGAATCACTAAGGTCTGCCCGACACTTCTTCGCTGTTTTGTGGGCACATGATGGGGATTCTTTATAAGAGTGTTTGTCACAGATCTGGGGTAAAAGTGCCCCAGAAGAGGGGTACCCTGGAGGGCAAAAGACAATCTTCTTCCTTCTACAGCACCGAGTGTGATGCCTGCCCTGAAGTAGGCAGTAAGGCATGGGAGTAGATGATCGATTTCAGTCTTTCATTTCATTCTTATAAAAAGGCAAACAGCTATCATTCCCAGATGAGGGATCAGAAAGGAAGGGGGCATGCTTTGTCCAAGGTCACCAGGCAGTGAGTGAGAGGAGCAGCATTAGAACCCAGACCCACAAGTTCTGTGTTCGCATCACTGCCCAAGGCATCAGCTAGGTAAGGACGAGAGAGCAGGAATCGATACTTTTGTTACTTACACTGGCATCGCATAGAAATTATGTTCTGGGATATTCAGTTTACCTTTGTTTTAGTTTTTAAAATCTGCACAACTGATTTGCCTAACTGTTGGGGCTGCAGCCTGGCACCTGCTCCACTGCGTGTACATCAGAAAAGAGGCTTTCCCTTGGAACAGTTTTTTCCAGTTAATTGAAGAAAGAATAATCTGTGTCCAGCTTGGACTCTAGCTGAAACCCTGCTTAAACCTGCTGAATCCTCTGTTCAGCCCCAAACACTGAACTCTGATGGTGGAAGCTTCTCTCTTTTCAAACTGCATCTTCCCATCTTCAGTAAGGAAACAAAAATCCCTCAAAGTTTCCTGGGATTACAGAGGTAAAGAGCAAATAGTTCACCTTAAGTTCTGAGAAAATAAATGAGGAGTTGCTGGTTTGGAGTAAAGGCCTCAGGCTAGACAGTACTAGCTCAGTGGAGCTAAGATTGCTTCCAAAGCATGCAGTGACCTTGGGCCAGTCACTTCCTTTTTTGGAGTCTATTTCCACTTTACTAAAATGTAAGAGAGTCCAGTTTTTGAAATGCTCTAATTCTGAAGCATAAATTCTGATAACAGTTGATAAAAGCCAATGTGTTTGTCTTAAATGAAGTTTAGCATCAGGTTATAAAGTAGAAACACTTCTGGGGAGAAAGAGGCAGTGTCTAAACAACAGAACTGAACAGCATATTTTACTTTGTGTTAATGTATTTCTACTTTGGGACCTGGATAAAACACATTTTTTTTTAAGCCTTGAATATTTGCATACAGTGTTTATGTAAAGCATGATGCTTATTTCTCATGGTGGGAAGTGGGGAGAGCTGATAACTTATTAAGTGCCTCCCTGTGCCAGGTACTCTACATACAACATTACCTTTTCCATAACTCAAGGTTGCATCATATTCATTGAACACTTACACAAAGTGAGGTCCAGAGCAGTCGCTCAAAGTTCCAAGGTAACATGCAGAGACTTCCTCATCCCTTTACAGCACTTTGCCCTCCTGAAAGTTAATAGAACGGGCATCCATAGTACAGAAGAAATTCGTACAATAATGTCAAAGAACTGGATTTATTTTTTTATTGGATATAGTTGCTCCATAATTGTGTGTTAGTTTCTGCTGTCCAGTGAAGTGAATCAGCTATATGTATAAAGGAAGTGGATTTAGAACAGTCATTTTTACTCATAGCGGAGGTTCAAACAAGGATATAAGACCCATTTCACTTTTAAAGCCCAAATTTGAGTTACTTATTTAAACAGCATTTACCAAAATGCATTCTGAATCACAACACCCCTCAAGAAACAGTCCCCAAAAGCACATTCCATGGTCAAATATGTTTGGAAAATATTACTAATTGTATCCTTAATTAAAGATTTACAATGTACATTATAAAGGCTCTGAGAAGTCCTGCAACAAAAGCCACAATATCTGTTTAATTTATTTTCTGGGCATATTCAATTCTAGGCCCTTTTTACTCCCCCGTTAACATTTGGTGAATCTACTTGGCTATTTAACATACTTTGGCAACACTTGAATACCTGTAAAGTTCATAGATCCTTACTTCCTCCATGTCCTGCCTTCCATCCTTCTCTCCATGGGCCTCAAGAAGGGTCATGGGCAGGGAGTGGGAGTGGAAGGAGAGAGTTCATTTAAGGCTAACTGGGGACCCATGTTCAGCTTCTACATGGACAAGTACTCACTCACAGCTCTTAAAGTGCCCAGAGAGTTCACTCATGAAAAGCAAGAACATGAACTCAAATCTAAGCTCTCCCACAAAAAACAGATATTGCTACAGCAGTTTCTGAAGCTTTGACACAAGAAACACTTTGAGTCTCTCTATATATGTATATATAAACCCATTTATAGATGAAGATGTTGTGATCGCCAATCTGTTTTGATCAGCCCTTCTCAGGAATCTCCCTCTTGTCACCCTCTGTAATGTCCATATAAAGTAGCATCTCCAAAGTGCCTGTCATTTATGGAAATTGTTCCCCCGACTTCTCCTAGCTGGTTCCTGTGTATCTTTCATACCGCAGTTTAAATGTCACTTCCTCCAGAATGGCTTCCCTGACTGTAGACTTATCTGGTCTGCCTTTTCTGCCTCTACACTATGAGAGCAGTTCTCAGGGCTGATGATTACATATTTAAGTAGTTCTTTTCTTAATGACTGCTTCTCCCGCTGGACTGTAAACGTCTTGAGGACAGGAGTCTTGTCTTGCTCTTATGGCACACTCAACATCCCAACACAGACTAGCAAGAAGTAGGAGCTACCGAAATATTTGTTGGGTGGGTAAACGAATGAACAGACTTCCATGCTAAAAAGTAGGCCTTGTCTGTCTGCGCGCGACATCAATACCTTGAGCTCCTTTGCTATCAACTTTGATGTCGTTTTTCTATTTAAACTCGATCTCCCTCTTCAAGTTTGATGCATGCTCTGGTGTCTCTCATCTCCTGACCTCAGCTCCCTGCTGCCACTCTTGGCCACTGACAGACCACTAGGTAACGCCCACCCATCACAACGACCATGACCCATCCTCCATCCACCCTGTTGGGCCTGACCCCAATCATATTTCCCGTGGAGGGGAAGACCACCAGAGGGATTTATGATTTGTTACCTATAAATAAAATCATTGACTTTTAAACATCAAAGCTACCTTTAAGGCCATTTGTTCATCTTTTGTCCTGTGAAGAAAGTAGCAATCCGACAAGATAGGTGATTGTCCTTGGGCAGACAGCAGGATGAAAAGATGTCTCTGGGTATGCCTCTAGGAATCCATTCTGTGTCAGCATTAATTTCAAAGCTGTGTCTGCTTTTTTTTTTTAAGTGAAAATTCTGATACATGCTTGACATTTGAAAAGTAAAGATGGAGTCTAAAGTGCTACTTAGAGACTGTTATAACACTTCAAGTGTGTACTAATACTTACCCCCATTTTACAGATAAAGAAACTGAGCATTGTAATGATCATGCAATTAATAAGTGGTGCTGCTGGGTCTGTCTGCCTCCAAGTCCTTTGTTCTTCCCTCTTTTGAGCCCCAGACACAGGGGACAGTTTCAGACTATGCCTTCTCTGTCTTCCACTCAACGGTGAGCTACTTAGAAACAGAGATCACGTCTTATTTATCTTTGGCAGCATTAGTTCCTAGCTCAATATGTTGGCATATAATAGATCCTAAATAAATGTTTAAAAAATGAATAAACGTCTGGGAAAATGAGTGAATAATTAAAAGCTTGAAACAGCAGTTACTTCAATATTATCTCCATGAAAGATGGATAGGGTAGGGAAAAGAAGGCTATTAACGTTTATCTAAAAAAAAAAAATGGATAGAAGCTGAAGATAGACATTTACCTCCTTACACTGAATGAACTTCTAGAGTATAATTTATTTTATTGCAACTGATTTGGATATAAAATCTTGATATATCTTATTGAAGCAACCTGAATATGGGTATAATTGCAGTGATATGTTGTTCTCCAAATTGGAATCTAGAGATGATGGTAGAAGAAAGGTAGGAACCACTGAGGGGGATGTGTCCTCTTCTTACCATCAAATGTGACATAACAAACGTGCACACATACACACATGTGTGTATACACATGAACACATATATGTGTGTGTATATACACACACATAAATAGTACTAGCTAAATGATTTGAAGTAATTGTATGAAAGCATAGACTGTTGAGAATCCACATGCAGGAGTTTGACTATATGGAAGAAGTGTGATTTTAAAGCTTTAAATATACACAATAACTCTCTCTTAGTGGTTCTCAAGAAGTAGTTTCAATAAATGTAATTTGACTGGTAATTAATGCATTGAGTGCTTCTGAAGAGCTCTCTTTGTCCTTTTTTAAATAGCTTTAAGCCATCCTTTGTCGTGACATTTGTTACTTGTATGAACAAGCCTTTTCTTCCATTTATATCGCAAAGGTGAACCTCACCCAAGCCCTAGCCTGGGAAACCCAGAAACTCCAGAAGCAGAGAGTATTCCAAGCTAAGGTGTGTAATGAATGAAACAGTAGTCCCAGCCTCCCAGGATTGTGAGGAATAGAGATGTTGAAGCCTGGTATGTGTTAGCACATTGCTTGGCACACGGAACCTGCTCAAAACCCAGCAACTGTTCATTAAAGCCGAGTGGAGCAGGGTTGAATCTGGACTGCACGTGGGGAAGGCAGGGCAGAACGGCCTGTGGACCAGATAATGCTCGTTTTCTCCAGGTCTCCTGGGATTGTTTTGGTAATTACTCCAGCTTCTTCAACAGCTTGTGATTTGTCCAGTGCCAGGGAACCTGGATTTGCATTGCATGATGCATAATTCATATGGCATGGACAGCAATTATGAGCTAATTGAGGGGTGTAATGTTTAAAGAAAGGATCCATTATGAGGAACATAAGGGATGTTGGGAGGGAAGAAGCTCTTGAGTCTGTGGAGGCTCGTTCTGTCTAATTCCGCTCCCTTTAAGATGACTGTAATTGTCTCTTGAAGGGCACGGAAGTTCCCCTCTCCTGCAAGAGGTCCTTGGAACTGGACGACGGGAGCTGATTTTTCTGGAGGAAGAGGTTTCAAGGTGGGCTGGGGTGGGTTCCTCTTTCTTGTGCTTTTGTGTGGTTTGCCTTCGAGGCGCATCTTACACACTGACCTAGTCATCTGAGTTAATATGATTAGAGGGATGTGATGGTAACATAACCATAATTTCTAAGTCAAAGTCAGGATCACTTCCTGGTGGGGGAGAGACAGTCTGGGAAATACAATTGGGTGCGAATTCCTAGAAGAGCCAGTATGAAATCATATTTGAGGGGGAAATTATAAGACATTGCCTGTTTAAATGGGAACTTCACTAAAAAGCCTCTTTAAAGGGGAACTTCCTGGCCAACTCTGTGGACTGAACTATGGGCTTCTTTGGTGGCTCAGATGATAAAGAATCTGCCTGCAGTATAGAAGACCAGTGTTCTATCCCTGAGTTGGGGAGATCCCCTGGAGAAGGAGATGGCTACCCACTCCAGTATTCTTGCTTGGAGAATCCCCTGGACAGAGGAACCTGGCAGGCTACAGTCCATGGTGCCGCAAAGAGTCAGACACAACTAAGCGACTATCATTTTCACTTTCTCACTAAAAAAGTCCAGGAGCTGGGCTGTCGAATTATAAGGAGCCCTGGGCTGGGAAGCGATAAGCCACGACCTGTCCTTGACTAGACTGGCCTCTTCCGGAAAGGACCTGGGGACATCACCACCCCTCTTTGAACCTCATTTTCTCCATCTGTACTAAGAGAAAATCGGATAAGATGGCCTCTGGGATCCTTCCAACTTGGGTGCGCTGTTTCTGGGCACTCCCCATCCTTCTGACCTGAGCCTCTAAGCTGTCTTGACAGATCGCCCTTTGGTCTCCGGGGAACAACTGTCTGTGCTTAACTCAGAGGATTCTCATAATGGGACTGTCACAGGCAGTAGAAAACTTTTTGATTGGCTCTGAGGAGATAATGAAATAGATCACTTTCCATTGGCTTCCATTACAAAGTTAGTATCTCAAAACACTGAATCAAAGATACTTTGTAAAGGAAGAGTTTGCCCTTGTAAAGGAAGAACTGTGTCCCTCTGGTGTGCTGGAGATGGTGGTGGTTGAGTGCTGTTTGTTTTGCAGCCCACAGATGGGAGACTCCTTAGCCTAGCTCTCATTTGAGAATCGGTCCATAACCTCCATTTGAACCTACATTCTTCTCAACCAAGAATTTCCACATAAACGTTTGATACAGGAAGTACTCCTTAAATATGCTGGTTACCTGTTCCATGACTACTTGAGCTGGGCTGCAATATCACACCTCACCAGTAGAGGCCACTTTCTGATGCACGGTAGACACACAACCTGAAGATAACCAAAATAATAATAATAATAATAATAATAATGGCATCCTACAAGTAGAAGAGGTCTTAGAGATCATTTTGTCCAAACAGGCATCATACATCGTTCCCTCCTCTATCATATCTGGAGATTAGGTGTTCAGTAGGACTAATCTGCTTAAACTGAAGCGCGTCTCTGGTTGACTCGTGTGCAGCTGGCATACCCGCTGCCTCTTCATTTAAACAGAGCACCTGGCCGGTTTGCGTGCCTTTTGAATAATGAGGACATTTAGCATATTCAAGGTGGAGGTTGTGTTATTCTCTGCCTGGGGTGCTAATGCAGCTATTTATACCAGAAGCCAAAGCAGATCTTTCACCGAAAGTTGGGCTGCCATGTCTGTTTAAGCATTCAGACCAGCTCTGCAGCTTATTTGAGAAGATTTTCAAATGTATTTTGCCCAGAGTAATTGATCACCTGTGAGCCAAGGGTTTCTTTCTTTTCTTTTTTTTCTCCTTCAAATAGCTTTTCCAACAATTTAAGAAATCCTTCCCCAAACCTCAAGAGAATGAGAGAGACGACCTTAAGAAAGGATGTGTCTATTTGCAAAATCTTGTTTCAGGAGAGTCAGTCACCATCAGGATACACGAGACAAAGGAAGCTCTTACTTGCCTTGAAGAACCGGCAGCAAAAAGCACACAGTTGATTTTGATTTTTTTCTCTTTTTTTTTTCCATTTTTCATTTTTTCAACTATAACCATCAACAAAGACTCCAGAAGGCAAACTCATTCCCTTAATGCATCTAATTCTCCACGTTGGATGTGACAGGAGCAGAAATGTTCTGCTAGCCCCCACTGCTCCTCTGAGCTTAAGGATTAATGACCTCTGCGGCTTATATCCTGGTAAGAATAACCACTCACAGACACTCCATATTTAATCTTTATTTTTGAGTCTTCCTAAGTGAGAAGTCGAGCAAAACAAAATTGTCATGTTGCTCCAAGGGTTAATTAGACATGGCCCAGAAAAAGCGATTTCCTTCTTCTGCCTTGAGTTTGGGGCTTTTCATTCTGAGTGACTGTTGGCTTCTGCCAAAAGGAATAAGATAAATGTGAGCTCCTAATTTGAACTCCCCTCATTCTGCTCCCAGCTGCTATTTTTCAGTCTTCCAAAGCAGAGAATGCTCTTTGGATCTCCTGCTATTGACAAACCTGAAACTTGATTCTCTTCCTTCTGGTTTGGGGTCCAGGTATCTTTGCAAGGAGATGATCCAGGCTTCTCTCTCAATGGGTTTCTCTTGCAGATATTAAAATAATTTTCATTTCCATCTCCTCTCTCCCTTCCCTAGTCAGACTGAACATCTTAATTGTGAAGTCTTCCATTATGTTCTGACTTCTTCACTGAGTCCAAAGCGACACCAAGATCTTTTCCTTTTTTTCTCAAAGGTCACAACTAATTCCAAGTCCATCAGCCTGTGCGAACACTCTAAATTGTTCCCTTAAATTAAATTCATGCACTGTCATATTACTCAATTACTTGGTGTTCCAAGATCCTTCCTGGTTTCCTTATAAAATACCCTCCTCTTTGCTGTCTTACAAATGTTGAGGCATCAGCACATTTTTGAGCTCTGTGCTATTCAGAGATGTCTTTAAGACCTCTTATTTGTTTCATTCATTCATTCAGTTGGCATTGAGCATCAGTTATACGTAGAGCAGGTAATGAAGAGGAGCTAATTCTAATGATTTCCTTGACTATAAATGCCAGGATGTTGAACAGGTCCCTTTGTATGGACCATCGGGATTCAGATAATTTTGCCAGCTTTGCAAACATAAGAGACTTCTCAACAAACTCCCAAGAGGCTCCTCTCTAGGAAAACCACCCTGAACATGGACAGAATAGATGGATTAGTGTGGCCTTCGTAAACTGTCTCACAGGTGTCCCCCAGAACTTTGAAATATGTTTCAAGTTACAGAATAAGCCATTCAGTGTTTTACAAATAAAAACTGCCTCCCTGTACATTTGAGAAGAAACTGAGTCTTCTCACTGCTAGCAAAGCCTGACTTCTGGGCAGCCCCTGAGCACGTTTCACAAGTCGCTTTCTCCTTTCTTTTTAAACAGCTCCTTTGCCTTTCTCCCTCCACTTTGCACCTGGCGACCACCTTGCTTCTGTCTCTCTGAATCTGACTACTCTCGGTAGCTCATGTAAGTGTAACCACACAGTGTTTGTTACTTTGTGACCGGCTTATTTCAGCCAGCACAAGGTCCCCAACGTTTATCCACATTGTAGTGTGTGTCGGAAGGGCATTCCTTTCTAAGGCTGAATTCCATGGTATGTATAGGCCACTTTTTGTTTATCCATTTGTCTGTCAATGGACACTGGATTACTTATACATTTTGGCCGCTGTGACATGGGTGAACATATATTTCTTCAAGATTCTGCTTTTAACTCTTTGGGTATATTTCCAGATGTGCCTTTTCTAGATCACATGATAATTCTATATTTAATTATTTAATGAACCATAACAGTGGTACCATTTTACATTCCTAAAAACAGTGCACATGCATCCCAATTCTTATTCCAATTATTCTTATTTTCTTATTCCAATTTTTATTTTCTACTTAAAAAAAAAAAATAGTATCCATCCTAGTGGGTGTGCGGTGGGATCTCTTGAGGTTTTGATTTACATTTCCTTAACAAGATTAGTGATGTTGAGCGTCCAAGTCATTCTCTGAGATGGACGTTATTTCCATAAACTGGGATTCCGAGAGGTGAGTGGTTTGCCTGAGCAGATGGCACAGGCATAAAGGTAGAATGTGAGGCCTGTTTTTGGACCCCCAAGTCCAGTGCCAGGTCCATTGCATGGATACTTCTCAAACAGGCTCTCAGATGCACTCTCTGGGACTCATAAGTTCTTAGTGCAAATGCTTTCATTCCATGATAATCCAGAACAAGTGAATATTAAGCTTACTCAGATTATCAAAGCTCTTGCTTCTTAAAATGTGGTCCCCTGACCAGAACATCAGGATCACCTGGGAACGGGTCAGAAACGCTAGTTACTCTGCCCCACCCAACAAATACTGAGTTAGAAACTCTGCCTGGAAAATCCCAGGGGCAGAGGAGCCTGGTGGGCTGCAGTCCATGGGGTCGCAAAGAGTTGGACACGACTGAGCGATTTCACTTTTACTTTTCACTCTCATGCATTGGAGAAGGAAATGGCAACCCACTCCAGTGTTCTTGCCTGGAGAATCCCAGGGACGGGAGCCTGGTGGGCTGCCGCCTATGGGGTCGCACAGAGTCGGACACGACTGAAGCGACTTAGCAGCAGCAGCAGCAGCAGAGATGGGACCAAGCAATCAGGGTTTTTGCAAGTTCTCCGTGTGCAAGTTCACGCTCAAGTTTGAGAGCCTGATCTGGATTGTTGGTTCCCAACGTGGCTGCTTATTGGAGTTGCCCAGGGAAATATACAAAGGTTCCAATTGGTTTGAAATTCAGCCTAGGCATTACTATCTCTACAGTCTCCCCAGGTGACTCCAATGTGCAGCCAAGGTTGAGAACCTCCAATCTAGAAGGCCACCTTACACCAAAGAGCCCCTTATATTTTCAGACATCCTAAATGTGCTCCAGTTGAGATGGCACCATATTAATTGTTGTGTACAAATGAGGAAAGGTCGAAGGCAACCCCAGGGGTACACCTTTCACCCGATGAGGGCCAAGTAGCACCTTGGCTACAGCGTGAGCTACCGCTGTACAGAAGTTCCAGTGGAGAAAGTGGCGGGAACTTGCCTCATCTCATGTTGCCCAGCAACAGGGCCGTGGAAATCTCACAGGCTTCGGCCCTGCTGGTTCAGCATCATAAGACACAGGTCTCAGATGTGAATTCAGGCATTCAGTTCAGTTCAGTTCAGTCGCGCAGTCGTGTCTGACTCTTTGCAACCCCATGAATCGCAGTAGCCAGGCCTCCCTGTCCATCACCAACTCCCGGAGTTCACTCAGACTCACGTCCATTGAGTCCGTGATGCCATCCAGCCATCTCATCCTCAGTCGTCCCTTTCTCCTCCTGCCCCCAATCCCTCCCATGGGTCTTTTCCAATGAGTCAACTCTTCGCATAAGGTGGCCAAAGTACTGGAGCTTCAGCTTTAGCATCATTCCTTCCAAAGAAATCCCAGGGTTGATCTCCTTCAGAATGGACTGGTTGGATCTCCTTGCAGTCCAAGGGACTCTCAAGAGTCTTCTCCAACACCACAGTTCAAAAGCATCAATTCTTCGGCGCTCAGCCTTCTTCACAGTCCAACTCTCACATCCATACATGACCACAGGAAAAACCATAGCCTTGACTAGACGGACCTTAGTCGGCAAAGTAATGTCTCTGCTTTTGAATATGCTATCCAGGTTGATCATAACTTTTCTTCCAAGGAGTAAGCGTCTTTTAATTTCATGGCTGCAGTCACCATCTGCAGTGATTTGGAGCCCCCCAAAATAAAGTCTGACACTGTTTCCACTGTTTCCCCATCTATTTCCCATGAAGTGATGGGACCGGATGCCATGATCTTCATTTTCTGAATCTTGAGCTTTAAGCCAACATTTTCACTCTCCTCTTTCACTTTCATCAAGAGGCTTTTTAGGTCCTCTTCACTTTCTGCTATAAGTGTGGTGTCGTCTGCATATCTGAGGTTATTGATATTTCTTTTAACAATAGTTGGTTCTATTTCATATCTTTTAAAGTTATTTTTTAAAAAGCTTTTTGTATTGGGGTATAGCCAATTAATAATGTTGTGATAGTTTCAAGTGAACAGATAAGGGACTCAGCTATACCTATACATGTATCCATTCTCCCACAAACTCCCCTGCCATCCAAACAGCCACATCACACTGAACAGAGTTCCATGTGCTATATAGTAGGTCCTTGTTTGTTATCAATTTTAAATATAGCAGTGTATACATGTCCATCCCAAACTCCCTAAGTATGCCTTGATCCCCATGCTCCCCTCGCCCATCCCGAAGAACCATAAGCTCATTTTTGAAGTCTGTGAGTCCATTTCTGTTTTATAAGTAAGTTCATTTACATCATTTCTTTTTAGATTCCACATATAAGGGATGCCATACAATATTTCTCCTTCTCTGTCTGACTTACTTTACTCAGTATGACACTGTCTAGGTCCATCCATGTCCAGCAGGGTTTTTTTTAAAACAGCTTTATTGAGGTATGACTAACATACAGCAAGCTCCACATATGTAAAGTATATGGTTTGATCATTTTTTTAAAAATGAGATACAATTGACTGTAATATTGTAGTAAGTTTTAGGTGTGCAACACAATGATTTGATATATGCATCCATCACTACCCATAGTTACCATCTTTTTTCTTAATGAGAACTTTCAGGTCAATTTTCTCAGCAATTTTCACACACACAATACAGCCCTGTTAACCGTGACCGGTTATGATACATGTGTACACATGAAGCCATCACCACCATTAAGATGGGGATGTATCCTTCTACCTCACAAAATCTTTTCTGGAAGCCAACTCTCCACTCTGAAGAGTTTTAAATTCCTTATTTCTCTGTCATTGGCCACTCCTAACTCTGAGGGCAAATGGGAAAGTCACTACTTTTATTTCCAGCAGACCAGGGAGAAGGGGATTGAGTGTGGATGTCAGACCAGCTCAAGAACAGTGTTTGCCTAGCCCACTACTCAGGATCTGGGGAAAGAGGGTGAGCAGAACCCCCAGTCCCTCCCGTCTTGCAGCTAGTGGCTGGCACTCTTGGCCACACAGGTGGCATGCACTGGTTGTGGCAGTGTTCCAGTGCTATCAATATACAGGTTGGCTGCTCTCTTATTCTCTCCCTGAACTTGAACTTAGCAGAACCGACTTCCTCCTCTGCCACAGCTGCCTAGATGCTTAGATAAAGAAAGGGAACTAAATTTGCATCATTATGCATCTCCCCTGTGCTAAGTGCTGGTACCAACCTGTGTACACAGTATAGGAAGTGTTCTTTCTTTCTCCTTTTCCTGAATGTGGACACTGAGACCTGGAGGAATGGCAAGTCTTGCCTGAAATGGAGCAGCTTGGAAATCAGCAAGCCAGGATCCAACGCCAGCCTGACGCCATTCCTTGTATTCTTTCTTTTAAAAGAAAGATCCATACCAGGCTTGGAGTCATGGGTAAGATGAGGATTCATGCTCTGAGTTCTGCAGAGGTGAAGTGACCTGCCCAAGGATGGGTAAATCTTGTATGCTGATCATTGTTTGTTCTCCTGTGTGCAGGCCAGGTTGCACTTGGATGTGTGATGGGGGAGAATGGAGAGGAAAAGGCAGGGAGAAGTAGAAAATCTGGGGGAAGGAGGACTCAAAGGAAGGATTCTGAGTGACTTGGAGCTATGGACTGGCTGCCAGACTCTGGGCACCATTCGGCACTCTGACCACGCAGAACCTCCCTCAATCTCTGACTCAGGGATCCCTCAGCACCTTTTCAGGGCCCAGTGGTGCTGAAATGATTCCTGACACTTTGCAGAGCAATAGTACGAGGTTAGGAATGGGAGACGATTTCCTGAATTGGGATCCTGACTAGCTGCGTGCCTTAGATCAAGGCACACAGCCTCTCTGTGCCCACTTTGTCTCTCCGTGAGATGGGGACAGTTTTCCTCCTGCCTCCCAAAGCTGCGTCTCACTGCACGTAGCAGTGTGTTCCTGGTGTGTCCCTCACAGTCAGCATAGATGAGCCAGTGCAGTGAACACGGGGAGGGGGGATTCCCCAGGTGAGTGGAGGAGCAGCTTATTCATGGCTGGGCCTTGTTAAAGGGATAGCCACTGCTCGACTCCACCAAAAGCCAGGTCCAGACTCCCAGGCACTCTCGCGGGACCCTCCCAGGGCTCTCCCCATCTTGCAGCTGCAAAGCCCAGTGTTCAGCACCTGCCTGGGAAGTCCCCCCTCACCTAGGTCTTTCAGTCACCATCAGCCAGCACACGGGTGCCCACTCACTTTGGCCTCATTCTGCACAGTGGCCCAGGCCCCAGGCCCCAAGGACTTGGAGCGTTATAATCAGAAGAATGGCAGCATCCCAGGAGCTTGGGAAAGAGGTTTATGGCTGGTGAATATACTCAGCCATGCACTGGGCTGAGTCTTTTTCAGAGAATCCAGGCTTCTTGAAGAAGTCAGAGGTCTGTAGGGGAGGCAGTAAGACTCCCCAAACCCTTTAAACAGCCTGTCGAGGGGAGAAATTGTCCACAATGGGCCCAGTCAGGAGACCCCATAAGGGGGACATCTTCCAAACTGGTAAATCCTGCATGTCTCACAAATGTACACAGAATGTTAGTTCCTTGGAACAAGAGCAGGTATTGAGAGAGAGAGAGATTCAAAGTCAAAACCGGTTTGAACAGGTGCATACTTCCTCGGAACAGGAGCCTTGCTCACTCACTGTGACTCTCTAGCACAGTGGAAGTAGGGTGACGTAAGTGGAAGCAGCCCCCTCAGGGGGACCATCTCTGGACTAGAGCCTGGGGGATGCTGATCTCATCAGCTGCGGGTCATAGCTAGCTGGTTGCTGGGCGAGACTAATCAAGGCGTGCTCCTTCTCTGCCTTCCTTTTCCTCTCTGGATAATGGGGGTGGTCTTCATGGTGGCCAAATTGAGCCCAGGAGCCTGGAGCAGAGCCCTTAATGAGGGCTGCTTGGTGATGAAAGGCCCCGTTAAGCTTCAGCCACCATTATTGCGTGATGGAATAAATGTGGCCAGCCTAGGAGACGCGCACGAATAAATTTGAATAGCAAGACACAAATGCAGCCCTTAACTCCGACGAGCAAATAGAGTTTAATAAAGAGGTAAACTGAGACCGCTTTTATTTATTGCTGTGTAAATGTATTTAAAAAGGTATTGGCTTTCTGCAGCTGCAGAGGCCAGTTCCTCCGCAGCCCGGTGCTTTAATGCCTGCCGCTGTTATTAGAGCCGTAATGAATGAGCCGCTGTGAGTGCGCTCTTCAGAAGGACTGCAGAGGTGCAAGATTAATGAGATGAGAGCATTGAAAGGTACAGACGGCCCCTGTTTCCCAGCCGCGTGCAGTGTCTGCAGCGGCACCTCTGGCTTTGTTTGCTCCTCAGTGGCTGAGAAGCTGCGGCAGGGAAATGTCCCCAGGAGCTGGGCTGCAAAAGCATGCACCTCCCACCAGCTCGCTTCCTTGCGCCCTGAGCTGCGTCCTGACAGCCCCCACCCCCACCACCCCACCCCCAGGCCACCTGTCCCTGCGGCTGCCTCTCTGTCCTTCCCACTCTGGCTTTGGTTGGGCCCTGGGCACCCCTCCTTTTTGGATTTTATTCCACACCACCTGCATACCTCTCTCTTGAGGATGCTAGTGGAATCCTCCCTGGGCATTCTGGCATGCAGAGCTTGGTACTTTGTTTTCCTGCTAAGCCCCATGGGTCTGCAGGACAGGGTGGCTGCCCAAAATGAGCAAAAGTGATCTGGGGGCAACGACAAATGGGTCAATTGGTGAGTGGACTTCCCTGAGTCAGGAATTCTCAAGCCACTTAATAGAATGATTACTTGGAGGCTGGAAAAGTCTAAACTTTACTAAGGCCCTTCTAAATACATCAACTGTTCCTTTTCATGACATCCTGGAGGCAGGTATATACCCAGTTAATGCCTAAGGTCGTATGGCCAGGAAGTGCCAGGTTAGAGACCCTTAAAGGGAATCCACTTTTCAGTGGGAAGAAATTCTCTCCTTGAGTCTCAGGTACAGTGAAGCTCTCTTGGCTGAAAAGCAGGGTCTTCTTGCTGTGGTTCACCCTTCAGACAAGGTCTAGATCGATTATGGAGTGTTGTGCTGTGTGCTTAGTTGCTCAGTTGTGTCTAAATCATTCTGACTCCATGGACTGTAGCCTGGCAGGCTCATCTAATCCTCCAAGCAGGATTACTGGAATGGGTTGCTTTGCCCTCCTTCAGGGTATCTTCCCAACCCAGGGATCAAACCCTCCATTGCAGGTGGATTCTTTACCATCTGAGCCACCAGGGAAACCAGTGAATACTGAAGTGGGTAGCCTTTCACTTCTCCAAGGGATCTTCCCAACCCAGGAATCGCACTGGAATCCTGCATTGCAGGGAGATTCTTTACCAGCCAACCTACTAGAGAAGCCTCAGTTATAGAGATATAACCACTAACTAGAAACAGAGCTCACTGTCCATCATGGACAGAGGTGTAAATAGTCCTGGCGATGGAGCCTAGCAGAAAGAGCACAGGAAGGTGGAAGCTGTGTGACTTGGGCCAGTCACTTTACCTGTCTGAGCCTCAGTTTGCTCATCTGTTAAATGGTATAATAAAACCACCTCTGTCATTCGCGTTTTGTGAATAGTAAATCAGGTAATACATGTAAAATACTTTTATAAAACTGACCAACTCACTGTATCTTCAGTAGGAAAAGTATGGGTCTGTGATCTGGGCCAGTGCACAGCGAGAACCCTGAATACAGATTGGGAGTAGACAGAGAAGCACAGCATGTTTTGCCAACTTCACATGAACCCAGAATGGGCCATCTTGAAGACGGGCTGGGAAGGTTAGGTGGGCACTGGTGATGGAATGGGTTCATCATTATTTTTCTTTTTTTCAACAGACTACTGTGGATCAACTAATTACCTGCTCCTGTACTGGGTGCAAAGATATGACAGTAACCAAAACAGTCAGGTTGTGTGGCTTTCAAATGCTCACTTTCTAGGAACAAGCAGTGTGTGAGGTGGCAAGGGCTGCAGGGGGTGGCACGAGTAGAGAAGAGGCTACAGGGGAGCAGAGTGGGTGGAGGTCGCCACTTCAAAGGGTGACCAGGTGATGTTCCAGGGATGACCTAGCAGGTGAAGACTGAATGGTGTGCATGTCTGGGTGGACACATTTCAGCAAAAAGAGCTGTGCAAAGGCCCTGCAGTGGGGGTGTGCCCGAGCAGTGTTCTTGCCCCGAGAATCCCAGGGACGGCAGAGCCTGGTGGGCTGCCGTCTATGGGGTCGCACAGAGCCGGACATGACTGAAGCAACTTAGCAGTAGCAGCAGTAGCAGTGTGCTGGGACTGAGTAGACAAAAGGGAATGTAACCGGGGGAGCCTGGCTGCTGCAGGGACCAGGTGCTCTTGGCTTTGCACATCCCTACTTCCCGAGTTGGCCTCTTCTTTCACTGTGATGGCAGCTAACAGAGGGACTGAATCTAGCTGACTGCAAGAGCTGGTCAAGATGTGGGGCCAGGGCGAGTGCAGGGAGCCACAAGCAATGCCGTCCGGCTACCTAAGGGGGCAGGAGTGGAGAACCAGTAGAAAAGGAGCCTAGACAAGGTGGCTGATCCCAGAGAAGCAGCCTTAAAAGGCTGAGAAAGCTGGGCTGAATTGCATGGGCCCTAAGTTGTCTTAAGGGCTTCTGCCAATGGCAGGCTTGGGAGGGACCAAAGGCTGGTGGGCAGTTTGAACTCCACACAGACTCTCAAGAGGGCCTGGACAGAGCCGGGAGAGAGCATATGAGGGTGGCATTGGGCCAGTCCAGCAGGAGAGGGGGAGTGGGGAAGGGGGAGCCAAGGTTACCAGAGGCAGAAGTGGGAACCGACCCGGGTCAGAGCCCACCCGCAGTCTCCTGGCCCCACATTAGTGTTCATTAGCACATCCCCTAATGTACCAAGAAATTCAATTTCCTACAAAATAACCAGCCGAGTCCCAAGGGAGCCAGAAGCCCTATTCATCATCACAGGACTTTCTGGGGACCACACTGTTGAGCGTGTGGATGTCCTTCTGTGGGATGCTGGCTCGCTGTGCAAAGCACAACTTACTGGCACCTCTATAGGTTGGGGTGTTTTTTCCACCGGATCTGCAATTTCTGGGTAAACAGGCATCAAATCAGCAGTTGGCATAAGCTGAAGGAAAGTTTGCAAACCCGCCAGGCGGCTCAAATTAAGTGAGCGGTGCTGTCACTAAAGCATGTACACCAAAGAAGAAACATTCCGAGTGCTGGGGTGGGAGATATTTTTTGTGGCCTTTCAGGGAAAGCAGATGTCCATTTCTTTTAAATTCTAAATAAGAATCTCACTGCAATATTTTGGATTTCCACTTCACAGTGGTCAGCCGTGGTGTGTGTACTTGTGTGTGTGCAAATCCATATGGGAGTGTGTGTATGTAAGTAAGAGAATGGAAGATGTACCTGGACCCATGTATGGCCATGGGTAAGATTGTGAATTCGTGAAAATGTATACGCCCATTAACATGAGTTTGTGGGCATTTGAATGTGTGTGATCGTGCATGTGAGCCCGTGGGCATTGTGTGCACACGTGTGCATGTATTGTGTATGACTGTGTGTGTGTGTGTGTCCGGAGGTGTGGATGAGTGAGTGTGTGTATGCCCGTGTGTGTGGGGGGGTCTGCATGTGTACATATACTGCTTGTGAGTGTGTGTGTGCCCGTGTGTGTGTGCGGGTCTGCATGTGTACATATATTGCTTGTGAGTGTGTGTATGCACATGCACAGGTGTATTGTGTGTGGATGCATGAGGACTTGTACACACAATTGTGTGCGTGTGTGCTGTGCACAGGCTGTGGACACCGTCTCCTCGCAGCCTGCCTGTCAGCTCCCTCCTGCGTTCTTCAGCAGCGGCCCCAAGTCTGACCAAAAAAGCAATGAGGCTCCCATTTGTATCTTGCCTGTCATCCACGGGCCCCACGGGCAGGCGGGGTGAGGTAGTCCCAGCCTGGGTCCTCCATGCCAAAGCCGCCCCTAAAATAGAGGAGGGCTTGGCTGTCTCCGGGTGGGGGCAGCCCCGGGCTTCCACTGTGCTCCCAATTACTGGCACCTCCCGAGCGGCTCATGGAAAAGGCATTGGTTGCCATGAGGAAGATATTCCACCGGAGCATTCCCGTTCCCCACAAAAAGAACCTTCTGCATATTATACACATTTTTCAATGTAATTATTCCCAGCCCACACACACAGCTTGGAGGATTAAAACATAAAATACAGTCTGCTCCCCACACATGAGACCGACACTGCAACTGGCATCATAATAAATAAACGAAGTGGCCTCTCCTCTCCCTTCTCCCTGTCTTCGCCTCCCTCCCTCCTCCTTCCCCCTCCTTTCCCTCCTCCTCTTTGTCTCTCCCTCCTCCTGCACCCCAACTCCTCCTCCTCTAATCCCTTCAACCCCTCCTTCCCCCTCCTTGCCCCCTCTCCCTCCCCCTCTGTCTGGAGCTGAGCTTGTTTTGCTCCTTTCTCTGAATCCCATCCATCTCCTCCCACCAGCCCCCCAAACCCCAGCACAGCCCACAGTGGGCAGCATCACCGCTGGGGGGACACCCCCACGCTGCTGCCACTCTGGAACGAGGGCTTTGTTCAACAAGCTACCCAGGGCTCCTGTTCACCGCATCTGCCGCAGAGGGTTCACTGCACTAAAAGCCAGCGGAAGGGCGGGGTAGGGGCGGGAGGAGGAGGGAGGGAGATTTTATAAGCAAATGGCTTCATGGATCATGGAAGGGACATTAGGAAGCGTTCTGGAGCACCAAACACCAAACGCCTCGGTGCAAATGGATGGAAGGGCGTCAGCCATGGAAGTGTAGGCTGCGAGTGGCTTGGGTTGCTAGGGAACACCAGGAACGTTTTGTCTTCGGGCTGCAGATCCTGGATCCACCTGGGAGTCCAGTTCTAGAGCCACTGGCTGCCGGTGTCAGTGCCAGCACCTCCAACGGGAGATGGGAGGGGCAGGGCTTTGCAGCCCAGGTGTGAAGGCCAAGGCTGGCTCTCCGTGAGACCGACTGTGCCTTGAGGGGTACCTTTGGAGAGTGGCCTGTGCTAGTGACCTGTCTCACAAGAATGCTGGTGCCTGGTTTGGCACATGAGGCTGGGACCATGGGGGTTTCAACGTGCTGGTGACAAAGTTCCCCTTTACAACTGGGAGCTATTTCGTTCTGAGCTCAGCACCGCCTGCCCAGACCCCACTTTCCTCTTTCTTTGTGCCCCCATCTCTCTCCTGCGCATGCTTCCTTGGGAAGCAGGGACCATGTATTTCTCCTCTAAGCCCAGCACAGCACCTTTAATTATACTTAGAAAGTGAAAGTGTTAGTTGCTCAGTCGTGTCCGTCTTTGCGACCATATGCACTGTAGCCCACCAGCCTCCTCTGTCCATGGAATTCTCCAGGCAAGAATACTGGAGTGGGTTACCATTCTCTTCTCCAGGGGATCTTGCTGACCCAAGGATTGAACCCAGGTCTCCTACAATGGCAGGCAGATTCTTTACCATCTGGGTCACCAGGGAAGCCCTTTAATTATACTTAAGCTCCAGTTAAATCATAAAAGATGTGGGGTGGTCCTGGTCTGCATATATGAATTAGGTGTTTAAAGTCAGTGACAAGGGAACTGGTTCTCTTCCCCTTAAGTTTTACTATAGATGGCTTGTTCTAGATTTTGGCTCAGGGTCCAGTTTCTCTTAAGGTGGTAATGAAATATTCCCCAGTGGTCCAGGTAAATCTTGAGTAGCACAAAGAGTCTCTTTGACTTGCATTCTCATAACATCTCTGTCATTTAAGGTGATGTCACACAAGCCATTGACTTCAGCTCATCCTCAGTTTCCTTATCTGTAAAATGGGCTCATTGAGGATTGGCTAAAATATTATGTAGAAAGCGCTAATCACAGTGAATGGTCTCACTGCTCCATGACTGAGCCTAGGGCTGGTGAGAAACCCTATGCATTGGGCTGAATTTTCTCCACCTGCATCCTTGCTCCCCTTCCTTCTTCTCCCCCAGGCCCCGCCCTTAAGCCCTCAAGGCCTGGAGCCTGCTTGGACTTTCCATTCTGAACCCGGGCCAGACCTTAGCCTGCTGGTGAAGTGTTGGCTGAGGGTTGGCTTTCAAGGAATCCGCAGCTGTTTTTCCTGACTTTAGTGCTGCCCAGTAGCTGGCCCGCAGGCCTGCTCGCCCATAGCCCTTACCATACAGGCTGAGAGCAGAGGCCCAGGCCACCCAAGGGAGGCCCCACTTGCCTAGCAGCACAGGCCCTGTGAACCCCAGACCCAGAGACTTTGCCCCGTACAATTGTCCTCAAGACAGCAGCAGCAAAGCTAGGCCCTGCACCACTTCCTTCCAGCACAGCCCAGAAGAGAAGATAGGCCCGTTGTACCAGTTCCTCCCTGCAGTGTCTGCAGTCCATCTGGACAAAGGGAAAGGATGATCAGTTAGGCACCTGTTGTGCTTCTGACTTAGGGGCCTGGCACATGGAGCAGTCCCCAGGTATTTGTTGAATAAGAGTAAATGGCTTTGACTATAATCTTGTTAAAGACTCTTGGTAAGATTAAGAGATAGATTAGCAATCCCATTTTGAAGATGGGGAGATGAAAGCTCAGGGAGCCTTGAGTATGGTAGGAACTTCCTTTCCAGTGAGTGTTTGGGTTCCTACTGAGTGCCCATCGTTCCCAGGGCCAGTTTCTGCATCACTTTCTCCTGGCCTATTTGCACCACCAGAGACTATAGACATTGATGCTACGGTCCTAATTCCTCCTGGTCACTAGCTTAATAGCATCATTAGGTTTAGCAGAGGGAAGGTTGTATTTATGGCTTGGCGTGAAGGAAGAACATGCAGATCTCTGTTGCCAGGCTACAAATGACTCCTTTTCCCCCCTAGAAGAGAGTAATAATGATTAAAAAATACTCAGTTGCTTGGCAGGCTTCTGGGTAGCTACACTGTGAAATTTCAGGACCTTTCACAGACCCTGCTGCCTCTCCAGGCTCCCTTGGTTTTGGATCTTAACTTCATCCGTCTTCTGAAAAAAGAGAAGGTGATGACCTGTAATCAATGGAAAAAAAAAAAGCATCCGCTTTTTCCAGGGAGACACACACCCTTGATTATCTGATTCCTCTCCTTGAATGGAGTGAGCAGAGTTCCCCAAAGAACCAGAGATAGCACTATTCTAAGGGGCAGATCTAAGAAGGGGTAGAGGGAAGGAAAGGTAAACTCAAGATGAGAAGGTAGAGGGTCATCAGTGGATGAGAACAGCCATTGGTCAGGAAGGGAGAGGGGCCAGGCAGCAGGAAGGAAGACACTTCAAACGGCAGACAGGGAGCCCAGCCAAGAGACCTGTCCCTATTCTGACTGTCACCTCCACCATGGGCCTGGGCATAGTTGTCTAGTATAGAAGCCTGGGGTCTGACTATACACCCCTGAAGACTGTCGGCTGGCTCACTTAAATTGCAAATACAGATCTAAGAGCCCATGGCCATCATGCCGGAAGAGTACCAGTCCTTATGGGGAGGGCAGCCCTCTGTGTCCCGAGTTTTTGAATTTTGGGGGTGATTCTATTATTTTTGGTAAAAATAACATGTTCAATGTGATTTAATTTGTATACCTCTCTCTAAGACTTTTCCTGCAAAAGTATTTATAAAAAAATCATCAGACTACATATACCTTTGTTACTGCTATTTTGGTTTGAATGATGTGGAAAGACCCTAGCATTCATCGGAAACCCACCAAGAGGTGTATACTTCTTTCTATGGTATGTCAGTCTACAAAATCCTGGGAATTGGGGTAGTTGTTTTCCTCTTTAACAGGTTGCTGCTGCTGCTGCTAAGTTGCTTCAGTCATGTCCGACTCTGTACGACCCCATAGACGGCAGCCCACCAAGCTCCCCTGTCCCTGGGATTCTCCAGGCAAGAAAACTCTTTAACAGGTTACACAGCTAATAAGTGGTAAAAGATGGTGTCAAACCTGAGTCTAAAGACCCCAATGATTATGCATCTGCCCTACATAATATTGCCTCGAATGGAAAAATACAGTGTCCTTTCTATGGCTACCGCAGTTTCTGAGAAATGGAAGTGTTAATCCCTCAGCCTTTCTTCTTCATCTTTTTTTGCGAGCCATTTTCTTACAAAGTTTGTGTCCCAGTGCCAAGAAGCCTGGCTTCCCGAGAACTGCCTCCACTTTTTGAAGTGCTTTACTTGCATTGGCGTCAGAGTTCAGAATAATTCTATTCAAGGCAGATTTCTCTCCCTGAGAAATTCTGACTCACAGATTGGAACAGCCTGATTAATCAGGAGGGATTCTGTGGCAAATGCTATCAGATGCCCCGTCATCCCCTTGCAGTAGGAGAGAAGGCCTGCTCTGACTGGCGTCACCCAGCAATCAGGACTACCTGTGGGGATACAAAGGTGAGCCGAGTAATCAGCCTCATCACTTCCTCCCATTCAAAAGCTCCCCCATTGGGTTTCAGATCTGCCAGCTCCATCCACACAAATCTCAGTCAAAACGAATGCAGCACGCCCATGTGTGCTACTCAGAACAACATGCACATCTCTCTCGTGACCACCTATGAGTTGATGAACATGGCCACTGTTTGGTTAATTTGCTCTCAGCCTTGGAGAACTCATGTAAATCGATGGTCTTACCTGTCATTTAAAAACTTGGGTTATTTCATTCTCATGACACCGGGTCTTATGAAAGGAAGGTTCAGCCAGACAGGTAGAAGAATTGCTGGGCATGGTGGATTCTTTGTCGGAATGCATTTTCAAAGAGATAAGTTGACTTTGATATTAAAGTTGAGTTTCCCTTGAGTCAAGGGTTTATTCACTCATCCTTTGAACAAATATTTAACGGGTTCCATGTAGTCTGTGAGAGCCCTGCTAGACACTGGGGATGCAGCAATGAAGATGTAGCCGCCGCTCCTGTGAAACTGACATTTGAGCTCCATGCTAGGGTAGAAAGAGTCTGTTTACTTCACCCTCAGGAGGAAATCTAGCGCTAAGAGTTGGTTGACCCTCCCTGTAGAAGAACAGCTCCTGGAACGCACGGCTTGAGCTCATTTCATCTCAGAATTCAGCCCAGGGTGAGTTACTGGAATACCTGGGAGGCCTAGGAAGGGGCAGGTACAGCAAACTTGAGGTGAGGTTCAGGCAGTTCAGATCCCCCCTTCCTGGTTTCACCTTCTGAGCCTGTTTTCTCAGCCATAACTTTGGGATGATGCTGTTTTTAGGGTTGTCACGAGAAATCAAAGAGACGCCTTGTCAAAATCACTTGGTGTTTAACAAGGCCTCTGTACATGCTCCTCTTTTATTTTCTCATTTTAAAGTCTGTCCACGGATGAGCAGTTTCGCTCATGTTTCCCAGGAAGACAGCTCACATGCCTCCAACCTTCTTCCTGAAGAGCCTGAAAGACTCTGAAGGGGAGCGTCTTCCTTTAGCCTGAGTCACAATATGCATTTTCCTCCAATCTGAGTCACTTTGGAGAGTGAAAGGAGGTAACATTAATAATAACACCCAAAAGACAGAAATGAACCAGGACTGTCTAAGCCAATGGGAATATATGGTCACCCTTCCATTACAGAGTTTTTTCCAGCTGTGCTTGCTATAGGACAAACAGCAAAGTGGCTTCTTTATGGAATTCTAGCCTCATAGTACAGCCAGTCAAGACTGCTTAATAACCCCCTGGTGGGCAGAATTATAAGATGCCCATCCTCCCACCCTCAGCACACAGATCCTATGTAATCTCCTTATTTTGCATCTGGGTGGGACCTGTGAGTATGATGCCATCTCACTCTCATGATTAGGCTACATTTGGCAAAGATGACAGCACTTTGCAGATATGATTAAAGCCCTGTGCCCAGCGACTTTGGGCTATTCAAAAGGGAGATTTCCTTGGTGAGTCTGACTTGAAAGCACTTACTAGAAGGACTTGGTCCTTCCAGAGAAGGAAGTGAGCAAGACGTAAGGAAAGAGTCAGCTATGTTATGAAAGGGGCATGTGACTAGAACCTAATGGCAGCTTAAGGGGCTGAGAGAGACCCCCAGCCAATGGCCAGCAAGAAAATGGCAACAACTTTTCCAGAATTGCAAAGAAAATTCTTCCAACTACCTTAGGGAGTAAAACCTTCCCCAGTGTAGCTTTCAGATGAGAACACAGCTTAGGGGACATCTTGATTTCAGCCTTGTGAGACCCTGAGCATAGAATGCAGGAAAGTGGTGTGTGAGCTTCTGACCTACAGACAGTGTGACATAACAGATGGATGCTGTCTTAACTCACTAAGATTCCGTTAGCTTGTTACACAGCAGTAGAAAACTAATACAAACTCCAACCTCACATGGCCGCTTTCACCTTTCACCCTATGCTCATTCTGGACCACCCACCCAAGAGGCCTTTCTTCCTGCTTTTCCAAAGCCCCACTCCAGATCCCTCTCCTCCAGGGCATACTGCTCCCTTCTGCTCTAGATTCCTGATACTTCTTTGAATACACACCAAGTGTTTTGTCTATGCCCATGTCCCTGCCTATATTTCTCTGTTCAGCCAACCTTTACTGGATGTTTCTGTGTGTCCTGCACCTTGTAAAGGCTTTTCTTTACACCTGTAAGGAAAATGCTCATGGCTGCCTTTTATAATTGAGGACGTGAAGGCTGAGAGCAAAGTGCATTATCAAGGATCAGTCAATTGCTGAGTGGTGGAGACTGTGAAGAAGGCTGAGCGCAGAAGAATTGATGCTTTTGAACTGTGGTGTTGGAGAAGACTCTTGAGAGTCCCTTGGACTGCAAGGAGATCCAACCAGTCCATTCTGAAGGAGATCAACCCTGGGATTTCTTTGGAAGGAATGATGCTAAAACTGAAGCTCCAGTACTTTGGGCACCTCATGCGAAGAGTTGACTCATTGGAAAAGACCCTGATGCTGGGAGGGATTGGGGGCAGGAGGAGAAGGGGACGACTGAGGATGAGATGGCTGGATGGCATCACGGACTCAATGGACGTGAGTCTGAGTGAACTCCGGGAGTTGGTGATGGACAGGGAGGCCTGGCGTACTGCGATTCATGGGGTCGCAAAGAGTCGGACACGACTGTGAAGGAATGATGCTAAAGCTGAAGCCCCAGTACTTTGGCCACCTCATGCGAAGAGTTGACTCATTGGAAAAGACCCTGATGCTGGGAGGGATTGGGGGCAGGAGGAGAAGGGGACGACTGAGGATGAGATGGCGGATGGCATCACGGACTCAATGGACATGAGTCTGAGTGAACTCCGGGAGTTGGTGATGGACAGGGAGGCCTGGCGTACTGCGATTCATGGGGTCGCAAAGAGTCGGACACGACTGAGCAACTGAACTGAACTGAACTGGAGCCAGACTTTGAACTAGAACCTTCTAACTCCAAGGCCTGTTTTCCTTCTACCATACCTGTTGCATTCAACGGTTGAGGTGCCCCAGATCACAAAGGACTGCATTGCTCTGTTAACTCTTGGCACTTCTAAGCATGTGTTCATATAGTTCACCTCAGGTAATCCATATAAAGTATTTTTACCCATAATTTACAGATGAGAAAGAACACTGAGACACCAAGAGCATCCGCTCATTCATTTATTCATTCCACACCATTTGTGGAATGTGTTGTGCATATAGAGGGGCCTTAAGAATCCAAGGTCCTGGGATACAGGACAACTCTGCAGCCCAGAGCGGGGAGCAGATGTGTAGGCAGAGCCTGGGCCAGTTCAGCGTGGAATTTATCATGCTGATGTCAGTGCAGCTCAGAGACAGGAGTTCAGTCCAGGTGTGGAATGGGAGAGTCAGAGGGCCTCCAGGAGGAAGTAGAGGGCAGAGCAGGTTGAGTAGGAGGTACCCTTGTTGCCATCAGGAGTCAGCGAACAGGAAGTCTTGCCTGAGATGTCCAGCTTGCTCAGGGCAGACCCAGGCTTCAGTATGGGTGGACACTCCCTTGCTCTCCACCGTTTCTCAAGTAGATTGAGGGGACATCTACACATGGGTCTCTGCACCTCCCGAAACTTTAACACCTCAGGACGTCTCAGGGACCTGCACCAAGCATCCAGTGGAAAACAGAAACAAACACATATATCCACATAAACACATCAGATAAATGCACTCATACACACATGCTTGTGCCCTAAACATGATATATCCACACGTACACGTACCCATCCATTCATACACACAGACAGCTACATAAGTCCCCTACACACACCCACACACACAAATATATTCATACACAAAATACACACACTCACGCTTTCATACATACATACATGGACATAGTCACATTCACATACATATATTCTGCCTACATACTCACATACATATACATTCATACACAAAGTCATACGTGTGAACACACACATGCACGCACACACACACACAGACACCTTTACAGGAGATGAAACAACACAGAACTGATGAGATGTTCCAAAAATTGGTTTTTATTATGCAGAACAGAAAGGCAGGTGACACACTGTCAAATGCAGTCTTGTCCCCTGTCGCCTATTGAGAACCAAGTAGACAGCACTGTGGTTTCCAGGCAAA
This sequence comes from Aepyceros melampus, assembly GCA_006408695.1. Lineage (NCBI taxonomy): Eukaryota > Metazoa > Chordata > Mammalia > Artiodactyla > Bovidae > Aepyceros > Aepyceros melampus. The sequence continues at coordinate 797,075 of SJXQ01004947.1, read as the reverse complement.
TTCCAGCTGCTTCCCCGGTGCCCTGGGTACATAAACCCGAGAAGCCAAATGATGATTTTCCCCTTCAGAAGAATAACATTGCCATGGCCTCCCTCCGTAGGCTGGAAACGTTTCTGTAGCAAGCAGTCCCCGTACAGGCTAGGCAATCCCGTCAGGATGAAGTGCTGGCCAAGGAGCCGGGCAGCTCCATCAATTTCTCCTGGAAAGCCCAGAAGAAATTTGGTCGTAGAAAATCCCTTCCCTCTTTGCTAATAAAACTTATCAGTGCAGGGCAGGAGTCTGGGAGGAGAGGGACTGCAGATACTCGCCTTGCTAAATTACTTGGAGAAATGGCCCTGATCAACCATCCAAAGGGAGAAAGGCAGGAAGTAATATAACATTTATTGAGCCCAATTTTTTTTTTCACCTAGATTCTACCCCTCGGCTCTCTCAGCAGCCCTGTGATGTGGCATTAGCTCCATCCCATAGATGAGAAAACTGAGATCTGGCAATGAATGCATCAGAAAGAGCATAGGTTCTGGAGAAAATCGAGCAGGGGTCTGAGCCCCCACCCTTTTCCCTAGTTTGCGCCTTGGCTCAGGCTGGTGACTTCACCGCTTGCCTTGCAGTCTGGATCAAGATCAAATAGATAATGCGGGCAAAGCAATGACAGAGACCCTGAGTCTACAAAGCTGGTTCCAAGTCTTTCTTCTCCCCAGCTTCTCTCTCTCCCCGAGAGCCTCCAGAGCCCCTCCATTCTCCTCCAGAGTGATGAGTGAGGCCCACCATGGCCCTGGGGGCCAGTTCTCCCGAGCTTACCAAGCAGGCACTTGTCAGGCACCTGACACCTTGCTCTTCTTGCAAGGAAAGTAGAGCCTTGGCTTCATACCACAAATGAAGGAGCCCAGAAAAGTGAGCCATCCTTCCCCAGACTGTAACAAGGGCTCCCCCAGTTCTTGACGAGGAGGACCTTGGTTCCCTTGTGTCCTTGAATGGGCTGCATTTGCTCTGGGCTTTACAAGCCAAGAGGGCCTGGCATCAATCTTCAACTCAGGAGGGACCTCCTTCCTGAGCCCCTGTCTGTAGAATTTACCCAGTAACAGGAAAGGACTATGTGCTCTGAGGCTATGAAACGTGGGAATCCCATGTAGGCGAATCCATCTGCAATGGCATGATCCTGAGGAAGCAGCAGATGAAAACGAGAAAGGAAATGTGGGCTAAGTAACAGGAGAAATTCCCCGCAGGAAGATCTATTAGACTGTGAAATAGTATTCCACAGGAAATAGGGGAGGGGTGCCCGGAGGTATTTAAAGCCTTTCTGCCCTAAGTAATAGAAGCCGCATGGTGTATGGAGTGGCCGAGGACTGGCCTCCGGGGAGCAGCCGCCTTGCCCTAATAGGCCGTCTTGTGTAGATGTAATTTCCCAGCCAGCCTTCATTCCCTGGAGCTGCACCACTCTTGGCAGGGAAAGATGCATTCACTCTCAGCTTGGGGGGATAAGCCATAGGATTTGAAGTGGGCACAGCCGTCATTTTGTCAATGGAGAGGCAACTCCTATGAACAGATCTGCAGATTCAACACGATCCCTGCTAAAATCCCCATTGCCTTTTCTGGGAAAATTGACAAGGCAATTCTAAAGTTCATGTGGGGTTGCCAGGGTCTCAAAATAGCCAAAAAGACCTTTCAAAAGAAGAACAAAGTTGAAGAACTCTTTTCCCCCCTGAGTTGAAAGCCATCCTCTCTTAGAATTTTTAAATTTCTTTTTATTGTAGTAAAAGTCATATAATATAAAACATGCTATGTTAACCATATTTAACTGTACAGTTCAGTGGCATTAAGTACGTTCACATGGTTATACAACTCTCACCATCATCCATTCCATTTGGGAAATGGAGAATTCTAGCTTTCCAGTTTCAAAGCTTCAATTAGGAAACTGTAATAATCAAGACAGCATGGTCCTGGCAATAGACATGCAGGTAAATGGGATGGAATCGAAAGTCCAGAAATAAAATTCTTACATCTATAGGTAACTGATTTTTGTGTCAAGACAGTTCAATAGAGAAAGAAGAGCTGTTTCATGAAAGAGTTTAGGACAACTGATGTCCACATGCAAAAGAATGATTCTTACCTCACGACATATACAAATAGACTACAACTCTAAATGCAAGATCTAAAACTGTTAAATTCTTAGAAGAAAACCTACAAGTAAATCATGACCTTGGCTTAGGCGCAAATGACGAAAAAGAAAATGAAGAATTTGGACTTCCTTCAAATTCAAAAATTTTGTGTTGTCATCAATATCATCAAGAAAATGGGAAGATAACTTATAGAATGGGGGAAAGTATTTGCAAATCATATATTTATAAGGGACTATGATTCAGAATATATACAGAATGCTTACAACTCAAAAACAAAATAACAAAGAACTCAAAAATTGGCCAAGAATTTCAATAGACATTTCTTGAAAGAAGATATGAACACATTAAAAGATGACCGACATTGTTAGTCATTAGGAAATGTAAATCAAAACCATAATTATATACTTCTTTACACCTACTAGTATAGTTAAAATTAAAAAGACAGACAACAACATGCATTTGCAGTGATGTGGAAAAGTTGGAGACTTCCGTGATTGCTAGTAGGAATACAGAATGGTGCAACCATGTTAAAAAATGGTTGGGCAGTTCCTCAAAATGTTAAGAATGGAGTTACCAGCAATTCTACTTCCCAGTACAATCCCAAGAGAATTGAAAGCATGTTGTATATTGCTATTTATATCCCAAAAGTCGTGATAGCCAAAACATGGAAACAATCCAAATATCTATCAAGTTATAAATGAACAAAATGTGATATATGCATATAATGAAATATTATTCAGCCTTGAAAAGGAATTAAGTACCATTAAAGGCTACAACATGAATGAACCTTGAAAACATTATGCTAAGAGAATTGTTAGTTACAAATGATCACATATGTATGATTCCATTTAGAAAAAGTATCCAGAATTGGCAAATTTATGGAGACAGAAAATGTTCTCTTGTCCAGCAGGGGCTTGGGAAGGTGAGGGTAATGAGAGAGTACAGTTAATGAGTATGGTATGAAATTTTTCTAAAATTAGACAATGGTAATGGTCCGTCTAGTCAAGGCTATGGTTTTTCCAGTGGTCATGTATGGATGTGAGAGTTGGACTGTGAAGAAAGCTGAGCACCGAAGAATTGATGCTTTTGAAGTGTGGTGTTGGAGAAGAGTCTTGAGAGTCCCTTGGACTGCAAGGAGATCCAACCAGTCCATTCTAAAGGAGATCAGTCCTGGGTGTTCTTTGGAAGGACTGATGCCAAAGCTGAAACTCCAGTACTTTGGCCACCTCATGCGAAGAGTTGACTCATTGGAAAAGACCCTGATGCTGGGAGGGATTGGGGGCAGGAGGAGAAGGGGACGACCGAGGATGAGATGGCTGGGTGGCATCACCGATTTGATGGACGTGAGTCTGAGTGAACTCCGGGAGTTGGTGATGGACAGGGAGGCCTGGCGTACTGCGATCCATGGGATTGCAAAGAGTCGGACACGACTGAGCGACTGAACTGAACTGAATGGTTGTACAACTCTGAGAATAAACTAATACCCATAGTGAAAGTGAAAGTCGCTCAGTTGTGTCCAACTCTTTGCTACACCATGGACTATACATACAGTCCATGTAATTCTCCAGGCCAGAATACTGGAGAGGGTAGCCATTCCCTTCATTCTCCAGCGGATCTTCCCAACCTAGGAATCGAACCCAGGTCTCCTGTATTGCAGGCGGATCTTAACCAGCTGAACCACCAAGGAAGTCCAATACCCATAAATATTGCACATACAAAAAGGTGAGTTTTTTGGTACATGAATTATATCTCAATTAAGCTGTTATTTAATAAATAAAGTCACCTCTTAAATTACTACACACAATTTTGGCTTATATTTCTCCATAAATATTATTTTGCCCAAATGAATTCTTACTCTACATATCACTTTGTCTCACTCTTCATTGGGTTTTTAAGGCCTTTCCTGTGTTATTAAAAATTCTTCATTGAAAATATTATTTTTCATGGTTGCCTAGTATACTACCATGTAGCTATAACCACAGCTTTCTTCTCTATTACTGTGTTTTGGGTACTTATGTTCTTTTCCCAGGTTTTGCTATCATAAAGAATATCTTTGTTTGTCATATTTGTGCATTAACTCTTATCTGCAGTTTTTGGATTATCTTTTTTTTTAGGATAAATTACTGAAATTGAGATTACTGGGTGATAGTCATCAGTTTTAAGATCCCACATCTATGAACTCCCCTCTTTTGCACTAAATATTTTGAGATATTTCACACAGATACACTCAGATCACTGATCTAAAGAGTCACTCCATCAGAATAACTTCCTGGTGTGAGGGAGAGAGGGCTTCCCTGGTGGTAAAGAATCTGCTTGCCAATGCAGGAGCCACAGGAGACATGCGTCTGATCCCTGGGTTGGGAAAAGCCTTGTCATTGAGGTCAAACTTACCAGGAGTCACACTCCAGCTCTGTCACTTAACACTGAGTGATCCTATCTAACCTTGACTGGCCCTGCATTGAGTCTCAGTTCTCTCTCCTACGAGATGGGCACAATAATAAGAGAGTAGACGTCAAGTGTGCAGTGCCTGCCCTCCCCTGCCAAAATAAGACACTTGTTTTATTTCCTTTTCTTCATTCTTCTCCTCAGCGCCCATAATTCTGCCATGAAAATATGTCTTTGGATCCTGAATACTGTCCATGTCTGAGCCTTGGGAGATGGCATCACTCATCCAACAGTATGACTGGAATGCCCTGGTGGGATTCACAGGGATGAGCCTGAAGCCTGAAGTTCAGGATTCGGGCCTGGGTCCACTGCTCATTAGCCTGTGATTTTAGACAGGTCCTCATCACTGTTTGAATCTGGCTTGTCATTAAAAGTGGAGGCAAGGAGGCAATTGCACATGAGCCTCACCATGGGGTCAGGTAAGAGGCTGGATGTAACAATGTTTGCTGTGTCTCCACAGTCTCTATAAACAGCCATTAAGTCTATCATCACACCTCTCTCTAAATATGCCAGGGCTTGCTTGGGTGAACCAAGCTCAATTCATTTTCTGCCACTAGATTATAGGCCCACAGACTAACTGGGTAAGCACGGCACCGCTACATACTACAGTAATTACTAATTACATGTTTCTGCATTCTGTAGCTTATTAGTAAATTGCATGTAGAGGGATCTAAAAGTAATTGCCCTTCTCCTGTAACTTCAGCAGCCAGCAGAAATCACAAAGAATTACCTTATTTACTTCTTAAGTGATTCCCAGTGGCCATTTGTCAATACAAGAAAGAAAAAAAAATCGTACAGTAACCAAATATTCTTCTGCTTGCAAATGATATGTGAGGGTCGGGAGAAATCTTGAGTGGAAAAGGCTGTTAAACAGCTGCCGACTAACTGTATGTAAATATCCCCCTGTGGGTAATAGCTTAATTTTGATCATTGTTCAAAAGAGCAGGCATTTTAAATTATTAATAGGTGTCAGCTACAAAAGAATGTTTAACTGGAAACTTACAAGAAGAGAGCGTGATCTGTACAAATGACACCGTGTCTTTAACCACCCTGGTGTGTGAGAAAGGAGGGAGGAAAGGAAAGAATAAAAGACACAATGAGCAAAAAGTCAGCCTCATTTTTCCCTCAGACTGGGGTTTTGTGGCTTGTGGGTGGTGCTAAATTACCACCATGGAAGCTGGCCTGATCTTCATTCATTCCTTACTAACCTTGGTATACGTAGGTTTCTTTTGTTTTTAAAGAAAGTCGATTCCAACTAAGCTAAAGCTCAAGGCTTCAGGAAGCGCCAGGCTGTAATGCAAGCTTTCTGCCTTCACTGTGATGAAAACTTGTCCACTTCCAAATGCAAGGCCTGGACACCTTTCATTTTGAGCAGCCCTGACATGGTTCTGCTCAAGCAAACTGAAGATCCCGTTTCAAATGATTCATTTGATAGAAACATCAGGATCGCTGATGCATGCATTGGCCTCTATGATCCCTCTTCCAAAAACACAGACAGCAGATCAGGAGATTGTTGAGTTAACAAGAAAGAAGAAATAGCCAGTTTTTCTGTTTCCTTTCCTTGGTTTTTCTGGCAATGCTAGCTTCTGGCATTTTTGGTAACCCATGAGGTTCCCTGGTAACTCAGATGGTAAAAGAATCTGCCTGCAATGCAGGAGACCTGGGTTCAGTCCCTGGGTCAAGGAGATTCCCTGGAGAAGGAAATGGCAACCCACTCCAGTATTCTTGCCTGGGAAATCCCACGGACAGAGGAGGCTTGTGGGCTACAGTCCATGGGATTTCAAAGAGTGAGACAGATTGAGCGGCTAACACTCTCACTTCCTTTGAGTATTAGAGATTGAAATAAGGCAAAAGATAGGATACAAAGGATTATGGAAAAGTTCAGGTGAGTATACTGCTACAATCTGCCAGGAGAAGAACCTCAGTTCTAGTATTTCTGCCTTCTGTGTCCCTTCTTCCCTCTCCATATCTGTAGGACGAAGAGTCAGTATGCCCAATAACTAACAGCCACCAAGAGATGAAGGACAAAATCACAAGGAAACTGATAACCGAAGACGGCAAAATCTCTGCCCTAGTCTACTCACCTCGGGGACAGCAGAGCCAGGACTCGAAACCAGTAAACAAATTCCCAGCTAGGACTTGGGCCCCACCCTCCATCAGTGGAGTCACGGCTCAGCTGCCCTGAATACCAAGGGGCTGGGACAGAGCCTGGAGGAGCCTCACCAGATGCAGAGGGCTGAGGCCCTCAGTGTCCCCAGGGTCACATCCCTGCTACTCCAGGGCTTCCTCTTTTCCTGACTGTCCTCCCATCCTCTCCTTCTCTATAAATCCATTCATCCTGAGGCAATTTGACTGCTCCGACCACCCAGGCCTCCTCTGTCTTCCACGGAGTGTGATGACAGGATTGACGGGCCCTGGGGCCCAGGCTGTCGTCAGCACCACACCACTTAAAGCTCACTGGGTCATCTTGTGGCTCAGTGGAGTCTCCCTCAAAGAGACACGGAGCTCCCCAGGGAAGGAGGGAGATGGCCTGCTTTGCCCCCCACTTTGTGCCAGACCCTGGGCTAAGCTCAAGGCACTCCCACACTCTGGCTGAGGACACATACACCAGTGACTAAGCATCACACCGTGGGAACGAGGCCAGAGTAGGTGTTAGAACCAGAACGGACATGACATCGAAGCTGGGTGACCACTCCAGGCAGAAGGACAAAGAACACCCGGATTACACTGAGGGATGGAGAAGAGTTCGATGCATGGACGGCCAGGTGGGGAGAATGTTCCTGTAGAGCCGTGTCTTCATCTCTGATGAACTGTTGCCCTCTCCTCCCCAGCACACATGGAGACTGCCCGGAACAAGTTTGGATGCACATAACTTCTTGTTGAATTTTCTTCCAGCTGGCTGTGTCAGGCAACTTTAAGAGCCTTAGGTCAAGTGCTAGGAGTACCTTAGCATCCTATGCTGGATTTTCTCCTAGAAACATGATCACTGAAGCAAACATTAATTGATCTGGTGTATCTGTTTTGGTCATGATATTTGAATGGTTGTCATAAACTAACAGCGAGAGCTGGAATTTACACAGTCGCACAAAGCGCCAAGCACAATGCCTGGTGCATTATGTGCCCCAACTCACGTTACCTTAGTAATAATAATTTTGATACTGTAATAACTCCCATTTTACAGATGAGGACGATGAGGCTTAGCAAGCTTAGATAATTTGTTCAAGGTTGCAGAGCCAGGATAAAGCATTACGTGGTCTGATGTTTGCACTGGAGGTCTTGGCTTTGTGCTTCCTGGCATGGGATTAGTGTGGCCTTTTGGATGCCTTATTGTTTAGCCATTGTTTACCTACAGCCTTCTGTGCTCAGTGTGGTGAAGGGTGCACAGGTGACAGACAGTACTTTTGCTGGGGAACTTCGTTGATTCAATTAATCTCCAGGGTGGGCCAGGTGGTGCTGGGCACTGGATTATCAGAAGAAAAGACAGGCATCTGCTCTCCAGAAGCTTAGCAAAAAGCAATGAAACACGCTGTGGTCCTGCAGTGAGTGAATTGTCCATTTAAGGGCTTCATAGGATAAGGAAGGGGAATCATGGTGGTCTTCTTGAGAAAGATTCACCTTGGAGGATGACTGGATGAACCATGTGGGCAAAAGCTCAAGGAAGAGAATCAATACATGAAAGACCATGGTTGCAAGTGGTCAGGGACAAGGCTCATGCCAGGAGTGGGGCTGGAGTAAAAAGACAAACTGTGGCCAAGAAAGTTCTGATCAGGAGGGCTGGGTTTTATTTTATAAGTGTGGGAGGGCTTTGGCTGAGCTTTTTCTTTAGTAAACGCATACCAACACTATCCAATCTGGATTTTTCTGTTTGTTCTTCATTTGATTGTCTTTAGCAGCAAAGGTTCTCAGACTTCACTTGCATTCTGTACTGGGGTGATTTTGCTAGAACATGGCTCTCAAAGCATGGTCCCTGCACTGGCCAGCAACCTGTGTTTGAAGGAGCCCTTGAGATGTTTCTGAGTAACAACCTGAAGTTGGAGACTCATTAGTCTAGATCAATCAAGGATCGTCTCAGACATTATCTTCCCTGAGGTATGGATTCCTTAGCCAAATCAAGTTTGACTCACAAGGGAGAAAGGGAGAATGGCTGTTATGTAGGCAACCACAAGGATCAACTTTATCATTGGTAAGGACATCAGAAAAAGATGGACATGCAAGAGTATAATGGATGTCACAGTTTTTGAGGTCATTTTTTTAAAAATGTACTGAGTAGGTACTCTGTGCCAAGTACCTTATAAACATGGAAGAACTCTTCTAGGCATTCTTTAAAAAAATAATAATTCAACATTTATTCCCCTTTCTTTCAATGACAGTACCCAAACTTTCCTCCGGGGACCTGCCTAGACCCAGTTCAAGTATCAGCTGGAACTATCTCTAACCCCAGCTCCACAGTGGACCTGTGACCAATCAGAACACAGCATCATCTTACCATGGTGATTGGTCAGGGTAGGCGTGACTCAAGCCAAGGTCCAATGACTGCTCATCCAGTGCTTTTAACTACAGTATGAGAAGTATACTTTTCTTTTTGTGCTCTGCAGCAGTGAAGATAAATCCTAGAGCTTCTGGGAAGCCAAACATGTCCTTTGAGAATGAAGCCAAGGAGAACTGAGCAACAGAGAGAGTGATTGGCTGATGATGTTGTTGGCAACCCTGAACAGGACCCTTCCTGAAGCATGGTTCATCCTCAGACTTTTCAGTTATGTGAGCTGATGTATTACTTGTTTTGCTTTAGCTGGTTTGCATTTTGTTTGTGACCACTGCAAATAAAATAGTCTTAATACACTAGTGCCAGAAGGGCCACAGCCCAGAGGAGACTGAGATCTTGGGGAAGTGAGCATTTAAGTTTATACTCAGAGCAAGAAGGATGAGGAAGAAATTAACCTGCTGTGCAGGCCCAATAAGATAACACAGCTGTGATAATGGAAATGCACCATGCCTTTCCAGCTCAGAAAAAATAATGTCCTTTGGACTGAAAGGGAGAGCTGAGGATTCCGGAGAGAGAAGAAGAACCTACCTGACAGTTTTTAATTCAAGAACCCCTGGCCATTGGGCAAAAGAGAACTTGAACATGGGGTCACTCATCCTTGGCTGAAGATATGGAAGGAGTCAAGGAATAAGGAAGAAGTAAAGATGCTGATTGCCTTGATGCAGGCCCATGAATTTCCCGTACTCTAAGCCCTGGCAGCTAGTCCAGTGCCAAATAGAGAGCAGGCCCTTGACAAAATTCAAGAGATGAGTGAAGACGGGCAAGGCTACTTCAGTTTTCAAAAATAAGATGAGGGCAACATTCAAAGCCTGGGCCAGATGTTGTTTCTGCCCAGTCATCTAGCAGCAACAGGGATGGTTTTCAAGAAAAGATAGTCTGGGAACCAATGTTGATTTGATTCCTAAAATCAGGGTAATCATTTAATAATGAATCCTTCTGAAGCACTCTGCTTTTCTTCCCCCCCCCCCTCCCTTTTTTTTTCTGATGGTGTTTGTAATTATTAGATGGCTAGATCAGGGAAATGCAATTGAGCACAGTGTATTTGAGTTTCCACGTGGTGTGTAATAAAGTTTTTATGATATCCTTTTAGGTAACATGAAAAACTCTAGCTAAGGTAATAACACAGTCAGGAAGATGGACTTGTAACCACTTCAAGAACCGCGCCCAGGGCTTGCTGATTAATTCATTCCTGTTCAGCTTGTCACTTCAGGAGCTCTCCAGGGCCTTGAGATAAGGTTTTTGTCCTTGACTCTCTCCTGCTAAAACAAATTTTGTGAATACTTGAATGAAGGCATAGAAAGCTCCTTATCAAATCTGTAGATGCCACCGAACCGGGAGGGGATGACAAACGAGTTAGACGGGAGAATTCCTATCCAGAAAGCTCTCTGTGGGTTATGGTGGCGCAATGCAACTTACAAGGCAAAAAACATAATGGGCCAAGTAAGCTTCCCCCAAGAAGCTCTCCTGTGTCAGCACAGGATAAGAGAGGTCTGTCTTGAAAGCAGCCTGAGTGGTCTCCAGCCCCTCCCTAAGGATCCATATTGTGCTCTAGCCCTCATTGGAGAGAGCAATTTAGGGCTGCATTAATAGGAGTAGAATGTGTAGAATAAAGAAGGTCAAAGTCTCAGATTCAAGGCTTTCCTAGTCAGGCCTCGCCTGAGTCTTATATTCAGTTCTCAACACCGAGATTGAGGATGAAAACGGATAAACTTGATCAGGTTCAAACCTCATGATGAGTGTGTTGTGTTGTGCTTAGTTGCACAGTCATGTCCGACTCTGCGACTCCATGGACTGTAGCCCACCAGGCTCCTCTATTCATGGGGATTCTTAGGCAAGAATACTGGGGTGGTCTGACATGCCCTTCTCCAGGGGATCTTCCCAACCCAGGGATCAAACCCAGGTCTACCGCATTGCAGATGGATTCTTTACCATCTGAGCCACCAGGGAAGCATAAGAGTATAATGGAGTATAAATATTCAGCCTGAAAAAAATTCAGAGAGTGAATATTCCACACGTTTAACTCCTTAGTTCAGTTCAGTTCAGTCGCGCAGTCGTGTCCGACTCTTTGCGACCCCATGAATCGCAGTACGCCAGGCCTCCCTGTCCATCACCAACTCCCGGAGTTCACTCAGACTCACGTCCATTGAGTCTGTGATGCCATCCAGCCATCTCATCCTCGGTCATCCCCTTCTCCTCCTGCCCCCAATCCCTCCCAGCATCAGGGTCTTTTCCAATGAGTCAACTCTTCGCATAAGGTGCCCAAAGTACTGGAGCTTCAGTTTTAGCACCTTACCTTTGACGAGGGGTATCTCCTCAACTCCTTAAGGGGTTGCCAACTGAAAGAGAGTAGACACGATGTCTGCTGTTTAAAGGTTGGAATTAGCAGCAATAAGCAGAGACCCTCTGCATATTGAGTCCTTCCCTACACTGAATGAGGGAAAACAGCACAGCTGTCCAAAGTTGAAAATACGGTATTGTTAGGAAGGGAGTTCCCCAGCATAAGAGCCACCTCAGCAGATGCTGTATGTCAGCTTAGAGGAGTTTGGGGAAGAAGGCTTTGGAACTGACTGAGCCATGGGAAGTGATGACTCCACCAAGATCTCCACCTCTACACATCTGGATCTCCATGACGACAGGAGGACCGGAGTGGAAGGGGCCAACCATCCTATGGAGGAGGAAGCAAAGTGGAGAAGAAGCAGAGGAAGGCGTCTTGGTGGTCACCGGTGACCTTGGAGAGAGCAGCAGGCCACCTTTCTTTCCTGCTTCTCCAATTATCTCTTGTCTCCACCATGATATGGAAAAGCACTTCCAAAATTAAACCTTCATTGAGAGCACACATTAATAACACACCAAGGACACATAAATTACACCTGCGAGTCATATCCCACTGCAGACGAGTACACTGATTAATGTCACATTCCAACAATATCAAGAGCACACCATAATTAAGCTACCACTGGAGCCTTGAAAAGTGGTCCTACATCAATATGGACACACATAACAATCAAGATGACTAAAACTGAAAAATCTCCCAGTTTGGCGTCATATCATTGTATTGGAGGATTTAAAGTGTGGGTTCTGGAGTCAAGCTGCTCTGGATTTTAATTCTGGTCCTACCATACACCAGCTGTGAAACCTTGAGCAAGTTGCCCAACCACACTGAGCCTCAGTTTCCTGATCAGTAGAAGGGGACATTTATGTGAGGGTTCTTGGCAATGTTAGTTCAAAGAATGCTTGCAAAATGCTTTGCACAGCCCATGCACCCAGAGTACGACTCTCAGGGACATGAGTTCCTGTCCCTGAACATGGGTTCATGTCAAAAATCATCCTCTGATCCCATCCGTGAGCCTCACACTTGTCACGTAGTTCTTAGTTCAAGTGGGCATTTCCAGTTATTTTTAAACTGCAATGTGTTTGCTGTTTTGACATCATGATTACAGTACTCATTCGTGGCTGACCAGGCAAAACTCTCCCACCTAAAGTGCGAGGATTTTCATCTGTTTTGATTCACGCTCTTAGTCTGAGAGAATGACTAAGAATCAGTGTCCCACGTTCAACAAGTCAATCACCGGAATATGTCTGGTTCACGATGACTTGGTGAGGTGGTTGTGGGAAGAAGGAAAAATACTGGCCTGGGTGTTGGCAGACTGTCAGGACTCCGAGCTCCTCTTGAGATGGAGCTTCAGGCAGTTCTCTCATCTTGACACGTAATGGCATCCTCTGACTCCCAGGACAGCCCTCTAGACAGCATCAGCACCCTGTTGAGGAGAGTCACATTTTATTGAAAATATTTCCATCCATTCCTCTGTGCATATACGCAGGCAGATACCCTAGCAGACAAGCTCTGTAGTTTATGGACACTTTCATTCACTTTTCCCTTTTGACTTACCATTCTCTTTCCAATTCCTCTCTTTTTCTCCCTCTTCCTAACTTCACCCTTCAATCCATCTCTCCAATCCTCAGGCAACCAGTGTTAATAATCTGAAGTGTGTCCCCCCACCTTCCTCAACATTCATATGAAAGTGAAAGTGTTAGTAGCCCAGTTTTGTCCGACTCTTTGTCACTTCCTGAATTGTAGCCCACCAGGCTCCTCTGTCCATGGGATTCTCCAGGCAAGAATACTGAAGTGGGTTTCCATTCCCTTCTCCAGGGGATCTTCCCAACTCAGGGATCGAACCCAGGTTTCCTGCATTGGCAGGTGGGTCCTTTACCATCTGAACCACTCAGGGAGCCAGCTTACATAATTATATATAAATATTCATTCTGTTACTCTTGACTTTACAACTGGGATCATATTCCACATGCTTCTCTGCATTTGAAGTCCCTTCCAGTAGACTGCTACATGATTTTTTAAAATATGTTATTTATTTTTTTATGACTGCCCTGGGTCTCTGCTGCTGCCCGGGCTTTCCTTTTTTCTAGTTGGGATAAGTGGGCTCCTCATTGCGGTGGCTTCTCTTGTGGAGCACGGGCTCTAGGGCGCAGGCTCAGAGTTGTAGCATGCAGGCTTAGTTAGGTGGCATGGGGGATCTTAGTTCCCAGACCAGGGATCGAACCTGTGTCCCCTGCATCAGCAAGCAAATTCTTAGCCACTCGTACATGGTTTTGTCACTGCATGCTGTTTGGAAAGGCGGCCTCACATTCCGCCCTGGGGGGCAGAGATACAGGAGACCTTCCAGCCGCTTCTCTCCTGCTGGCCACTCCCCTTGCCCTCTCGGGTTCAGATCCACTAGAGACCACAGTGCCATTAGCATCCCTGAAAGCACACAAGCCCTTCGTTTCTTGTGCTCTGATTTTAAAAGACTGTATTTCTCCATCTCTTGATTCAGAGAATAAAACCAAGATATATGGATGGAGGGGTTTTGTCTGGAATCACACAGCTAGTAAGTGTCTGAACATTTCAAAGCAAGCCCGCTGGACACGATAGTGCATACTCTTTATTCTACCAGACACTCGACCCTTCTTCTAACTTCTTACTACCAGAAATAAGATTTTTGCCATCAAATGTAGTCAAGACTTGCCCTGAATCCCCCCACCACCCCCTGAGACAGAGATGGTCAAGTCCCTGGCTCCTGATGACCCTGGGTGGTAAGAATTCAAGGCAGATGAGGGATGCTATGCCAACATGTAGAAAGCACTTAGGGGAGTTTTGCTAAAAATGCTCCATCTGCTCAATAAAAAGGTATTGAATCTCAACAGTACTTCAAACTGGCAGGTGGGAGACTTTGCTCAGCCCTTTCTAAAGGTAGCATAAACAGCCCTGGGCCTCATTCATTTCTATCCTGGAGGATTTGACAGCCAGGCCCAGAGTCCCTGAGCATGTTGTCAAGGGGCTTCAAGGCCCTTGCAACTGGTTGGGGCAGATTAACCAGCAAATTCCATGGCCCTGCTTCTTGCTTGAGTTCCACTGTCCTCATCTGTGGACCCGCGAGAGGAGAGGCTTGCAGAACTGGGCCTGAGGGATCTTGGACTTCAAACCTGCCTCTCACCAGTGAGGAGAGAAAGGTGTGCTTAGTCACTCAGTCGTGTCTGACTCTTTGCGACCCCATGGACTGTAGCCCACCAGGCTCGTCTGTCCATGGGATTCTCCAGGCAAGAACACTGGAGTGGGTTGCCATGCCCTTCTCCAGGGAATCTTTCCAATCCAGGGATTGAATCCAGGTCTCCTACATTTGCAGGAAGATTCTTTACCATCTGAGCCACCAGGGAAGCTCAAGGAGAACAAGGTGCAGAACATCAAAGGGATGTTTCCAAAGTGTCCCTGGTGGCTGCTGATGGCACTAGGGTGCCAGTCCAGGGCTCCTGGCCTCATTGTTCTTTGTTCTCTGCTGTGGTCATTGCAACCCTGGGCCTGTGTGTGCCTGCTTTCTTTTCCCCACTACAAACCTGGATTGGCATGCATGCACAGAGATGAAAATGGCTATTAGGTCCCTGCAGGCTTAGCCTTCCCACCCATTCAGTGACTTTGGGAGAATTATTTAACCTCCGTGGGTTAATAACAATAACCAGTCCACTAGTGTTCTGGGGATTCCACAAGACAATGGCTTGAGAAAGCCTGACAGGAAACTGACCACATAGTACGCACTCAGTAAATGTGGGTTGCGTCTTTGGGTTCCCACTCGCTTCCTTGAATTCTTGCAAAACCTCCCTGAAATTCCCAAAGTCTCCAATACAGCTTAGTTTCCCCCCAAACAATAGCTCTCTTGACGTATGTGGAGATGCGGGCCGCTCTGTGAAGCGCTTCCAAACCCTCTTTTGCAGGCTTTCATCCGCTGAACCCCTGAGGGATTGCTGGCCTGCACTTAACTTCTCCAGAAGCAAGACTCTGCTGATCGTTTTCTGGTGAGCAGCTATGAACTTGTCAAGAAACCAGCCAGGAGGGAGGTGGTGAAGGGCCGGGAGCGAGGCCGGCAGGTGTGCAGCAGGCGAAGAGGGCTGGCGCCATCCATCTTAATTCCTTGCTCCGTGTCCAAGTGTAAAGGGATTTGTGTCTACAAGGCTGTCTTCGCTAACGTCAGGGAAGAGCAGAAGTCATTTAATTTGAAATTTTTACGTCTGCCACAGGGGAAGATTCTGGGGGCAATTAGGGATATTGTAATTTCTTATTAAGGTCAAAAAGAAATTACAGGTAGAGCCCACGAGTCACATGCCAACACAGTAAAAAATGGAATTTCTGGGTGACTTGGTGTGGGTGAGTCTCTGTGCCCCCCTGCCCATGATGATTTAGGTTGAAGGGAGGGTGAGGGGTGTAGGCCACCTCCCTCCTGCCTCTGAAATACTCACCTTTTTGGAAACTCAATAAAATTAATTCCAAGCTCAGGTTATTAATTCATCGTGGAGTGTGAATAATTCATTGTGGCAGGAGCTGTGTCACATTTTCACATTTTGGAGTGCACGCCCTCCCCTGCACTCGCGGTGGGAGAAATGGTTCCCCCTCTTACCTGCCCAAGTGCAGACAGGACCAAGCAGTCAGTGGTCTACTCTCCAAGGACATTAAAGCCACAGTTGCAGCCCAACGCCTACCCCAAATCCCGTAGCCAGAGTGTAGGCAGCTGCACTGACCCAAGGCGACCTACGGAAGTCAGGATGCTTCTTAAGGACCAGGGGGACTTGCTCGCCATGTTTATGAGTGCACCAGGATGTGAAAGGAGTTCCTGTCGTGACCAAGTGCCACTGCTGATTACAGTTTGGTCCTCCGAGAGGTTCTCCGATGGACTGCCCATCAATTATGCATTTCCCCAACACACCTGGCAGGCTGGCTTCTCATGTTAGGGACATTTCCTATCTGATCACCTCTGAGCAGGCGTCCCCCCACAGCTCCTGGGAAAGAGATAAAAGATGAGGCCCTGCTGGTCTATAGTCTCTAGGGAGGCTGGTGCCGAGGCTAAGTGGGACACGGGAGGGGTAAGCTGGTTTAGAACTTCTCTCTGGAACATGAATGGGGGTCAGGGACCATGCTCTGTTGAACCAGTGTGTCTCTGGGGCTCAGCAGTGCTTTCCACACATGTTCTCACTGAACTGTGCACTTACAAAGGACCCTGGAATGCAGATGTGTGAACGGAACTCCTCTTGTGATAGATGAGGAACTATAGGTGGGGCTCAGGGAAAGGGTAGGTTTTCCTGGCTGGTTCTGGCTGCACTTGAACAAGGAGGATGTTCACCCCAACTCTGCTCATTTGTTAATCGTGGTCTGATTCAGAGCCAGACCCAGCGCTGAGGATAAGGATCCTGGAGATGACTCAGACCCAGTTCTTGTGCTAAAGGAGCTTCTGCTCTTGAGTTGGAGGAAGACACCCAATAAGGTCTCTGTGGTGACAGGCTTGTGACGAGGGATGAAGAAGACCTGTGAGGAGCGTGGTTCTCTGTTCATGAGTTCATCTCGCTCTCTTTCGTTGAGCTTCAGCCACAATGAGAGTTGGGTGCCTGTCCCCTGCACAGGCTGCACAGTGTGTCTGCTCCTAAGCTGTGGACATGTCTGGCTCTTTCCATCCTCTCATCCTCTCATCTAAACAAGCTTCTACTTGACTTCTGTCCTCCAGGGCACCCATCACAATTTGTAACAGATTCTTACTCATGCTCTCTATCACCAGGCTGCAAGTTCCCTGAGGAGCTCACAGCACATCTGATTCATGTGTCATGGAGGCCTATCACGTCTGTCGATGAAGGCAATCCATAAACAGTCCATACTAAGAGTAGAAAGTAGCTTTACCTGCACAAAACTGAGGACTATAGCCTGGAAAATAACTCTCAGGAACTGCTCCAGAGAAGCGGAGTTTTCAACACAGTTTTATGTCCTGTCAGAACAAAGAACATCAAACAAGTCAAGGATGCATTCCTTCAAGGCTTCAAGAGAAACAGATGAGCACTTCCCCAGCAAGTCAGTATGGCCTGGGCACCTGGGAAGGGAGTCTTACCATCAGAGGAGGACTAGAACTGCTGTCCCAGGAAGGGAAGCATTTAATCTTTATTTTCAACATGAACATTCTTTACTTCTGGTCACTGCACCTCTTTTTAAAATTGTTAAAGCAGATGTGCCATGTATGTTTGACAGCCCACAAAGAGGCTGTTTTAGTTAGCATAAAATTCAAGTTAACGCGTATATAAGCCAGAATGACATTCTCATACCTCGATATGTGAAGATTTCTTTGATCACATGGCACAGTTACATCATAATAAATACTGAACGAAAGAATAACTGAACATGAGGTGGGTGCCAAGAAAAGCCAACGGAAATATAAAATCAAGCAGCCCTAGGAGGTCTGAGGGGAGAGTACTGTGTCCACCTGGGGGATCAGGGATGGCTCCATGGAGGAGGGGGCACGGGAGCTTTGGGGACTGTCAGGCTATAGCAGAGAGTTTTTTGTTTTGTTTTGTTTTAATTTGAAAAATAGACTGTTTAAACAAGCAGTATTTTATGACATCCTATATGGCATAATTGATTACAGCCAAGTTCATGAATACAAATAAATAGGATTTTCCCTCATCTCTCTTTCATTTTCTGTTCAGAGAAATCAGGAGATGGGAGCATTATGCTCAGAAACCAAGGAACTCCTCCATCAGTTCAGTTCAGTTCAGTCGCTCAGTCGTGTCCGACTCTTTGCGACCCCATGCATCGCAGCACGCCAGGCCTCCCTGTCCATCACCAACTCCTGGATTTCACTCAGACTCACGTCCATTGAGTCTGTGATGCCATCCAGCCATCTCATCCTCGGTCGTCCCCTTTTCCTCCTGCCCCCAATCCCTCCCAGCATCAGGGTCTTTTCCAATGACTCAACTCTTCGCATGAGGTGGCCAAAGTACTGGAGCTTCAGCTTTAGCATCATTCCTTCCAAAGAAATCCCAGGGTTGATCTCCTTCAAAATGGACTGGTTGGATCTCCTTGCAGTCCAAGCCATAGGCTCCAGCTGAGTCCAGGCTCCTAGCGCATTCGCCTCTTAACACATATACGGTCTCATGTGCAAAGACCTTTATGAAAAAAATATTCAGAGCAGTTTTTCTGTAGGAAATCACAGAAGCATTGCAAGGTATCCTCCTGCCTCATTTAGAAGTTTGAAGATGACTTATTAATTCACAACTGGGGAAAGAGTCCTGCAACCAGGCTGTTTGTACATTAGCTGAGTGTCAGAAAACTTGGGAAACATCGTAGTGATGAGTAGATTTCCAGTTGTGCCTGGAATCTTAGTGTGAGTTGCTGGGAGAAGGCTTGGGAAAGAAGAATAGATGACCACACGCTATGGCAGACCTTAGCCCTATACCACACCCCTCTCTCCTCTTTTGAAAGAACATCTTTCCAAATAGCGTAATACTGGATCTTGCCAAATATTTGGTCAGCCTCTTTTCTCTGGGCAGTGCTGATGGGGAACAACATATGCTTGGCCTTCTGCCTTGCTCGCATATACACACCCCAACACACATCCACATCACACCCATTCATCTCTTTGACAGCAAGGGGAGAGACGCGGCCTGATGCTTCTGGGGCTCAATATGCAAATGTGTAGCTAGCAGCTTAGCAGTTCTGGCCCTGCAGTCTCACAGAGAGGGGCTGGGATGATCACAGAGAGCGTGCGTGGGGAAGGAGAGCCCATTGCCTACTGGTGGCAGTGTACTGATGGCGTGTGTGTCTGCTGGAATAGGTTGGTTGTTTCACCCCTTAGCACTTGTCAGGAATGAGAAGTGATCTCGGGAAGAAGGACTGGCTTTGTATCCAATCCCAGCTCTATTACATACCTTGTGAATTTCTGAACCTCAGTATCTTCACCTATAGAAAGTCAACTCCTTAAAAGGATGGCTGTGACTTCCAGAAATTGGTGTAAAAAAATCTATCAACTGCCCCATCTCAGAAATCAAATGAGATTGGTCAAAATCAGAGGAGGGGTCAAGGGGCATGGAAAACATGGAAACCAACAACATAGGGAAACAACCAGTCAGTCTAGTTAAGAAAAGTAAAAGAGACAAAACAATACTGAAAATTAGGGTTGGGGAAAGGAATGGGACCCTTGGTATTGTATGGACAGCACTCTAAAACAACTACAAGGAGGTATGTACCAACTGTGTGAAATATGTTGAAGTCACAATCAAATGTGTGCTTTTCTGTGAAAATATAAAGTTAACTTTAAAAATGAAAATTTCATCAGGGAAAAACCCTTGGAAAAAGTGAACAGAAGTCAATGAATTATACTTCTAACCAGTTTGCAACCACATAATAAAAGTAACAGGCTAAATTAGTTTCACAGGCTGTTTTTTTTTTTTTCTGAAAAATTCAAGGAATAAGTCATTACCAAGCTATATAAAGTGTTTTAGAATGCTAAAAATAAAGATGAAGCAATACCCAGTTCATCTTTTAAGCTAGAATACTCCTAAATAACCCTGTTCGACAAAGATAATATACAAAAAAAAAATCTCAAATCTACAAAATAGTATTACCAGTGAATTTACATGTAAAGATTTTAAATAAAGTATGCATGTATATCAAATTTCAGAAATATATTAAAAGGATAATGCACCATGATTATGTAGATATAATCTGGTATGGTAACTTTAAAAATCAATCAACACAATTTATCAAGTTAAAAATAATAAAACATAATTGCACCTTTACTGTCTTGTTAAAATACATTTATATAAAAATTTTGAAAATAAAAATTACTAAATTGAACTTCATCAAAACAAACCAAAAAAGAGAAATAAAAACCTATTACTCTTTAGAAAACAGCACTGAGATAATGGAAAGATGAACTACAGATGGATTGCAAGTCCTGCATCTGATAAGGATGTATATACAGTATATATATGTGTGTGTGTGTGTATATGTATACAGTGTGTGTATATATATGTATGTTTATACATATAGTGAAAGTTGTTCAGTCATGTCCGACTCTTTGCGACCCCATAGTCCATGGAATTCTCCAAGCCAGAATACTGGAGTGGGTAGCCTTTCCCTTCTCCAGGATATATCTATATATATCTATATTTCTTTTTTTTTTAACTCTTACAGCTCAATGAGAAGGTAAACAACACTGTTAAAAAAAAAAGAAGGTAAAATATTTGAACAGACTTCTCACCAAAGAAGATACACAAATATCCAATAAGCGCATGAAAAAACAGGCTCACCCACCACCATTAGTATTAAGGAAATACAAATTAAAATCAAAGTGAGCTATCATAGTTTGGAGAAGGGAATGGCAACCCACTCCAGTATTCTTGCCTGGAGAATCCCAGGGACGGAGGAGACTGGCGGGCTACAGTCCATGGGGCCGCAAAGAGTCGGACACGACTGGGTGACCGACCACACACACGTGCACGAGATATCGCTTCACATCCACCGCTGCTGCTGCTATGCTGCTGCTGCTAAGTCGCTTCAGTCGTGTCCGACTCTTAGCGACCCCATGGACTGCAGCCTTCCAGGCTCCTCACATCCATGAGCGTGACTCTAATCAAAAAGACCGGCAATGCCAAATGTTGAGAAGAATATAGAGAAACTGGAAGCTTCTTAGATTGTCAGAATATAAAATGGTACAGTGTGATAGTTTCCTAATCAAGTCAGACACCACCACACAGATCAACAATTCTGCTCCTGAATATTGCCCTAAATGACATGGAAACATATTTCCCAACAAAGACTTGTACAAGACTGTTCATAGCAATGTGACTTATAATAGCTCAAAACTGGAAACAACTTAAAAGCCCATCAACCAGCCAAGGGATACACACACTAACACATCCAGACAGAGAATACTGCCAACAATAAAAAAAAAGAATGAGTGCTTGACACACGTGGCAACACAGGGGGCCTCAGAAGTGCTATGCTAAGTGAAAGACGTCAGATACCACATACTATGGACTATATGTCACGGGATGCCGTTTACATGAAATTTCTCGAAAAGAGACTGAAAGCAGATCAGCATTTGCCTGGGGCTTGGGGAGAGAGCGAGGCTGGCTGCAGATGGACATTAGAGAGATTCTGGGGGTGATGGAAGTGTTCTTGAACTTGAGTGTAGGAATACATTCCCAGTTGTAAAAAATTCCTCATCAAACTATACACTTAAAACGAATGGCTTCTGTTTCATGTAAATTATATTCCAACACTTCTGTTTCTAAAAGTTTCTGAAAGGACAGAGAGCAAACTGATGAGTCGTTACCTCTGAGTGACACAATCAAAGACAATGTGTTTGTTTTGTTCTTGGGTGACTTCTCCTTTCTCCTCTAATTAAGCATATGTGAAAGTGAAATTCACTCAGTGGTGTTTGACTCCCTGAGACCCCATGGACTGTAGCCTGCCAGACTCCTCTCGCCATGGAATTCTCCAGGCAAGAACACCAGAGTGAGCAGCCATTCTCTTCTCTAGGAGATCATCCCGACCTAGGGATCGAACTTGGGTCTCTTGCATTGCAAGCAGATTCTTTACCGTCTGAGCTACCAGGGAAGCCCAATCATATATTACATTCATAATGTCAAAAATTTCTCCACCAAGAATATTGTTCTTTGAACAGCTATGGAATGGGTGCTTGATAAATAAAATGTTTCCTCTATGTTCAAAAATCCCTCTTCTTAGGGCCATGCACCATCTAGCCCTGCTCTGACCTTCCTACATATTCCAGGGCAGTGGCAGAGCCTCATGTCCACTTGGCTGAGACCTGAATCAGCACCCACACAAGGGCAGCTCCCCCTTACCATCTAGTCTGTGGGAGGCTTTATCACCGCTTTTAACAGGCTCACCTGCCACCCGGCTTTCTTCCCTAGTGATTCCTGGGTTCCCACTGCTCCTTCCCTAGCCTGGGTCCTAACAGTGCTGCTGTGAGAGCAGAATTGTTTGTCCCGAAATAGCTACAATGTCACAGCAAATAGAGGCTTATGGATTCGGCAGGTGGAGTGCTGTCTGTGCAGCTGCAAACCAAAAGACATTGCCAGCATCTTCGGCTGGGACAGAGGCCTGGAACGAGGGGCATTTAGGTGCTGCTGGCAAATCCCAAAGTGTGGGCTCTGGAGTCAGGCAGCCCTGCTGCTTGTGTGACCAGGCCCTGCACATCTCTGAGCCACTGTGTCTTCTTGGTCTTGCCAGGTTTTTGCAAAGATAATTTTAGAAAAAGGAAAGTGCCTTGTCTATTGCAACGTGCCACCCCAATTGCGAGTGACTGCTGCTGTAATCATTCCTGGCACTACAAGAAGTGCTGGGAATCAGATTCTAGCTCAGGTTGGGCATAATCCACCCTAAATTTGTTCAGGAAAAGAGATCTCCTGTGATGTAGCATATTTGAAGTTGCTGGGGAGCAGGATGGAAGCGTCCAAGAGGAAGGTTCTCTAGCCAGAGGGAATATCATCAAAATCTTAAAATTGAGACAGGATGAAATATTATGGACTGGACATATCTTCCTGCTCTGCACAAGCAGAAAAATGGAGCAGATACATGAAACAGTTCTTCCCAAACGTGGGGCAACAGGCAGCACAGGACTGTGATCTCTGAGAGAATACATCAGGGGAGTCCTACAGTCTTCTCAGCTTTCTACCTGTGGTCACCTCAGCTTTCTGCCTAGAGGCAAGTTCTGGCCACAACATAGGGAGGAGAGGTCCAACAGGACTCACAGTCTTGCTGAATTAAGGGGTGGAGAAGGAAGTTTGGGAAGGCTGACATGGCTGGAAGTTGCAGGACATATTTCTGAAACAGAGTGAAAGAGCTCCAGAAATCTGAAGAGGAGTCTCCATGGGTCTTAGTAAGTATGGGGCCTTACTGCATAGCGTGAAATTCCACAAAATCATGTAAACAGTGAACAGGGGATTGGAAGCTGTATAATTCCCAGTATTTACACAGGGCAGCGTGATGTTTGAAGACTGAGAACAACAACGATGCGTCCTCAGCAGTCACATGGACTTTCAGTAGAATCTCAGAGGGGTCACGTCTGACTATTCAGGCTGAAGTATCCCTACAGTGAAGGCTACTCCAGATCTGCCCTAGCAAATCTCCAAAATAGACTGAACGTGATCAAACAATCTGTAAGTAGCTTAGCCACTCTCCAGGACAAAACCCAACTACCTTTAAAGGAAGACGACAAGATCCAGACACTCAACAACATAAACTTCACCATGTCCATCATCCACTAAAACTCACCAGATGCACCAAGAAGCAGGGAGAGGAAGACTATGAAAAAGGAAAAGCCTGTCAATACAAAAGGGATGAGAAATAGCAGAGGTGGTGAAAGTTGCAGACAAGGATGTTAAAATGATTCTCATGTTCAAGCATTTAAAGGGAAATAGGAACAGAACCAGGAGAGAAGCAGAAGTCATAAAGAAGGAGCAAAGGGAACTTCTAGAGATTAAAAAAATACAACATCTGAAACGTATATTCCACCAGAGGAGATTGACAACAGATCAGATGCTGTAGGAGAGAGATCAGTGAACCTGAAGACTTAGCAAACGAATTTATCCATGGTGAAGCACAGATATTCAAAAATAGCAGAACCTTGGTATGCTGTGAGATAATATCAGACCGCCAAACATAACCATAAAAGGATGGGAGGCAAAACAATATTTGGCAAAAAAAAAATGGCTGAACATTTCCAAATTTGAGGACGTTTATAAACCCACAGACCCAAAAAAAGCTCAGCAAACCCTAGGCAAGAAAATACAAAGAAAACCAAACAACAATACATTATAATCAAATTGCTGACAGAACTGCAAAGCAGCTGGAGGTGGTGGGGCGGGGGGCATGTTATACACAGAAGAACAAAAATTTGCCATCATTTTGGAGGAGTAGGTAGAGAGAATCCCATGGACAGAAGAGCCTGGTGGGCTGCAGTCCATAGAGTCGTGGAGTTGGATACTACTGAGCACGCAGGTTCACAGGAAGAGAGAGGCTGGAGAGATGTGCAAGACCAGATCATACCAGTTCGGAGAGCCTCGAACCTTGTTCAGTAAACAGTGGGAAGCCAGAGAGGGCTTACTGTGGGGGATGACACCTTCAGATCTGGGCTCAGGGAAGAGCACTCTGGCTCATCGCAAGAACTGTCAGCAAGCCTAGAGGAGGTGTTTGAGGAATGGGGAGTGACAATGAGGAAAGACACAGGCCACCAGCGCAAGAGGTGTTTAGAGCGTGAGGTCTCCTAGGTGTGGGTGTGATCCTGGGCCATGGGAGGTAGATCCTTGGAAATAAGAACACAGAGAAAGAGCAGGTTTGGGGGAGGATTCGAGTTCAATGTTGGGTAGAACCTGTTGGAGGTGCCATGATGACATCTCTGGGAGAGTGGGAAGACAAATTCCAGATGTGGGCTTTGCTGAGATGGCAGAGATTGGGGTTTCTCCAATTAAAGTGCATTTGCTTTGCTCTGTCACCTGGAGACCTTGTTGAAATAAAGATTCTGACTTAGTAGGTGTCTTGGTGTCTTGTAGGAACCGGTGTTTCTAAAGAGTGTCCTTGATAGTGATAGTTTGGAGACTGTACTTTTAGAAGCAAGAATGTAGAACACAGCCATGTATGAGAAATTTTTTAGTTATTAATTTTTTTCTTGTTCTCATCCCAAGTCTGTATTTGCAGAAGCAGTGATGCTCCCTCTAAAGAAAGCAAATAGAAAAAAAAAGAAAAACCTCCATCCTCTCTATTGGCCACCGCCATCCCCTGGAAGACACAGATCAGGGAACTGGCTGCCTCCAAATTTCCCTGCCTGGCTCACTCGCTCTTAAAATACCCTCAGTCACAGATGCTTCTAGAATGTGAGCTGACCTGGAACACTCTTTGTCAAGGGCAGCAAAGCTTTCAAGTGGTTTCCTGGAACAAGAAAAAGAAAACAAGAGAGAGAAAAGAAGGTTTCTGAAAATGAGACTTAGCAGCTCACACAAGTGGTACCAAACAGAGAGGCTGGATTCCTTGGAGAGAAAGCCGACTACTTTCCTCAGGCACCTCTCTGAACCTTAGTCTTCTCACCTATAACGTGGGGGCTGTAGCAGCCTCCTTTCAGAGTCTTCTGAGGAGGAAGGGGTCCCACGGGTAAACTGGTGGGCCGGGGCGTGTGTACAAACAGCGCTCAGTAAATACAGCCCCTTCCGTTTCCTGGAGCCTGAGCTGCTTCAGAATTGCCTGGTCGGAGGTCGGCTGCACCCAAGCTTCACTCTGGTCCCTTCACTTACTACAGATTACTCCCCACAGATCACCTGTTACAGAGGATTCTCAAACACCTTTCTTAACCTCTCTGGACCATTTATGGAATGAAGATAATGCCAGTCACCTCACTGGCATGCGACAAGGGCTAAACGAGTTTGTGTTTGCAAAGCACCTAGAACAGCCTTCACACCTAACAGGCATGCGATTTGCCTTGGCGGCTTTCTCCAGCTTCCTCTGCTGGACACATTGGGTTGAGAATTCACAACGAGCCCTGTATAGTCCTCCAGTTATTTTTAACAGAGCATAAGTGGCTTGCCATTCTCTCTTCTTACATCTCTCCCATTCCCCCTTTGACAGGCTCCCGCAAGCCCACCTACACAGGGGCTATGAAATTCCAAAGGGTAAACAACCCTCTGCAGAGATTAGCAGATGACAACACTCAGCGGAGGCATTTTCTCACCAGGAGTCCCCCAGGGCACTGCTGCTGTGTCTGGCTGCCGGCCACCCATCTCCCTTCTCTGTGTCTATGCACACCGACCCCTGCCTGGCTGCCTAATAAACTATCCAGTTTCAGAGTCCACCTGTTGAGACCCTCCAAGCCCAAGGCAAAGGAAGTGCCCACTCTGTGAAAAAGGAAATAAAGGTGTGTTTACCAGACACTGGAAGGCACCAAAGCTGACTCCCGGACTCTGGGCACACAGCCAAATGAATCCTCAGCTCTGCAGACAGGAAGGTCAAGCTCTACAAGACATCAAGGGCACAAGTCTCGAGCTGGGAGCTACCTGCCTCGGTGCCACCGTCACTGCCAAATAAGTTCTTATTTCCCCACATAGGCCCCATCTTTCCTGTGCACAGCTGGCCTGGTTGACTCAGATCAATCAGGGAGGGCAGGAAGAGAAAGCCAACCCAAGAGACACCTGGGGAGTCCATGCCAGAACCCTGGCTGCTGCCCCACCCCCAGGGAGGAGGAGGGGAGGGCTGATGAGACCTGCCATGGGCCATCCCATGCATGGCAAAGTGCCTGCTAACTCCCTTTCCAGAATAAGTCATCTGAATTTGGATGCCCACAGGAGCAGCTTTAAGAGAAGACATTGAGTTGCTCTGGGCCTTGGGTATTCCTTTGAACAAACTGACCAACCACCATCCTTGACAGTACTGAACTAAAACAAAACAAAAGAGGTCCCTGGGGTGGGGTGTAGTAACTGGGGAGACTGTGAGGCTGCTGCACTTGAAAGCCACAGAGGACCCAAACATGCTGCCAACTCACACTCACATCCTTCCTGGACCCGTTGACCAAGACATCCAATTCCTCCCCGTAGGCCAGCACGGCACCGGTCCCCCACAGCTGGCCCCTGCCCAGCACTGCCACCTCCACATGAGGACGAGACGGGCTAATGACACGTGACCAGGATGCTCAGGCCCTCTGTCCTGGGAGAGAGTTGTGACTTCCTCCTGGATTTTGGCACCTTGTAACCTCAACCCGTAAGAGGTAGAAGGAGGGCTTTATTGAAGAGCTGGGCCTTGGGGTCTTCTCCCACGCCCAACACATTAGATACACTTATTTATAAATACCTAGAAATGTGCGCATCATATAATGGCCCCAGGGAAAAAGAAATGCCATGTGTGGTCTTTTGGCATCTAGCTATCCCTCCCATCCTGATTTCCTTTTATTTCAGTATAAAAAACCATGCAGAAAAGTGAGCAGAGCTGTGAATGTGCATAAGTGTCACACTCACACAAGCGACCCAGACTCCATTCATTATTAAACAGCTTGATTGAGGTACACTTCACCAGCCAGATAATTTATCCACTTCAAGGGTACAACTCAATGATTTCTGGCATGTTTAGAGGCCTGTAACATCACTATAATCCATTTAAGAAACTTTCATCACCCCGAAAGGAAACACTGAATCCTTTAGGTGTGACCCCTTCCTGGGCCACAGGAAACCACTAATCCACTTTCTCTCTGTAAATTTGCCTGCTCTGAACTTTCACAGGAATGGAATCATACAGCATGTGGGATTTTCTGTTTGGCTTCCTTCTTTTAGCATATTCTCAAGGTTCAGCCGTATTGTAACGTATCAATACTTCATTCCTTTTAATGGCCAAACAGTATTCCTTGGCCTGGATATATCCCATTCTATTTTTCCACTTATCAGCTTCCCATTTGGGTTGTTTTCACACTTTGGCTATTGTGAATTATGCTGCCATGGCTGTGATCAGTTGTACAAGGTTCTTTGTGGGTATATACCTACATTTCTCTTGGTTGTATACCTAAGAGTGGAATTGCTGAGTCATATAGTTTAACTTTGCCAATTTCTTTTTGAGGAACTAGTTCTTTTCTACTATCTAGAGTCTCATGGGCTAGTAACTAAGGCTCTACTGATTCATTCATTGGGCAAGTAGTGACCCAAACAAAGCCCACCTTTCTCAGTTCTGACCCATTTCCAGCTTTCCTGGTGATTCCAAATCCTTGAAATCCTTCCAGCAAATCCACTGCTGGCTGGGTTAGCCTGTTTTTCACTGCTTGTATCCAAAGCTCTCAGTCTGTTGGCCCCTCTCAGACTCAGAGCATGCAGGCAGCTTTGATTAGAGAGTGGCATGACACAGCAGACGGCCCCAACATCATATAATGCTGGGGTGTCCGTGACACCAGATTGCCAAAGACTAGGTGAGGAGCCAGGAACAATCCACCAGGTCCAACTAGAGAGATCCTAGCAAAAAGTCTCGCATGGACCGTGAAGCTCTTATCTGATCCCAGGCACACAATAGACACTTCAGGGGCCTACATCACATCCCCACTTCTGACTCATTCATTCATTCATTCACCCATTCACTTAGTCAACTAGCTTTTATTGAAAGACCTGGTTTTTTGTGACTACTCTCTGAGCTCTGGGTACACAGTAAAGAGGAATCGGTTCTGCTCACAGGAGTCACCATCTCCTAAGGACCGAGGCAGACAAATGGAGTACCGTAGTACGTGATGAGTGGAAGGCTGATTTAAGAGGACAGGGGAGAGGCGGAGAGCGGAGGAAAGAGAAGGGGCACGTGCGTCACGTGTTTGCAGGCCTGTCTCACACAGTAGCTCACTGACTGCTTTGGCCACTACTGCAACACTCAGCAGCTTCCGTGACAACTCCGAATGTCAGCTGCTCCACGGACCCCTGTATCCAGAGCTTTTCCCAGAGCCTCTGCCACTGACTTTGAGCCGCTCAGCCACACTGGCCCACATACAAGAGGGCTCAAACTCCCCCTGGGGCAACCCCACCAACAGGGCACGTAAGGTACTGGAGAAAGACTCCTATGTTCCGTCAGGGCACAAAATTCTCAGGCACTTTTCAGAAGGCTGCTCAGAGCCGTTACCAGCTCAGTGACACTTTCATAGCTTCTCCTTTCCTGTTCCACTCTTTCCAGCCCCTCCCCACCACCCAACACGGAGACCATTCCCCCCAGTAAAAACCTGCCTGCAAGCCCTTGACCTCGATGCCAGTTGAGGGAATGAGGGGTAGGAGTGCAAGCTAAGAGAGGCAATTAACCCTGTCCTGGAAGAGCGGGAGGAGGTCCTGGAGGAAGTGACCCCTGAAACCAGAGTTGGGGGAGGCTGGGTGAGGAAGGAGATGAAAGGGGCTCCACAATCTGGCCGAGGGAGGAACCCCAAGGGCAAGGCTTCAGCTGCAAGAGAGAACTTAGTGCTTGCTTCCTTGAGCTGTGAGTGGTTCACCTGGGGGATGAAGGCTGGTAAGAGGGGGCGTGGTGGGGGCGGAGTGACAAGGACTAGATTGTGAAGGTGGGGACGCTGATCTGCAGGCACAAGTCTAAGAACACAAGGCACAGCCTCCCTAGGAGGAGGCACAGTGCCCACCAAGCACCACCCACTGGCACAGAGCTCACTGGGGCTGCTACCAGGGTTTTCCCATCTCTCGATGAAGAAACCGAGGCACAGAGAAATGAAGTCATTTTATGCACACACAGCGATGGATACACACAGCTGGTACATGGTGGAGACAGGTTGTAAACGAGGGCAAAGGGCTCCAGAGACCATGCTCTTCACAACCGGCGTGTGCTGCCTCCTTCAGCTGAAGAGAAGAGGCGAGGTTTGGGCTGACCCCGCCTCCTCTTCCTCTGTTTTCTTTCCCTTGATCAAGGGTTCTCAACCCCAGGCAGCATTGCTTCCAGGGGATGTTTGGCAGAGTCTGGAGATGTTTTGATTACAGCTAGGGGAGGAGGGTGCTGCAGGCCTCTAGTGGTCAGAGGTTGGGGGTGCTGCTAACCCCCCACAACACACAGGCCAGCACCCCGTGCCCAGCAACCAAGAGTCATCCAGGCCAAAATGTCTGCCTGGTGGAGGAGGACTGTGCCCAGCTCCTCTGTCTGCCTCCTCTCCTCCCAACTGGGTGACAGCTGAGTGATGGTATTGGTTGGGACCACAGGAAGAGGAGAGGGGGACAGGAAGGAGCCCGCCATCCAGGGTACACTGTGCCACTTGATGCTTTCTTGCCCCTCATGCTGGTAGGAGGGTGAGGGCTCTCTGTTATTGAGTTTAATGATTCCATAAGAGAGTCACACTGATGGATGAAAGCGTCCTCTGTGGATCCTGTATGTCTCCAGCAGGTGGGAGAGCACTTCAGGCCTCCCAGCACTGTGTGGAATGGGCTTTCTAATTAGGGGATCAAAACTACCCTGGAAATTCCACTGTGGGGTCATCAGAGCAGTAAAACCCAGATCTGGGGGGTTAGATGCTGGTGCCGGCTTCCCGCTCTAGAGGTTGAAAAGACCTCCAATTGAAACCAATTGACTTTTTCATGAAACTGACATTTCTGACATTTACAGCAAAGTAAAGAAAAACAGAGTCTGGAGTGGGAGTTGCAGAGTGTTAGACCAGACAGAGCAAACAGGAGCTTGGGGATGGGGGTCAGGCCCTCTATGAGAAGGAGCTGCGGGAGCCCCACCATCTCTCCTGCAAGAAACATTCCCTCTGGTAGCAGGAGGATACCCGCCCAGCGGCTCAGCCTTTCACTTTCATGGAGTGGCAGTATCAGGGCACATGGTGTGACAAGTGCAAGCGAGCCTGACCTTCCTAGAAAACCCATCCTCGGGGCCAAGTCCCTGCTCTGTGACTGCACCTGGGAATGTCTGGGATCTGCAGGGAGGCTGGCCACACCCACCATACCACCCACCTGCACAGTGCAGCCCAGCAGCCCCACCAGCACTCCCCGGGCATAGAGTCCCAGCCACAGTCCCAGAGTCCCAGGTCTAACAGACAAACCCACGATCCTCTGGTCTCTGTTCGGCACTACTAAAGATAAACAGAGCCAGATACTAGTGAATGTGATCAGGATAGAGTTTAATCAGTAATAACTATTGCTAGAGGGGGTAAAGTCAAGGGTGAACAAGCTCTTTTCTGTACAGAGGTGGCCGGGTGTTTTAAAGGGAGAACCAGGGAATGAAGGGTGGGGGACAGTGAGCAGTCGGCTCAGGAGAGTCAGGGAAGTGAAGCATTACAAAACACAAGAAGGAGATGTTGGTCCACGTAAACCCCCAGGGTTGGCTAACCGGCCTGATGGAGGTTAGGCTCCTTGCCTCCCTCAGAGGCTGGGAGGTGTCCCATCTCCTCAGGTGATGGCTAGGACAGCCAGTTCTTTCGGCAGCCTTGAATTTTCCCATGTCGGCACTTTGAGAGGGTCTACCGTCATCCTAAGGGTGTGGCCCTGAGCTGTTAGAAACCATGTTAGTGTCTGTTGAGGTCTTTACAGGCCAAGGGTAAGGCCTATTGCACCAGAGGGCTCAGAGGAGCCTGGCTGAGGTTTGGTGGAGGAGAGTATCCTTGTTGGTGCCCATAAGCTACCGAAATAGCTAAGCATCCTACCACGGCAGCATGACTTCTCAGCCTTCCGTGGACTCCATGTACTTCCACGTGTTCACCATGATAAAGGATCTCCAACTCCGCCTGGCCTCTTGTGCCCTCTGTGCAGGCTGTGGTCCCTTGAGACCAACCACCCCTTCATGCCAGGCACCTCATGCCCTGTGTCTTCAGGGTGGGCATGAATTGGTATGTCTCTCCTCCCTGGTAGCTGCATAGGTTTGCATATTAAGCATGACTGTTGTTAGAAACAATAGCCATTTCCTTCTCCAGGGGATCTTCCCGACCCAGGTATTGAACCCAGGTCTCCCACATTGCAGGCAGATGCTTTAACCTCTGAGCCACCAGGGAAGCCCCCTTCATAAGATAGATGGTTATTTCTCTTCTGAGTCTTGGCAGGAATGAGGGAAATCCAGAGTTCCCACCACAGGTTTCTTTTCATCAAGGCTCCTCTAGTTCTGTTGTCCAACCATGCCTGGGCTCCACTTCTAAGACTATGTCAAGGTCCCAGAAGGCTGGTACAGCATCAGCTGACATGTCTAGATGCCAGCTCACAGCAAGGGAGAAGAAAAGACCATGTCAAAGAGGAAGAGAAGGGCCTTCCAGAAGCACGCCATCTTTCCAGGAAGCTCCTGGAAATGACAATACCACACCTCCATTTATATCTCCTTGATGAGATATTTGTTGAGCATCAAGGAAGGTTGGGGAATTTGGCCCTTCATTTGGTGGCCAAGTGCCCAGATATAAGTCAGAACTCGTATTACCAAGAAAAGGAGACAGGGTATTAGGAGATTAACTATAGCTTTTGCCCTGGTGAGTGGCTTGAGCCAGGGTCTCCCCCTACGAGCCTGCCAACGTTTTCTCTCCCTAGGCACAGTGGAGCAGATGTTGGTACCAAAAGTTGGTTGCCAGGGTGACGGGAATAGGAAGCCCCAGTCAGACCTCCACATCTCAGCCACATGCTCCCAGCCTCTCAGTAGAGGCCAGTGCTGCTGGCAAACGCTTTCTTACCAGGAGTCTCTACCGCAGCTCTCTGAGCCCTGTGTTCCTCTGCCTGGCTGTGGCTCTCCTGAGCACTCCAGGAGCCCAACTCTGATACCAGTCCACCCTCTGGGCCCTCTGCCTAGAATTCCTCCCCCGTATCTTCCCAGCTCAACAGTCCTGTCCTCTTGAGCCCTCCCTGGCCCTGTCTACACTTTATCATCCTCATCGACATTTTGTCTTCTTCCTCTCCTGGTCTCCCCTGCTGTCGTTTGGCTCATCTGATTCATTCTCCGTCTCCCCTCTCTGTAACATAAACTCTAGCATATTGAGATTCTGGCTTATTGGTAAAGAATCCGCCTGTGAAGTAGGAGATGCGTGTTTGATCCCTGGGTGAGGAAGATCCCCTGGAGAAGGAAATGGCAATCCACTCCAGTATTCTTGCCTGGAATATCCCATGGACAGAGAGCAGCCTGGCAGGCTATAGGCAATGGGGTCACTAAAGAGTTGGACATGACTTAGCAGCTAAACATCAGCACTATAGAGATCCTGCCTGTTTTGTTCCCCGTGGCATTTAGAACAGTGCCTAATGCCTAAGATGTGATCATAAATGTGTTTGAATGACTGGATGGTGGGTGGGTAAGGGAATGAGTGAATGGAACTACTCAGACCCTTATCCTTATGCTCACCAGCACATGTTCTGTTTTCCTTGCTGCAGCCCTGCCTGCTACCCCATCAGTTCTACTAGCAAGACCCTCTCCCTCCCAGCTGGCTCTCAAGTAAGTCTCTCTGGCTGTCTGTGTAATGCCATAGGCAGCCAGGGGAATCTGAAGGAGGGGGACTCTTGGCTCCCCCAAATCTGAGGTTTCAGCCTCTGGTCTTCTAGCACCAGCTGGTTGGTAGGGAGGAAGTGGCTTTTGACTCCCAGCCCCTATTTTCATGCCTACATCAGAGGCACGTCTTCCCTTGGTCATTGGGAAGGGCTCAGAGATCATGCAGGTCTGACCCCAGGACATGCGGCACGTTCATGATGGTCCCCTCCTCCTCTTCAGTGGCCATGAAACCAACCTTCAGCCTCATGATGTTTCATGATTGTTTATCCAAGAGGAAGGACCAGGGCCTGTCCTAGTCCTATGAGTTAGGGTCTCAAGAAGGGACATTGGGACTTTTAGGCTTCATTTCTGTGCAAAGTACCCAGCACGTGGAATCAGTGCAGCAAGACCCGGATCACCCCATTCACTGTAAGACTTTGTAAAGGTAAAAGTGAAAGTGGAAGTGTTGGTCACTCTTTGTGTCTGACTCTTTGTGACCTCATGGACTGTAGCCCCCTAGGCTCCTCTGTCCATGGGGATTCTCTCGGAAAGCATGCTGGAGTCGGTTGCCATGCCTTCCTCCAGGGGAATCTTCTCGACCCAGGGATCAAACTTGGGTCTCCTGCATTGCAGGCAGATTCTTTACCCTCTGAGACCCCAGGAAGCCCTTGTACAGGTAAATGCCCACCTAAAGACTCCCACTCACCCTGGAGACCCCCACTCACCCATTGACATTCAGCGCCAGTGTCCTCCCCATCCCCTCTCCCTTACCTAAATGAGTTAGAACCCCCTCTTCCTCTCATGGCACTTTGTACGTTCATTTGACAGTGGATAGCTCTTTAGTGCATTTATCCACTCATCCATTTATACATCCATCCCTTCATCTGTCTATCCGTCCCTCCCTCCCTCCATCCATCCATCCATGCATCTAGTCAGCAAGCATTTTCTAAGTACCAGTTACTACTGGAAAGAAAGAAACAAACAAGGGCATGAACTTGGTTCCTGTGGACTTCGGCCCATAAAAAGCAATATCTATGGGAGTAAGCAAGAGCAGACTGGCCAAGGGCGACACGACCTCAACCTCCTATGAGCCTAGTGAGCTCCTCCGGGGCAGGTGGGCTCAGGGTTCTGAGAGCCTAGACACCAGGGAAGGATGGGAGATGCACCTCTAGCGAAAGAGCGAGAGGAGTGGACATTGGGGAGAATATAGTAGTGACACAAAGTGGTTGCTTCAAAAACCGTCAAAGTGGCAGGTGAATTAAATGAAGAGAGATTAAAACATCACATGCCTTACAGGTGTCCCCCACTTTTTGAAAATTCACTTTATGCCACTTCAATTTGCAAAAGACTTATGCTAGTACCTATTTTCACAAAATAAATCCAAAGAGGATTTTCACTTTTACGAGAAAAGGCGAAAAGCACAAACAGTGATTGCATTGCAGCGAGCTGAGCCATTAGAGAGGCGGCAGGCATCCTGGGCAGTGAGACGGGCACCGCCAAGCTCCTTCTTGAAAACTGCGCTCAGAGTCTCAGCATCAAGTCGCCACAGCTTTGAACTGTGTCTGCGAGCATCTGTGCTTCATCTCCATCTATTTCATGCATCCATTAGCAAGAGGTGTCCTAAAGTAACTGTTTCTTCATTTTATGCCATTTCGACTTATGAAAGGTTTTGTAGGCTGTAGGAATGCTCTACTTTTGGATAGTGGGAGTCACCTGTATAGAGAACTGTGTTACATGGCATACACTTGCTATTTCAACGAATTCTCTGGTCTTGCATGAGGGTGATGAGGAAACAGGTGAGCCATTTCTAGGAACATATCAGGGCCGCACAGCTAGCGTAGGGCAGCATTTAATCTCATCCCAGGAACAGCTGACTCCATGGTCCTTGCTCTCACCAGCCACCAAGTGCTCCATCATGGAGCAGGGAGGAGGGGCAGGGAGCTCTGCAGGGCATGGTGCCCAAGGCAAAGGAGAGAGAGCCACTGACTCTCCTCTACTGAGTAGAAGAGAGTCACTTCTGTACTGGGGGCTCTCGGAAAGCATAATGTAGGATTTCATTCACTTCTAGGCTTTCAACACCCAGCACATTGCCTACTACAGAGAATGTTTGCTGAGTTCCTAAAAAATACCTTAGGGAATTAGTGAACGAATAAAGCAACACGGTGTTGTTAGACTTTGAAGTCAAACTATACTCATTAGGATTAGATTTAGCAATATGTGACAGAAAGCCCCATAGTGCTTTAAGCAAAATGCTAATTTATTAGATTTTGTATAAAGAAGCCCATAGGCAAACAGTCTGGAATTGGTATAGCTTCCAAAAAGTGAAGAACTAAATCTTCAGTGTTGCTAACCCATGATTCCAGAATGTGGCTCCTAGGGTGTAGTTTTACTTTGACACTCAAAAAAGGTGCTAGAGCTCCAGCCATTGCTCCCCATTCCAGGTAGCTAGAAGCAGAACAAGAAGGAGTAGAATCTACACTATCCCTTTTAAAAGACTTCCTAAAGTTACCATACAACTTCTGCTTATACCTCACTGGTTAGAACCTAATTACATAGTCCACTTCAGCCCCAAGGAAAGCCAAAAATAGTCCTTTAGCCAGAGCCTTTGCTGCTTTGAGTACAAGCTGTTATCAAGGAGAACGGGGAGAACGGATGTTGTGGAAAGCAACCAGCAACCTCTGTCACTAGAAGTGATCTAAAAAATACCTTAGGGAATTAGTGAACGAATAAAGCAACACGGTGTTGTTAGACTTTGAAGTCAAACTATACTCATTAGGATTAGATTTAGCAATATGTGACAGAAAGCCCCATAGTGCTTTAAGCAAAATGCTAATTTATTAGATTTTGTATAAAGAAGCCCATAGGCAAACAGTCTGGAATTGGTATAGCTTCCAAAAAGTGAAGAACTAAATCTTCAGTGTTGCTAACCCATGATTCCAGAATGTGGCTCCTAGGGTGTAGTTTTACTTTGACACTCAAAAAAGGTGCTAGAGCTCCAGCCATTGCTCCCCATTCCAGGTAGCTAGAAGCAGAACAAGAAGGAGTAGAATCTACACTATCCCTTTTAAAAGACTTCCTAAAGTTACCATACAACTTCTGCTTATACCTCACTGGCTAGAACCTAATTACATAGTCCACTTCAGCCCCAAGGAAAGCCAAAAATAGTCCTTTAGCCAGAGCCTTTGCTGCTTTGAGTACAAGCTGTTATCAAGGAGAACGGGGAGAACGGATGTTGTGGAAAGCAACCAGCAACCTCTGTCACTAGAAGTGAGTGGCTTTGTGCAAACCTGCCTGCATATGGCATCACTTCCCAGGGAAGGAAAGGCCCCTTCACCTCCTGGGGAAGCAGTTATCTTAGGGAACCCCAGGAAGAGCAGGACTTGGCAGGTATTTGAGATTACATCTGCCTGATAAAAGGAAGCCACTGAACTCCAGCACATGCCGTGAAGACAAAAGATAGGAGTTCTTGGCTGGTTCCGGGTGCTGTCCCCGGCAGCGAGGCCTCCTTATCACCGCTGGATCAGGGCCTACTCAACAAGGCCCATTAAAGGGACTGGACTTGGATTCCATCGGTGCCCCAGGGCCGGATGTTTAGAACCACCTGCTTTCTGACAGAAGATAAGAAGGCCTGGGCCAGAGGATTCTTTTCTGGGCCGCCTGAGCTAAGAAGTTTGCACTGAAGGTGGGTCCCAAGACCCCCAGTCACTGGCAGAACTCCCAACTTGGCACATGCAGGCTGGTCAAGTTCAAAGGCACCTTCCTCAAGGGGATAAAGACACTAGGCAGAGGCCATCATGAGGAGGCAGAGCTTTGCCCACTCCCTGAGCCCAAAGCTGATGGGGCCCGTAGAGCAGAGCCAGGAAGCCCAGGGGGATAGCGTGTTGTGCCTGAAGCAGGAGCTGCACACAGGGAACATGTATTCTTGGCAATGATGCTCTCGAAATGATGGAGCTGCAGGACCAGGGTTTGTACTTGGCTCCCTGACACTGCCAATTCTGGGTCTCTCTTAGGTAAATCTAAGACTACCATCTATGGGCCAGGAGTAGAGGGGGAGTGTTCACTTCTTCTTCTCCCTGGGTCCTTGGGTCCCCTACTGTTTCAGCCAAAGGCCGTCTCCTGTCTGTTCCATGGTTAAATCTTGGTATAAACAGAGTTTTGAATTGTTCTTTTTTCCTCAGAGGAGACAAAGTAAGCCATATTATTGTGTCCATTTGGCAGATAAGCAAATTAGGGTACAAAGAGGGTTCAGACATCCGTCCAAGCTCTCTGTCAGAGTCTAAGAGGATAAAGCTGAAACTGGGATCTGTCTGTCTAACATCCAAGGAGGAGGCTGTCACTAAGACAATGGAACTTTTGGGAGAAGAGTTCCTCTGCTAGTGGTGCCCACACCATTTGCCTCTGTCCCAAGAAATCCAGATTTAGTTGAGATGATTAATGAGATGCGGTCAGCACCCGCCAGGACTCTCCCTGGGTAGACCACAGCTTCCTGGTTCAGGCACCCATGTCAGCCTGCCAGCCGAGGGCCAGGGTGGTGACACCCAGGGAGGGGCTCCCGTGGAATCCCAGTGCTGGACCACTTCTGTGCTCACCTGTTGTGAATGAGCACCAGCCTCTGCTTCTGGTCTCTCTGTTGGTGTCCAGAGGAATGACCACATGTCATCCCTCCCTGTCCCAGCCCAGCAGACATGGAGGAGAGGCAATTGGCAATAAAGGCCAGTTCCAGCCCCTATGTGCCTGCAACAGAATTGAGGAAGATGCGACCTCCCCAGGACCCTGCAGCCCCCTAACCAGCAATGGCACAGACGTAGCAGCCAAAGCTCCACCTCTGTTCCCTTGGGTTCTTGAGATCTTCCTTTCCAAAGGCACACATTTCTGTAAGGAGTGCTGAAGGCCTCCATTTCCCTAACTATAAAACAGATATGAAAATCCTTCCCACTCAGGAAAAAGAGACTCTGGGAAGCTGTAGGAGAAATTGCTGACATATTGGCTGGGGCAGCAGATGTTCAGGATTCGTGAACCTGAGAGGTAGACATGGTGGCCTTAGGGGTCCGGCAACGGAAGGGCACCCGCGATGGGAGAGCTGCCTGTCTCCCCTGCAGGGCCATCCCGCCCCTCTGTGGCTACCTCCAGTGGCCACCCAGCCTGTTCATCCATCCTGGGAGGGTTCTGGAGCAGGGGCCTCATTTAGGGGCTGCCGTCGGGGTGAAGTGTGGAGGAGCTGGCCTGAGAGCTGGGACTTGACTTGGGGAGGAAGAAAGAAGATGCCCTGCAGTGGAACCAGGAAATGATCCCCAGGTGGTCTGCCCTCCCCAAGCACCAGCCTTTGCCACTGTTCATTCATTCTTTGAACAATGTGCCTTACATTTTATAAAGCAATTGCATATCTGATTTACTCTATGTGATAACCTGTTTTACAGATGAGAAAAGTGAGGTTTGGAGGAGACTTCATAGTTTGTGAGCCAAGAACAGAATCCAAGTCCCCCTTTGCCTTGTGTTCTCTACGTGGAAATGACAAAATCTGGTCCCAGGAAACCACAGACAAATGGTATCTGTCCCATCTGTCAAGGAACTGTAACGAAAAGAGAGTTTACCAAAGGAGCCAAACATCATTTGTGTGTGTGTGTGTGTGTGTGTGTGTGTGTTATAGAACAAGTGATTAGATCCAGCTAGAGATTTTGTTTATTTTGTGCTTCTGAATGTTTTTCACATTTTTAACAATGTTACTTTTGTAATTAGATATAGAAAAAAGAAACAATAAGAGCTATTAAAATCATTTTAAATAATGAGAGAGGATAATTGGGTTATAAGGAAACAAACATGGATTTGGAGTCCGAAAGCTTGGCTCCTAGTCCTGAATCTTCCCTTTCCTTGCTGTGTGACCTTGGCCATGCAGAATCCCTCTCTGGGCTTCGGTTCCCTCATTAAGAACCCAAGCACTGGTCTAGAAGCTCCTGCAGAACCTTTCCAAACTGGTCTCTGGAAGGAAAGGCCCCTTCACCTCCTGGGGAAGCAGTTATCTTAGGGAACCCCAGGAAAAGCAGGACTTGGCAGGTATTTGAGATTACATCTGCCTGATAAAAGAAAGCCACTGAACTCCAGCACATGCCGTGAAGACAAAAGATAGGAGTTCTTGGCTGGTTCCGGGTGCTGTCCCCGGCAGCGAGGCCTCCTTATCACCGCTGGATCAGGGCCTACTCAACAAGGCCCATTAAAGGGACTGGACTTGGATTCCATCGGTGCCCCAGGGCCAGATGTTTAGAACCACCTGCTTTCTGACAGAAGATAAGAAGGCCTGGGCCAGAGGATTCTTTTCTGGGCCGCCTGAGCTAAGAAGTTTGCACTGAAGGTGGCTCCCAAGACCCCCGGTCACTGGCAGAACTCCCAACTTGGCACACGCAGGCTGGTCAAGTTCAAAGGCACCTTCCTCAAGGGGATAAAGACACCAGGCAGAGGCCATCATGAGGAGGCAGAGCTTTGCCCACTCCCTGAGCCCAAAGCTGATGGGGCCCGTAGATCAGAGCCAGGAAGCCCAGGGGGATAGCGTGTTGTGCCTGAAGCAGGAGCTGCACACAGGGAACATGTATTCTTGGCAATGATGCTCTCGAAATGATGGAGCTGCAGGACCAGGGTTTGTACTTGGCTCCCTGACACTGCCAATTCTGGGTCTCTCTTAGGTAAAGCTAAGACTACCATCTCAGAGCCAGGAAGCCCAGGGGGATAGCGTGTTGTGCCTGAAGCAGGAGCTGCACACAGGGAACATGTATTCTTGGCAATGATGCTCTCGAAATGATGGAGCTGCAGGACCAGGGTTTGTACTTGGCTCCCTGACACTGCCAATTCTGGGTCTCTCTTAGGTAAAGCTAAGACTACCATCCATGGGCCAGGAGTAGAGGGGAGTGTTCACTTCTTCTTCTCCCTGGGTCCTTGGGTCCCCTACTGTTTCAGCCAAAGGCCGTCTCCTGTCTGTTCCATGGTTAAATCTTGGTATAAACAGAGTTTTGAATTGTTCTTTGTTTCCTCAGAGGAGACAAAGTAAGCCATATTATTGTGTCCATTTGGCAGATAAGCAAATTAGGGTACAAAGAGGGTTCAGACATCCGTCCAAGCTCTCTGTCAGAGTCTAAGAGGATAAAGCTGAAACTGGGATCTGTCTGTCTAACATCCAAGGAGGAGGCTGTCACTAAGACAATGGAACTTTTGGGAGAAGAGTTCCTCTGCTAGTGGTGCCCACACCATTTGCCTCTGTCCCAAGAAATCCAGATTTAGTTGAGATGATTAATGAGATGCGGTCAGCACCCGCCAGGACTCTCCCTGGGTAGACCACAGCTTCCTGGTTCAGGCACCCATGTCAGCCTGCCAG
The DNA here is from genome assembly GCA_006408695.1 of Aepyceros melampus. Classification (NCBI taxonomy): domain Eukaryota; kingdom Metazoa; phylum Chordata; class Mammalia; order Artiodactyla; family Bovidae; genus Aepyceros; species Aepyceros melampus. The sequence continues at coordinate 756,369 of SJXQ01004947.1, read as the reverse complement.
CCGAGGGCCAGGGTGGTGACACCCAGGGAGGGGCTCCCGTGGAATCCCAGTGCTGGACCACTTCTGTGCTCACCTGTTGTGAATGAGCACCAGCCTCTGCTCCTGGTCTCTCTGTTGGTGTCCAGAGGAATGACCACATGTCATCCCTCCCTGTCCCAGCCCAGCAGACATGGAGGAGAGGCAATTGGCAATAAAGGCCAGTTCCAGCCCCTATGTGCCTGCAACAGAATTGAGGAAGATGCGACCTCCCCAGGACCCTGCAGCCCCCTAACCAGCAATGGCACAGACGTAGCAGCCAAAGCTCCACCTCTGTTCCCTTGGGTTCTTGAGATCTTCCTTTCCAAAGGCACACATTTCTGTAAGGAGTGCTGAAGGCCTCCATTTCCCTAACTATAAAACAGATATGAAAATCCTTCCCACTCAGGAAAAAGAGACTCTGGGAAGCTGTAGGAGAAATTGCTGACATATTGGCTGGGGCAGCAGATGTTCAGGATTCGTGAACCTGAGAGGTAGACATGGTGGCCTTAGGGGTCCGGCAACGGAAGGGCACCCGCGATGGGAGAGCTGCCTGTCTCCCCTGCAGGGCCATCCCGCCCCTCTGTGGCTACCTCCAGTGGCCACCCAGCCTGTTCATCCATCCTGGGAGGGTTCTGGAGCAGGGGCCTCATTTAGGGGTCTGCCGTCGGGGTGAAGTGTGGAGGAGCTGGCCTGAGAGCTGGGACTTGACTTGGGGAGGAAGAAAGAAGATGCCCTGCAGTGGAACCAGGAAATGATCCCCAGGTGGTCTGCCCTCCCCAAGCACCAGCCTTTGCCACTGTTCATTCATTCTTTGAACAATGTGCCTTACATTTTATAAAGCAATTGCATATCTGATTTACTCTATGTGATAACCTGTTTTACAGATGAGAAAAGTGAGGTTTGGAGGAGACTTCATAGTTTGTGAGCCAAGAACAGAATCCAAGTCCCCCTTTGCCTTGTGTTCTCTACGTGGAAATGACAAAATCTGGTCCCAGGAAACCACAGACAAATGGTATCTGTCCCATCTGTCAAGGAACTGTAACGAAAAGAGAGTTTACCAAAGGAGCCAAACATCATTTGTGTGTGTGTGTGTGTGTGTGTGTGTGTGTTATAGAACAAGTGATTAGATCCAGCTAGAGATTTTGTTTATTTTGTGCTTCTGAATGTTTTTCACATTTTTAACAAGTTACTTTTGTAATTAGATATAGAAAAAAGAAACAATAAGAGCTATTAAAATCATTTTAAATAATGAGAGAGGATAATTGGGTTATAAGGAAACAAACATGGATTTGGAGTCCGAAAGCTTGGCTCCTAGTCCTGAATCTTCCCTTTCCTTGCTGTGTGACCTTGGCCATGCAGAATCCCTCTCTGGGCTTCGGTTCCCTCATTAAGAACCCAAGCACTGGTCTAGAAGCTCCTGCAGAACCTTTCCAAACTGGTCTCTCCGGGTCATGAATAGTCACTTCTAAGGACAAAGCAGATCAGGGATTCCCAGCGTGAAGCCCCAGACGCCAGACTTCCAAATCCACCCCTTTGCTTTTGGGAATCTGGACTCAGGACAAGGCCACGTCCATTCCCTGCCGTGGGGAAAGAATGAGAGGAGGCAATTCCCCATGAATCTGACAAGCTGTTTCCAGCTGCAGCTAACATGTCATTAGCAGGATTTTCCTAAACCTCACATCTACTTTCCAAAGTCACACCAGGCACAGTGGCCTTCTTGTCCTCTGCCGCCCTCCAGGACTCAGAGCCTGAAGAAGAAAGACTGCACCCCCAAGTTTCTGATCGGAGCTATGCGTGCCTCGCTAGCTGGTTCCTCGCAGGTTGGAGTTTAGAAGCCTCACCAAGACGTCTGGATGCCTGATCCCTGCTTTCGCTCTGAGACTGTGTCTCTACTACTTCCAGATGTTTACACAGCTGGCTGGATTACTTAACTGCCTTGACATCATACACCTTGATATTTCCTCTACACAAAAACAGTTCAGATGGGAAAGAAACTGGCTATTGAGAAGCTGTGCTCTGCGGAACTAACCAAAATAACATTCCAACTCACCAAGGAGAAGCTGAATGCCTTGGCTTGCGTGCACTGGCCCCACACGAATGCGCGGGCCTCGGTTCCCCATCTGCTAATCGAACGGGTGGGTTTGGACTGCTCTCAAAGTTCCTTTGGATGCATAGAATTGAAGTTGCCTCATTGGACAGATTTTGATCCAAGTTCTGGGGTGAGGAATTGATTTTATTCAACTGATAACTACCTGTAGAGAACCAAGTACCAGGGTAAGACTAGACGGACACAGAAGATAGAAATCCTATCATGCTAGTGAGTGGCTCCAGGGATTCCTGTGTGTCAGGCTCTGTGCTGAGCCCTTTGTGGCTAGTGTCTATTTCTTAGCCTCATTAACAAGAGATCTATGTGTTTTGCTTGGCTTTATAGATAAAGGGACTGATGTTTAGAGATGTTAACGAATTTACTTCAGGTCACAAAATCTGGGGCATCCACGCCACTAAACATCACTGCATACTGCTCCTCAAACATTTCCTACCCATAGACACACCCTCCAGTCCAAAAAAGAGACACAAGTCAAGTAAAGAATAGACATTCTCACTACCAGAAGTTGGCACGTGCCACAATCAAGACATGTACCAAGCGCTGGGAGAGCTCTGGCCGCTTGGGAAAGGCTGCCTAGAAAAGGGCCATTTAGACTAGGCTTTGAAGGCTGACTTGGAGTCTACCTGGCAGGGGCACCTACAGGAGGAGAGTGTCACCAGCTGATGTGATGCCAGGCCCTGACACGGTTCAGGGCTTCCAGAACACTGCTGTTTTCATGGCCGGCTCGTTTTAGGAATGGCCCAGAGGGCTTTGGGTCTAGATGTCACTTTGTGACCAACAGTGGCTTCCTGGCACAGCCTCTCCCTGACTGTCAGCCCTGTAAGGCCAGGGTCAGGGACTGTCTGGGGTTGTGCCCTGGCACCTGGCACCAAGCAGAGCACAGTCTGTTTTTACTGGGCAAATAAACGTTTCAGTTTGCAGGACTCATTCCCCAAGCAGCAGCAGCAGGAGCGTAAACAACTAAATTTGTTGAGGGTGGTTTGCCAGGCACCATGCTAAGTCCTTTTCATGCATCATCTTATTTAATCCACCCAAAGCCACGCTCTGAGTAAAGAACGATGATTTTCCCTACTTGACACGTGAGGTTAAATAACTCATCCAAGGTCACACAATGAGCAAGGGTGGAGCCAGGATCATGCCCAGCCTGTGAGGCTTCAAAACCCATGGCTTAACCCCTCCGCCTCCGGTTTCTCTTTGTCGTGGCCTTGCCGCCCTCTTAGCTCTCCAGGGAGAAGGAGCTGTTGCAGGCAGGCCTGATGCGCCACAAACCTCCCCGCACATCCTGCCCCTTTGTCCTCAGACATCTGTTTATCATCTCCCTGATCTGGAGCCGGTCGGGCCCTGCCTCCTGCCTTGCCGTGATTCAGATGTCGGGGAGGATGGAAGCCAGAGCCCAGCGTCTGAGCATCTGAACTGGCAGAGCGCAGGACAGCCTGGTGCACACTTGCTTTTGTGTTGTCAGCCCACAGCATGGCATTTGTCAGAGACAGGGACTCGTGGATGCCACCCAAGCCTCCCCAGGTTTCTTGCTGTGGCCAGCCAGCCACTTCTTGCTCTGGGCATCTCCTACCCTGCCAGCACAGCACCACCACCCACAGTTCTGGGAAGGTGATAGAGAGAGTACCCTGCTTCCTAACCCCTGCCCAGTGCCGTCTCCTCCACTCTCTGATACGCCGCCTCCCCTACCCCCAATTCTGCTGCAAGCCTCCACCAGGATGGGATTCCTCTTCCCACTTTGAGCAAGAACAGGAGCAGCCCTGGCCTGGACATTTCTGAAAGCAATGTTTTTTTCAAAGCATGTTCTCTAAAGTCTTAACCTTGAGAGATGTCCTGCCAAAAAAAAAAGAAGAAGAAATTTCAGAAGATGCTGCGGACTGTGCCCTGCTCTTGTGGTTCCCAGGGCACACTGGAGTGATGCAGGCACTGAGAAGGTCTGCAGAGTTTCCCAAATTACCCTTTATTCTAGGTAATTGCTCCTGGAGGGTCTATCCAGTGGGGAGGGTCTCCCGCTTGCTCTGAATGGAAGAACACCCTCCGTGACCTGTAGGGGAAACCAGGTTCAGGCAGGAGACGCCTCCCTCCAGTAGCTCACATGCCTGCCCACTGGCAGGAGACCCTGCCTCTCTGGACCTGTGCAACCTGGACCCCTCCCCCTACTTCTTGCTCTGGGCATCTCCTACCCTGCCAGGAAGCCCCTGATTCATGCAGAATCCCCAGAACGGACTTTCCTGTCAGTCCTCAGAGCGAGAACAAGACCAGTGTTTGGCTATAAGGAGGCAGGGACAGACTTCATCAGCACGTTGCACTTACGCAGAGATGCTCAGGACTGTGGAAGCTCCTGGCACTGAAGGTGCATGCACAAGGCTGGGTGGACTGACGACCGGGGAGTCTCGTCTCAGAGGGAGGCTAGCCCCTTCCTGCCTTTCGGCTCTAGGGCACTGGGAATACCCTCAGAGGAACTTGAGCCGCCTTGGATAGACCCTCCAGGAGCAAACCCCTGGGACGGCACCCACCACACTTCACACTAAGCATGTGCTTACCTGTCGGCTCCCTAGACAGACAGGAACCCATGCAAGATGTTCCGTCCGTGGATCTGCCCCCAGGGCCTGCATATGTCTGTCCCACAACAGGACTGGATGCAGGTTTATTGACTATTTGCTAGATTTAGGTCAGTGACTGTTACATGTCACGTTCCTTGAGAAGCAGACTCTGGACCAGAGATTAGTGTGGGATGTGCTTAGGATCCTGCCTGCAGGAGCAGGGCAGAAAGCAGATGTGAACTGAGGGAGAATCAGACTGCGAGGCAGTCACGCCGAGGCCTCAGCTGGCCCTGTGGGAGAGCACTGGAGTGGTAGCCTTTCACAGGGCTGGACCTCTGAACCTCGATGTGGCCTGGCAGTGAGTGTGGGCTGCCCAGGGGAGGAGGTGTACCCTTGACATTGCAGCTCCCCCTAGCCAGCCAGCTCCTAAAATCCTCCTAAAGAGGACTGACCATGGAGCACTGTCAGCTGAGGACATTCCCAGCAGCTGGAAGAAAAACTCCCCTGGTCCTGCAGGGGAGACCTGGACACCCAGGACAGAGCAGAGCAATCCCATACCACTGACCCCAACCCCGGCTTTGCCGCCTGGCCAATCTGGACCTTCCTTCTCCTCCTGGCCCCTCTGTCAGGCCAGCTCTCTCCTTCCCTCCTCCAGTTTTCCTTTGTGCAGGACAGGGGCTCCTCCAAGGAGCAACCCTTGCATGGGGGGCTGGAGTGGGACATCGGCCAGTGAGTGTCCTACCAGGGCCACGATTGGAGTGAGCCAACTGTATGTGGTTAAGAATAAGGATCCCACCTGGTCCTCCATCCATCACATGCCAGCCAGGCGACTTCCACAATTTGCCACACCTTCTGATAAGAGGTGATGGGGCTCAGTTCAGGGGATGCTGTGCCCCAAGGCTGGAATGAGAGAATAAAGAGCACCATCCACACTCAGCAACATGGGTGATTTTGTTCTATTGTGCTCCGTCCTGCTTGACTCTATGTCCACAGAGTTCTCCATCACCCCCACACGCCCGCCTCCTTCCCTCTGGCATGAATATTCTCTGCATCATTTCATGAATGAACTGGTGACCCAGGTCTGTCAAGGCAGCCCACTGCTTTCGCTTGGAGTCTGAGCTGGACCCTCCTGCACTGAGCCGGTGTGGTTCCCAGGAGGAAGAAATGGATTGCTCGGCCAGGGGCTTTCCTCTGCCGTTCTCTGTGCTGGCTGGGGGTCCCATTAGTGAACCAGCTCAGACTTCTCCCAGCAGGAGAGAACACTGGCATTGCAGGATAGCCTGTAGCTGCGAGAGTGCCCAGCTCTTAATGGAAGGGGATGGCAACCCCAAACCCTGTCCATTAGCAACATCTGCTGTGACCCCAGTTGCTCCCCACAGAGCACATCATGTGGTCTCCTGGTGTTCCGTCTTTGCGGATGGAGGATGTTTTCCTGGTCCAGGACTCCTCATTAGCACTGATGGAGATGCTCGTGCCCCAGAAGGACGTGCTGCAGGGCGTGAGAGGGCTTTCTCAGCAGGGTGGTGAGAAGAAAGGAACACAGAGTGGGCAGTGTTTGGTCTTCCTAAGGGGTCGCTACTGGTCAATACACAGTGGTCCCAGCCAAGGATGGCCATACAGTAGCAGAATCTGCAGCTAATGATGATATGGGAGTTTAGGGGGGCACAGCTCCATGATTTGGGGGTTGGCAGCAGTTGAGAGGAGTCTATTCAGTTCCAAACTGGGCCCCCATCAGCAAGAGATGTGGAAAAAGACAGCCCTCAGATGGGGCACATATGGGAACTAAAATATGAGGAGCGCTGGCAGAGGGGCTGGCTGAGGGGCAGGGATGCACGCACCATGCAGAAGCAGTAGAAGCTCGGGATGCTCTTTCCAACCACGGTCCAGGGAAGGGCACGGGTATATTGCCTGGGCAGTCCCGCAGGGGTGAGGAGGGTGCAGGTCACAGTCCAGCACAGGCTGAGGAAAACACCGGTGAGATCTTCTGGAGTCATTCATCACAGTTAAGTCACTCCACTGCTTAAACCCTCCCGAGGCTGCCTGTGTCGATCCCTGACAGGCTCTTCACACCACCTTGCATCACCTTCCTCTCCTCCCTGCCGTCTAACCCCTGTCAGTTCCTCTAAATTCCTCTTCGGTAGCATCAGTCCCTCCATCAGATCCAACTCTTTGAGACCCCATGGATGTACTCCGCCAGGTACCTCTGCCCTTGGAATTCTCCAGGCAAGAATACTGGAGTGGGTTGCCATCCCCTTCCCCAGGGGATCTTCCCAGCCCAAGGATTGAATCTGGGTCTCCTGAGTTGCAGGCAGATTTCTTTACCATCTGAGCCACCAGGGAAGCCCAAATTCATCTGAAACTCTCGAAAAGTCTCTCCCTACCCCAGGGTCTTTACATGTGCTGCTCTAGCTAACTGCCTCGGGCTTTGACACCAACCCCACCCCGACCTTCTCAAAGCCTTCACTTCAGTATCAAGTCCGGGGAAGGACCATCTCTGCCCACCTTATCTAAAACACCCGCACCATCCCATTAGCCTCTGTTTAGCATCCTGTTTGTTTCCTTTAAGCTTCTTAGCAGAGTTTATAGTTATCTGGTTTATTTGGGAATTCATTTATTTATTATCTGTGCCTCCAGTTGAAAAACTCCAGGACAGTAGGGAACTCGCCTACCTTCTCTCACTGGCCATTATTGCCAGCCTCAAACATTCAGGAAGCCCTCAGTAAGTGTCAGCTGTTATTTCTACTATTTTATTACTGTCGGGGTGGTTGTTACTGTAGGCCTGCAATAAATATCGCTTGAACATTGAATGAATATCAAGAGTCACCCCAGGCCCCACTAGCCAGGGGAATGTGATGCCAGATGTGTGGCAGGTCTTGGGCGGGTAGGAGAGACCTCGATGCCCACTTCTGCCCTCTGGTACTTTCTGGGGGATATCTCAGCCCTGAGGTGGCAGAGCGTGCCAGCCCCCTGGCCCGGGATCACTCGGGCTCTACCCTACCTCTTGCAGTCCTGCCCGGCTGCTGGAGTCATCCCGGTGATTTCCCCCAGCACACGTACTGTCATCTCTTCACCGTGAACTGTATTTAAAATGTAAATAAAAAAAGGCTTTTAGGAGATTTAACTGTTTCCCTTGGTATTTAAATTATTCAATTATAACTAAAGCTATTAAAATACAGTTAATTAAAATTGTTAGATTGTTTTCCTTTGCACTGATCACAGCATTGCCCGACTTCTCCCTCTAGCTGTTTAATTCCTATTAAAAATGATAATGCCTTGCTTTATTCATAAATGCAGCAACCTTCCCGCACATTCTTCAAGTGATCTCCTCGGTACAAACCACGCTGTTTTCTTTTCTTCTAGCAGCCAAGCGGAAATTCTGCTGTAGTCTTTAGAGGTTTAATCAGCAGTAAAAGGACTCAAAATTTAAACATTAGCATTACCAAGTCACAACAAATAATACAAACCCCGGTAAAAAAAAAACTGTCTAATTCTGATGCAACATAATGTCATTAGAGACCAAAGGAGAACCCTGAGGTTTAATAAAAGGTGGGACCTAAATAAAGGTTTCATAACTCACAACATAAAATTACCGGATCCACACATTAAATATTTTATTTGAAAGATTTCACAGCATTTCTAGAGGGAATAGCTCTGTAGTGGAAGTACAGATGGGTAAGTGCTGCCCGTAACCAAAAAAGAGAAAATGAAGGAAGGAGGATAGAAGGCTTCTAGGATCTGTTTGTATCTCGTTGACTTTGGTGTGTTTAAGATGATGCACCCCAAGAAACTAATTGGTTTTAGTGTTTAAACTCCTCAGCCATGTGTTCACACAAGGGTAATGGCTGTTCCAGGTAATGGTGGGCAAGGTGGCAGAGGCAGTTAACTTTTCAGGATGTGCGGAAGCCACTTCTGGCATTTGCAGTGATCTGTGAGCCCCGTGTGGTGGTGGCAGAGAAAGGTCCTAGTCCCCACACTCAGGAGGGGAAAGTGTGGTACAAAGAGGCTCTGGATTCCTCCAGGGACTAGCTGACTAGCAGCCTTCTGTGTGTAACAGCCTCCCACCCTTCAGAAACTCATAGCCCTCCACAGTCCCTGTAAACGGCATATGGATCCAAGTTCAGAATGCACTGGCCCCAGTAAATCCTTCCTGTGGGGATGAAGAGGGCTACGAAAGAGGCTTGGGGGATGCGGCTGAGAAGGTCTCCAACAGCCAAGTGAGGGAGAAGCATAAAGGAAGATTAAGGCAGGGAGACAAGAAGGAGCTGACAAGTCTGGGACACGAGGGCCTTTGTTAGATCTGGAGCATGGGCTGGGTGGAGGTAGAAGGATGCTGTGGGAAAAACTAAATTTCGGAACTTGGTCGAGAATGGCTTGAGAGTTTTGACTTTACTCTGAAAGTTGCCAACAAACAATGCCCATTAAAGACTTACTGCTGGTCACAGAACTGAACTCTGGGGAGGAACTTAGGTTGCTGAGCAAACAAATCAAGTCTGAGGGTTAGGAGCTGATGCATCCTGCATGCTGATTACCTGTGGAAAAGCTCTAGGACTGGCTCCTGAGCATGTGACTACCCCATCCAAGGGGTGGTCTCTGCCAGTCAGAGCCATGGGATCAAGTCTGCAAATGCCCTGGGCTCTCACGCGGCCTTCCAGTCTTCATCCTGGGTCCATCCACTTGCCTGCTGTCTATTGGGAAATTGAGCATTCTCCTCTGGCTGCAGAGGCATGTCCTGAGCCTCTTAGGCTCATTGCATGTACTTCCTCACCCAGAAGGGCACAGTGCCCTCAGATAATTAGGAAAGGGAACAGCAGGCAAATAATATCAGCACCATTGATGACTAGGACAATGCATGTGAAAACCACAATGAGATATCACTACAAGTCCCCAGAAGGTTCTAATCAAATAGACTGGCAGCACCAACCCAGTCCATAGCAAGGAGAGAACATGGAGAAAGCCTTCCACTCCATCAGGGGTAGAGCTGCTTTGGGAAACAGCTGGGCAGTTTCTTAAACAGTTCACATACTCCCACTGTACGATCTAGGCCTCCTGTTGAAACGAAAACAATGTCCACACCCGACCTGTACACAAATCATGGCAGTTTGATTCATGATTGCTCAAAACTGGTAACAACCCAAGTGTCCATCAGCAAAAGAACAGATAAACTAGTATGTTCATCAGATGAATACTGCTGCTGCTGCTGCTAAGTTGCTTCAGTCGTGTCCGACTCTGTGCCACCCCATAGACGGCAGCCCACCAGGCTCCCCCGTCCCTGGGATTCTCCAGGCAAGAACACTGGAGTGGGTTGCCATTTCCCTCTCTAATGCATGAAAGTGAAAAGTCAAAGTGAAGTCGCTCAGTCGTGTCTGACTGTTAGCGACCCCATGGACTGCAGCCCACCAGGCTCCTCCATCCATGGGATCTGCCAGGCAAGAGTACTAGAGCGGGTTGCCATTGCCTTCTCCAGATGAAATACTACTCAGCCATAAAAAGGAATGAATCTTTGATACATGCTTATAACATGGATGAATTGCAAAGCAATCGTGAGTGAAGGAAGCCAGGCAAAAAAAGAAAAAGGAGTACATTCTATATAATAACATTTATGTAAAATTTAGCAAATGGAAACCAACCTATAGTAAACAGGTGCCTGGGGTTGGGGCGGGGGTGAGAAGGGCTGGTAGGGAATTGTCACAAAGGAACAGTAGGGGACCTTTTGGGTGAAGGGTATATTCACTTTCAGGAGGTGGTGATGGCTTCATGGGTGCCTACATATGTGCAATTTATCACAGCAGCTCATCATATGGAAATTATAGCCCAATAAAGCAGCTTCCTTGGTGGCTCAGACAGTAAAGAATCTGCCTGCAATAGGGGAGACCCAAATTCAATCCCAAGGTCAGGAAGATCCCCTGGAGAAGGAACTGGCAACCCGCTCCAGTACAGGGAGAATCCCTGGGACAGAGGAGACTGGTGGGCTACAAGTTCATGGGGTCATGAAGAGCCACGCGACTGCATGACTAAAGCAGCTTTAGCCGAGACTTTGGAGTGTTCTTTTTTACAATTTTAATCTTGATCTAGTTTTAAATGCACAGAATGGTGGTAAAAAATAGTCAAGGATACCCTGCACATCTTTCACCAGTCTTCAACTGTCACATTTTCTCTCATTCACTTTATCATTTCCTCCACCCTTCTTTCCCTCCACACCCCCCTCATCTATTTAAGAGTACACGGGGGACATGTTTCCTTATTATTCTGAAACACTCCCATGTGTTTTTCTTTAGAACAAGAACTTATCCTACATTTCCATAGTATAGTTATCAAAAATCAGGAAATTTAACGTTCACACAAAACTTTTATCTGGATTCTCTATTCAAACGTCACCAGTTGTCTCCATAACATCCTTTAGAGCTGTCTTTCACATTCCCCAGGTTCCACCCCAGAATCACACATTCTGTGTAGCCCCCTGACCTGAACTGGAATCCTGACTCCATCACTTACTTGTCCTGTGATCTTGGGCGTTCACACCTGCATTCTGAGCTGAACAAGCTCAACCTTGACACCCACCCCAGGGCCTGGGGGAGAGAGGAAGTCTGGACTGTGTCTTTGGCACAGAGCTGCACACAGGGAGCATTCAGGGAGTAGAATTATAGTAAAAGCAGGCCAATGTACCAGGGCCCTCACTGCAGACCGTCTGCAAACACCCGGCATGCACCTGGGTTCCCCCAGAGGGGCCAGGGCCCTGGCAGCCCCCGCCTCCTGTCCAGCTCTCCCTGCCCTCTGCTTCCACCACCAGTGCCTCTCACACTGACCCAGAGCACTGAGCTCTTTTGAGCAATGTGTTCTCCAACAAGGAATGCAAGCAGATTGCAATGTTGATATTTCAAAAGCGTCTGTGATTACATTTTCTTTCTTGCATTTGGAAAAAGTGCTTCTTCCTCGTCTTCTTCCTATCCATATTATGCTATAGGAAGTTTGGGCCCTCGTGGCTACAGTGGTAAAGAATCCTCCTGCAATGCAGGAGACCTGGGTTTGATCCCTGCATAAGAAAGAGTCCCTGGACAAAGGAATGGCAACCTTCTCCAGTATTCTTGCCTAGAGAATCCCATGGACAGAGAAGCCTGGTGGGCTACAGTCCTTGGCATCACAAAGAGTTGGACACAACTGAGTGACTTTAATACACACACACATAGGAAGTTTAGTCTCAGCAGTGAAGGTGCATCCCTCCCAGAGTCTCCCTGTGTGGATGGGAACACGTGACCAGCCTCCCTGGCCACAGCTGGAGGAGCAGGCCTGAGAGCTACTGCCTGTGAGTTGGCCTGGGGTGAACGCTTTGCCCTTTGAGGAGGATGATGGTGAGCTAAATCGCTTGCTCACCTCTCATGGACAGTTTGAATGTCTCTCAGCCAACTGAGAGAGTTGGCTGGTCAGCACGTGTAACAGACACGTGCTGTTGGAAAGGCCACCAAGCAGATGCGCCCTGGGCAGCTCAGGCTGCAGAGCCTCTAGCAAAGGGAAACCGCCACGTGGAGCCTGAGATGAAGGCACATGGAGGAGGATGAATGGGTTGGCTGGTGGCAGTTGAAGTCAGAGCATAGCGTTGCCAGGGTGAGAAGCAGAGTGGGGACTCCACATGTGATGGTGAGGGCTAAGGAGCCCCCTGACCTCCTAGACTATGGCCTGGCTGGGCTTCCCTTGTATCCTTACACTGCCTGTTATATTCATTATTTTAGGGCTGCCTAAGTAAAAAATGACCACAGTTGGGTGGCTAGAAGTAATGGAAATTTATCTCTGACAGTTGCAGTGGCCAGAAGTCTGAGATCAGTGTGCAAAACGATTGTTTCCTTCTGAAATCTCTGAGAGAAAAGTCTGTCCTAGGCCCCTCTCCTAGCTTCCACAATTGTCAATAATCCCTGCATTCCTTGGCTTAGGGACGCATCACTCCTACCTCTGCCTTCATCTTCACTGGAGTCTTCACGTGCTAGGGACTCGTGCCATCGCACTGACAGGCCCCTCATCCAGGCTGAGCTCATCTCAAGATCCTTATAACCAGTTACATCTGCCGAGATCCTTATTCCAAGTAATGTCCCGGGTGGTGGGAACAAAGATTCTGGTCTTCACTGTGGCTCCTTAGATCCTTACTGTAAAACTTGAAACCTCGAGAACTTTGTTTTTTAGGAGAATGATGAGTCTCCTGGGAAGGAAGAGTCATGCTTTTTTCCATGAGTCAAAATGTCTCTGGTGGTCTCGGAGCCTCGCTCTTTCAGACTTTGGCTTTCCAATGGCCCTGCTGGTCCAAGGCTGTTGGGCAGCTGGTGGAGAAAACATGAGGAAGGAAGAAAGAGTTTGTCAGAGGAAAGACATGCATAGCCCTAGCAACAGAGAGGTGGTTTGTGGGTTGTGGATGATGCTGAGACCCCACAGCATGCAGAGAGGCAGGGAGGTGTAGTGACAGGAGAGGGCCACCAGCTGGGCTTCTTTCCAGACAAGCGGCATTCAACCCATCTGTCTACTCTGAGCCTCAGTGTTCACACCCATAAACTCAGTTTCACCAATGCCAGTTGAGCACCTATGAAGTGCCGGAACCATGCTGGATGGAGGGGACATGGCAGTGAGGAAGCATGACCTTAGGTCTGACAAATTCCCAGCGTTGTGAAGGAGGCAGGTGCCGGAAGGTCCGAGGGGACCATCAGGGGGTAAGGAATGTAAAAGCCTTCAGTATAAGCTCCATGGGAATACTGGCAGTTGGGCAGGGAACCCCTAGAGTAAGTGATGCCAAACTGGTCTTAAAGAAGCATAAGAACTGAAAGAGGGAGAACCCAGAGGTCCAGCCTGAGCTCTTGGCACAAGCGGAGGCACCATCCCTAGAAGAGCGTGAGGTATTCAGAAAGCAGAGCATCACCTCCAAGGGACTGGACTGTGGAAGATATGGTGGAAACTACAAGAAGGGGCCTTGTAGAGAGAGGAAGCAGAGGGAAGCAGCAGTTCTTGAATGCCTGGGAACTGGGACCTTAGTCTATAGCTGCTGGGGCTGCTGCAGGCTGTGACACCAACTGCAGGATGAACAAACTTGCGGTGCAGAAAGATCACTCAGACAGCAGGAGGGGACGAGAGGGCTGAGAGGAGACCATGAGACACTACTGCAACATGCCCAAGAAAGATAAAAATGGCAGAGGCCGTGTGACAGAGGAGGAATGGACACTCGAGGCATTTCAGGGGCACAGGCACAGGGCTGGGTGACCTCACATCAGCCTGCTGCTCAAGCCTGCCTGTGGGTCGTGCAAGATAATGGATGTGAGGCAGTCAGAAAACTGCAGAGCCCCTCTTCATTAGGGTGCAGTGGCTGGTTTCGGTAGGATGCTGTTCAGGTTTTCATGAAGTGAAGCCTCTCTTGCCCTCCCTGGCTCATCTTCAATGATGCTTTCTTTTACCCGTAAGCAAGGGAGAGAGGGGAGGTGAAAAACAGAGACATTAAGTGCCAAAGCTTATGTTAATACAGCATTAAGGTTAAAAATGTAATCTCCTAGGAGTCAGGAAATTCTGAACCCCGGGTTTCCATGGCAACCCAGCCACAGTGCTCCTCTGCCCATTCGGGCCCTGTTTTCCTTGTTAAATACGATCCCATCATATATTATATTTTATCGAGCTGAATGTGTTACCCACAGCATGCAGAACCTCAGTCAGCAGCAGTGCAGACCTTCAGGAAATGTGGGGGGTGTGTGTGTGTGTGTGTGTTGTGTGTATGGTGTGTGGCAGGGATGAATCTTCCAAATTTGCCTGATATAACACAGCCACATCTTACGTCTTTGTATCTAGTAAGTGGAGTCTAACTCATTAAGAGCAGCTCCCATGGAAATAACTGAGCAACAGTGCTGCAGTCTTGGGCTCTGAGGGAGTCTTTCAGGGTGCCCACTCCTCCTGGAGGGACACAGCCAGGTCCCTCACAGCCTTCTCTCTGCAGCCCCCGGGGCCCCAGGGGCAGGGCCATCGTTGCCACCCCTGGCTCCCTCCTGGATGGAGTTCTGAGGAAGTGGATCGGAATTACCTGGTCCAGTGGTTCTCCCTGCATGCCGGCCAACCGAAGCTCATCTGTCACTGTTCGTTAACATCCCAGGGTGCATTGGGCACCGGCAAACAGATGCAAAAAGGAAATCCGATTCTCCTCCAAACCCTCTCTCCCACTAAGTCAGCACAATGGACAAAAGGCTTCCTCGGTGGCAGCAGAGATGTTAGCGAGGAGGAGGGAGATGGCTTGTCGGGGAGGGCAGCTCAGTGGTGGAATGTGTGACAGAGAAACATCTGTAGGTTAATGTGGTGGAAAGACCGTGGAATGTTTGAATCAGGCTGCCCGGGACTCGGCTATCTCCCAGCCATGTGGTCTTCAGCAAGTCTCTTTTATTTCCTTTTGTCTTAGTTTTTTCATCTGCAAAATTGGGATAAAATTACCATTAACCTCACACAGGCTTGTTGAAGGATTAAATGGGATAATGGATGCAAAAGCTCACTGTAAACGTCTAAATCCCTACACAAATGTTACTCATACAGGGAGCTCTGGAAAACCATGCTGGATTCTAGACTTACGTAGTGGGTTCTAGAACTGCTTTCTAAGGTTGGTCTGAGGATTCTCCAGTAGGTTCCAGAGTCAACTGGTAGGCCTAGAAAAAGAAGGGTTGCACTTTTTTCTATGAAGGGTCAGATGGTAAATATCTGGGGTTTTGAGAGCCATGCTGTGACTAGCCAACTCTGTCACTGTTGCTCGAAAGCAGACAGTGTATGGCTGTGGCTGTGTGCCAATAAAACTTTACTAACAGAAACAGGAAGTGAGCTGGAATTGGCCCATGAGCTCTAGTTTGCCGCCCCTCTCCTACAACTGACTTTGTGGAAAGCTGTGCTCTTTTTGTGAATGCTGCTTTTCTGCTCAGAATTTACATCTCCTTCCTCTCCATCCTCCACCTCCTGCCCTGCCCAGCTCTCACCCACTCAAACACATACCCACTGGCCAACTTGTTAAACATCCAGAATCAGAGTCCCCTCCTCCAAAAGCAAATAGCAAAAATCCCTTGGCCTTTATCTCCTTCCCTTACAGCCTGAGACCCTTAGGCAGTCAGCTCTGTCACCCTAAGCCCTAGGTCCTGGTAGAAGTTCAGCGGGTTCTTGCGGAATGAGGAGGGGAGAACACAGCATCGTGGATAACTGGGGCACAGCCATTCTCTCAGGAGGTCTGGGAACTGTGGTGTTTTTCAAAACTTTGAGACCTGACATCAATCTTTCATTGTGACCTGCTCCATCAGAGTTTCTAGAACAATCAGAAGGGAGAATCGCCTCTGCAGACCCGGACCAACACACATAACTGGGGAGCTCAGGGGCTAACATGTTCTCTTAGCAGGTGTGCTGGGGCCCTGCGTGGCAGGCTAGACAGGCAAGAGTGGGTCAGTGGGCTCATTTACTTTCAGGCCCAAATGATCTGAAAAGCTGCCTGTTTTGAGTGGGGCTCAGAGCAAGAGAAAGATTGGCACCTGTCATTCTCGGCAGATAAATCCCTTCCCTTCTGAGTAACTGCTGAGCCATTCGATTTACACCTGCAGTGACCCTACTTCCAAAGAAGTTCACATTGCGAGGTTCTGCTCTGGCTCTAGTGGGAAGTGGGTGCTGCCCAGCCACCTCTCCGAGGTCGTGACAGTGTGGCGGCTCCTCACCCTGTCCTCAGGGGGCCTCTGCCTCCACGAGCCTAGACAAGCCACGCGATAACGTGGAAGCGTTTATCAATGTGGCAGCCCTTTCTGCTTCCACGCTTGTAAGCCTTCCTCCTCCTCCCCATCCTGGGCAGAGCACTCAGGCAGAATGGAGTTGTGTAACTCACCTCTGAGTCACACTTCCCAGTGCAGCCCTTGTTTTCTGCCTGACAGAGCCCGACTTCCCCAGGACAGTCAGACAAGCAACTATTGTTCCAAAGCCAGGCCCAGGGACGGACCCTTTTGCCCCCAGTACACCAGCTGTCACGTTTTACTGGGGGAGCAGATATGTGGGTGGGTGTGCATGTGAGGTGGGGATTCTCCAGTACATGCAATGTGCACGCATGTGTGCATGCATTCACACACGGCATCCCCGTGTCCTTGGTGCAGGTCTGTAGGCTGCACGGGTGTGTGGCCACTGCCCGTGTGTGTGTGTGTGTTTAGCCATGTGCTTCCATGTGTGTGAGGCTGTGTTGTTCTGACACATGCCTGGGAATGTCTGCTGGTCGGGCACGTGCTTCTGTCTGGGTCTGTGTGTGTCTTTAATTTAGGACTCTGCTTCTCCTGGAGAACGTGATGGCTTCCATCCTCCAGCCTCAGCAGATGAATATTTTATTACCTTGCTTTTGCCATGACATTAGGCAGTTTTCCTGTGAAAAGCCAGAGCATGACACACTTCAGGGAGGTGGAGATGGAGGTGCTGATACTGGATCCCGAGCAAGCCAATCACCCCTTCCTCTGGAGACAAATCCCCAGGAGGGCTCACAAATGCTGCCGGTTAGTGTCATTAGGAACTGATGAGTCAGCCCCCTTTCCCCTGTCCCCTGACGGTGCTCTCTCTAAACACAAAACAGGCACACCCATTTCACCAGAAGCATGAAGGAGCTCCCTCCTACAGCCAACCCAAAGCAGTCGCGTTTTTTCCCAGCTGCCCGGTCTTCCATGGAAGGAGATGCTATGTCCTGGGAGGAGAAGGTCACTGTCTGACCCAGATGACCAGCAGAAGGTCCTGACTTCTCTCACACCCTGGCATGTGGGCGAGGCAGCCACATTGAGGAAGAGCCAGGCAACACTGTAGCCAGGAGGCCATGGAGACAGCATCTCCCGGCCATAGGGCCCTCCAGCCCTCAGCCGTGGTAGCCCCGCCAAGCACTGCTCTGTGGCTGGCTCCCAGTTCAGTTCAGTGGCTCAGTCGTGTCTGACTCTGCGGCCCCATGGACTGGAGCACATCAGGCTTCCCTGTCCAACACCAACTCCCAGAGCTTGCTCAAACTCATGTCCATCAAGTTGGTGATTCTCCCCAAAGCAGGCCCTAAGACTAGGATTTGGGCGCCAGCAGTGTATCTGGGAGGCGACCCCGGCCTAGGAGCATGGTGTGAACACAGGGACAAGATCGTGAATATAGACAAGCAAATTAAGCAGGTATTAATGAATGAGTATGTCTCTGGCCCATTCCCCAGGGGCTGTGAGGCTGAGGGATTCAGGTGTATACCCACCAGCTCTTACCTCTTCAGTCCAGGGTTGGCTGCACCCCAGGCAAAACTAGCACCCTTTGCTGTACGCTTCCCTGGTGGCTCAGACGGTAAAGCATCTGTCTACAATGTGGGAGACCTGGGTTTGATCCCTGGGTCAAGAAGATTCTGTGGAGAAGGAAATGGCACCCCACTCCAGTACTCTTGCCTAGAAAATCCCATGGATGGAGTAGCCTGGTGCAGGCTACTGTCCATGGGGTCGCAAAGAGTCAGACACGACTGAGCGACTTCACTTTTCTTTTCTGCTGTAGAGCCAGGACGGAGAAGGCAATGGCACCCCACTCCAGTACTCTTGCCTGGAAAATCCCATGGATGGAGGAGCCTGGTAGGCTGCAGTCCATGGGGTCGCTAAGAGTCGGGCTTGACTGAGCAACTTCACTTTCACTTTTCACTTTCATGCATTGGAGAAGGAAGTGGCAACCCGCTCCAGTGTTCTTGCCTGGAGAATCCCAGGGACAGAGGAGCCTAGTGGGCTGCCGTCTATGGGATCGCCCAGAGTCGGACACAACTGAAGTCACTTAGCAGCAGCAGCAGCAGAGCCAGGAGGGGCAGGGCATAGGGCTGTGCCATTCCCCAGAAGGGCAGGTAGCCTGGGCTGCATCTCTAGTTGGTAGGTGCTAATCCAGGCCCTAGGCCCCTCTCTGTTGCCCTCGGCATCTCCCTGGTCCCCGGACTGACGTGCAAACTCTTCAGGCCGTCCTCTCCGAGGGAAGCAGGGATTCCCCACTGGCCCTGAGTGGGGCAGGGAGTGCTCAGCCCCCTTAGGCTGTGAATCCCCCATGGAAGCTCTCAGAGCCAGAGCTGCTGGGATGGGAGGGGGGGAAGATGGCCATACCTGAGGCTCCTGAAGCTCTGGAGCCAGGTGCCCTGGGCATGGATCCGCTCTTGCTGCTGGAGTCTGGAAGTTGAATGTGAATAAGATGGAAAGGGTTTCAAACAAGAGGATTATACGCATGATAACAAAAGCAAACAGGAAGCCTTCTTGAGTCTTCCCCACCCCAACTTTCCTCTTCCCGCCCGTGCATCCCGATAGCCCTTTATTTCTGCCTCTGATAGTTTTTAAACGCAGCTACTCGTAACTGTTAGACTCTATCTGGAATGGGAATAAAAGCATCATTGTCATTATTTTGGAGCTTCTACTTTGTGTCAGGACTTGTGCTTAGTACACATTATTTTATGTAATCTCCACAACAACGCAATAAATTAAATACAACTACCTGCGTTTAACAGAGATATTGAGCATCTGAGATGTCTTGCTTCTCACCTCAGGTCACTCTGCCCAGAAGGGCCAGAGATTTGTCTTGGCCAGTGTCAGTGGAGTGGGTCTTAACACACTTGCCATCTACTTCCTACTGGTCTGTGAGCTCTGGTGGGGCAGGGCTGACCACTCCCCCTCCAAATTCCCCCCAGAGCCCGGAGCCTTGTCTGCCGTGGATGGCTATCAAGAGGTCTTTTCATCTCTTTATCTATCCAACCAGGAATTATGGTGCCTTGGTCAGTATCTATTGAAAGGGCCTGTGAGTAGCTCCACTCTTGGGCTTCAAGCTCACTACAAGCTCACTTCAAGCAGCAGCAGCAGGTTGGATCTCTAGCCCGACTGTCAGAAAGCCCTAGTAGATATGGGTTCCACCCCGATCAGACTGTGAGATTTCTCAGGGCAGGGAAGGGGGTTTATTTGCTCTGTCTCAGCCACCCCCATCCCAGGACCTAGCCCTGCAAGGACACGTGGTAAGTGTCGGTGCTATTGAACTGTCCCTGGTTTAGTGGTGTTTATAAGGACTTGCCCTAGCACACAGGCCTCAATCAGAGAACGGACAAGTGTTTTGCAGCCAGGACTCTGGCCTGTGTGTGCAGCTCGTTGAAAGCATGGCTGTTCACTTCTTCCCCTTTGTTGTTTTTTTGGCCACCCTCCTCGGTCCCACACCTGCAGTCAAAGACTGCCAGAATAAAGTCCCCAGCCTTTGCTGAGTGAGAGCTCAGGGGAGGGGGAAGAGGCTGCGGCAGGCCAGCTGTCAGGATGTTAGGCCCGCCTCCAGCTCCCTGACCACTGTGGGACCGCACCCTGACAGCCAGCCCTAACCTCTTTTGCTAGCCTAGCTCTTCTGGGGTGACTGTGCCATTTTCCAGTGGCCAAAGCGCCGAGCTGGGGCTTCCCTGGCAGCCCATGCCAGCCCCCAACCCCTCATGGCTTTCTTCCTGACCCATCTCCCAGGCTTGCATGGGGGTGGTCCCCCAGCCTTCCACTTCTCTCCCTCCACATCCTCTGTGTTTGGAGATGCTCATCACTGCTCTAAGTTTCTGTGGTGCCACAGTGCTTTTCTCTTTGCCCATTCTCCTTTGATAAAATCCTTGTTTCTAGCTTTATTTTGTCATCCTGACTGTGGATGGTGATTCTGCTCTGATGAGCCTGGCTCCTCAGAGGGCCCTGGAGAAATCACCACATGGTTCACATCAACCTTACGGTCGGACCCTTTCTGCCCTTGATTGCTCCGCGTGCAGCCAGCATTCCGTTGCTCCTTCTCCCAGGGCATGATGCCTCTTCTTCCTCCACCATGTCTGGGTGGAGTAGGGAGCTGCTGAGCCCAGTTCTGCCCCTTCCACCCACTCCTCCTACAGTGGGGGGCTCACATGCCAAGCCTGGCATCGGTGGCAGGCGCCATGGAGGGCAGACGACTAGCTGGGAGATGAAAACCTCCATTCAGACAATATCAAATCCCTGGCTCCGTTCAGAGAGACAGGTTTGCTCCCGGTCCGAGACATTGCCTGCAAAGCGAAAGCCGATACCGAGAGAGGAGCGTCTTGTTAATACGGGCTCTGTTCTCTTCACCTGGCAGGCCAAGCACAGCGGCTCACTTGTGCCTCTGAAATCCTAGCTGGCTCCTGGCTAGGAGCTCTGGGAACTGCTTGGGAGACTGCAGGCAGAGTGTGCCAGGTGTGGACCCGGCCAAGTCTCAACTCAGCCAGGCAGAGACTAGAGAGGAAGGCCCCTGGAAGGCGGACCACACCCGCGCCGTGTGGTCACTGTCAGGATGAGGCTGGAGCCGTGTGTTTCAACCGCCCCAGTGTCCTTCAACTGCCTTTTTCTTTTCTCTGGCCTCCTTTCCAAGTGTATGCTACAACATGTGTATGGAGGGCCCTGAGTAACTCTTTCACTCTGTTTCTCAACTTTTAGGGTCCCAAAACCTCCTATAAGCCTTGAAAGCCACAGATTCTCTCCCAAGAAAAACGTATACCCCCCAAATTGAGTATATAAGTGTATGGTATTCACAGATCCTAAAAGCTCCCCTCCGCTGGCCCCCTGGAGTTCATGTTTAGAATATTTTTCAATGCCTCCTTCAATGCCTGGGAAAACAAAGGCTAAATAGGGCAACCCAGGGAAACAGCATGTTGCTGGCAGAGATTTGATCATATTTAATATTTATTTGGTTAAAAATAAGTATGTCAGTTCACAGAATGTGTTTTGAAAATAAGAAATCTCAAACTCAGAGAAGCCTGTGGGCTTGCACAGCATCAGTAGTTTTTCCTCCATAGATCCCTTCTCTCCTTCCTCCATAGTGGAAGAAGTTTTAGATGGCTACTTGGACACCGGCAATTCCCAGCATGCCTTTCAGCTGTATGGTTTTTCTTCTAAGTTGGGCCAATGGCATTTTAGCAAATTTCTAAGTCATATATATATGAAAAAGCTGGATGCACCCTATTCCTCTTTTTCCTCATCCCACCAGGGGAATGCAGATGTGACAGAAGAAGCTGGAGCAGCCATTCTGGGCCACATGATCAAGGCTGGGTATTGAAGATGGCAAAGAAATGAGATGGAAGGAGTCTGGGTCTCTGAGGATCATGGAACCACCATACCAGCCTGGGACTGCCTGTTGTTTGGAGTTTCTCTGCCATAGCATTAGAAGCCAAAGTTTAACTTATAATCTAAGAGACCAGAACATCCATAGATCCTACATCCCTCCTCATCCCAGTGGTTCCCCAGCCCCATCACATTACCACCTCTCCTTCCTTGTTTCTCTACCCATTGCCACTGCGCTGATCCAGGCCATCTCCACCTCACCCCACACCATTCCAGGTACATCCGGTCAGCCTCTGTGTTATAGCCATTCTGCCATCCAGTCCAAAACACTTTCCCTGAAATGCACACCCAAGCTGGATTGGTGTCCAGTTTCTTCAGCCGTTTCTTTCTTTCTTTCTCTTCAGCCCTTCAATGGCTCCTTCTTCCCAGCAGAGTGAACTTCACTCCTCAACAGGATCCTCAACCTGCCTCACCAGCCCCACCTATTGCCGTTTATTTTACGTACCCTCTGCTCCCCATACAGGGAATTGCCTGTTCTTTCCCAAGTACCCTGCAGCCTCAAAGAGCTTTCCACTCTCTCCTGGACAGCCTGCAGGGTTCAGCCTTCCAGGCTCACCTCCTTGGCCAGCTCACCCAGCACTACCTCCTGTGTGCCCCACACCACCGTCCGCACCTCCATCACAGGCCGTGACTGGTGTCACTGACCTTGTCCATCCCCGTGCATGACTGCCAACGCTAAAACACTCGAATGGCTTCCCAGATCCATGGGTGCCCCCCATGCAGCTGGAATAGAGGCTCTGCTCCAGAAAGCTGCTGAATAGCAATGTATCACTGGAATAAGAAGTAGAACTCGGCTTTCTTTCCATATCTCTCAGGGCCCGTCCTGCTTTGTCGGCTCTATCATCCTAGCAAGGAATTTACTCCTGCCCGCCTGCCCTCTTTCCCTCCTTTTTTTTTCTTTCTGCAAGTATAACCCCAGTGCCCCCACAATGCTTGGTAGAAAGAGAACTGCTGAGTATTTGTAGAATTCATGAACATATGCGTTTAGTGAGTGGGGTTTGTTATTATTATTATTCTATTTTATATTTTTGCAGGTCTCCAAGCTGGGTACTGAGAACACAGAAGTAGACAAAGCCCCGACTTGCCCTCCAGGCCTTCCCAGCCTGAGGGGTCAGGGGAAGCCCTGCCTGTAGAATGAGGTGGAGGCGGCAGCTCCCCGGTACCTCGTGGGTGGGTCTCTGTAACATTGACTTGTGCCTGAATGATGTAACAGGACCCGAGGAACTGGTCTTCCCCACTCCCATATGCGGGCTGTAGGAGGTGAGAGGAGGAGTGATCCCAGCCTTCGGGCAACGTGATGAAGTCATTTGCAGAAAGACAGTTTTGTTCTGACTTGAGTGTTTTTCCACATGACTTCATCCCCCGGCAGGTCGTGCTTGGGGCTTAGTCTGCGACGGGCCCCAGCCCCAGCTGCTTAGGGAGAATGGTCCTGATCCCTTCCGCGGGCAGCTGTGCCAGGACAAGCAGGGCCTTGTGTCACCCACCGCCCTGTGAACGGCCCAATCATAGGCAGCGCC
This sequence comes from Aepyceros melampus, assembly GCA_006408695.1. Lineage (NCBI taxonomy): Eukaryota > Metazoa > Chordata > Mammalia > Artiodactyla > Bovidae > Aepyceros > Aepyceros melampus. Next base: position 733,076 of record SJXQ01004947.1, on the reverse strand, counting down.
CACCCCAGCCGGAAGAGGCTACAGAGAGGTTGAACTAAGCATTGCAGGGGCTCTGAGGAGTGGGCGCTCAACCATGCAGTCAGGATGGAGTGAAAATTTCTCAAAAAGGGACTCTTAAACTAGATCTTAAGAGATGAGAAACAGTTTTCAAAACAAAAGCAGAGAAAAGGACTTTCCACAGTGGGCCCTGTGTACTTGGTACAAGCTAGGGAGACTCCAACAGCAGCAAGACCAGTCCTCACTACCCAAGAGCAGCCTGGCCCCTGGGTTATATGGAGGCCCAACAATGCCCACAAAAACCGAGACTCACATTTCTGCTCAGCCCTCTTTGATGTACTGGCTTTTTGCTCTTTATCTGTTATCTCATGATCAAAAGATGGCTGCTAAGGCTCCAACGTCATATCCACTCACCACTGGATGGAAAGACTCAAGGGAATGCTTCCACCTGCTCTACTGAAGCTCTCTTACGTATATGCCTGTCTAAGCCTGTTCAGGCTGCTGTAACAAAGTATCATAGACCAAGTGGCTTATAACTATGGAAGTCTATTTCTTACATTTCTGGAGATGGTGAAAGTCCAAGATCTGGATGTCAGCACTGCCAGGCTCTGGTGGGAGCCCTCTTTCAGTTACAGATGGCCAGCTTCTCATTATATCCTCACAAGGAGGAAAGGGGGAGAGAGAGTTCTCTGGGGTCCCTTTTATAAGGATCACTAAGAAAAGTGATGACCAACCTAGACAGTATATTCAAAAGCAGAGACATTACTTTGCCAACTAAGGTCCGTCTAGTCAAGGCTATGGTTTTTCCTCTGGTCATGTATGGATGTGAGAGTTGGACTGTGAAGAAAGCTGAGGGCTGAAGAATCGATGCTTTTGAACTGTGGTGTTGGAGAAGACTCTTGAGAGTCCCTTGGACTGCAAGGAGATCCAACCAGTCCATTCTGAAGGAGATCAGCCCTGGGATTTCTTTGGAAGGACTGATGCTAAAGCTGAAACTCCAGTACTTTGGCCACCTCATGTGAAGAGATGACTCATTGGAAAAGACTCTGATGCTGGGAGGGATTCGGGGCAGGAGGAGAAGGGGACAACAGAGGATGAGATGGCTGGATGGCATCACTGACTCGATGGACGTGAGTGTGAGTGAACTCCGGGAGTTGGTGATGGACAGGGAGGCCTGGCGGGCTGCGATTCATGGGGTCGCAAAGAGTCGGACACGACTGAGCGACTGAACTGAACTGAACTGAAGGAGGCTCTACTCTCATGGCTTAATCACCTCCCAAAGCAAAGACCACACACTTCCAAATACCAACAGGTGTATTAAGTTAGGGTTTCAACAGATGAAACGGAGGTGGGCAAAACATTTGGTCCATAGCAGTCCCCTATTCTCATTGACTTTGTCACTTGGCTAGTCACCACCATTGTGAGGAAGACTGGGGAAATGCTTGGCAAAAGGGATTTGGATAAGCATGCTCTGTTTACACTGGGGTTGCTGAGGAGCTGGGTACTAGAATCTCTGCGCACCACTCCCGCAGCATCAGAGCCCTGCTGACAGGGAACACGGGCGGTTGGAAGGGAGGAGGGGCTGTTTGGCGGGCAGCAAGCAGGGCGGTCACATGTGTCATATGTTGGTAAGTGTGAAGTTCCGTGGTGAAGGTGGTGAGAGAGGAGGTTGGTTGTACAAGAATATGAACAGAAAGTTTATAGAGTCTGGGGCTTTACACTAAGCTCAGTGCATGCAAGAGTTCTGAACCTGAGTTTGGTTCATGTTTTAGAACTAGCACTCTGTCAGCAGCCAGCACTACCTAGAGGGACAGAGACACCCCGAGGGAGGTCATGGCATTGTCACTTTCCCTGCACAAGCCCCTGAAGGTAGGGACCGCCTCTTATTTATGTCCCTGTCCTTAGTGGCTTCCACAAGGCTGCTCCTACAAAAAGGAAGGACGGCTGAATGGCTGAATGAACGAGTGACCGAGTGAGTGAGATTCACAACCTCTCCTTGCATCTTTTCCCTCCTCTGTATCATGGGATCAGTAAGGTGGTTCTCGTCTTACAGGCTGTGAGAATCAGGTGAGCTGATGGCAGCCATGGTGCTTAATACATGGGAAGGCTGTGGGCAGAGAGGAGGAGGCAGACGGTACATGAGTTGCCTTGAAACCCCACGATACCAAGCACAGGTGCCCCCCTGCTGGACTGCCTGGAGGTGCCTGTTTGGCCATCCAGGACTTTCAGAAAAGGAGGCAAGGAAACACCTGGAGCAGCCCAGTGGGTCCTGCGAAAGACAGCGATGGGAGAGTGATGAGGATAAACAGCTGCCCGTCTCTGGTAACGCAATTAGGAGATAAAATATTACATGCTTTACGACGGGACATGTATCTCCCACATAACGAGCTGCCTCTTGCAAAAGCAAGCATTGTCCAGGCGGGAGGCAGGCAGGCCCATGTTCAGAGCCAGCAGCCTCTGAAAAGGGCAGCAAATTCACATTCCATCACCATTTGGGGAGCTCCTCTTCCTTCATCATCACGATCATTGCAGTCCCCATTTACTGAGTTACTACTATGTGCCCGGAGCACTCTCAGAGACTAGCTCATAGGCTGGACCACTTTTTTTTTCCCCCCAAGAGAAAAATGTAGGGTAAGGGAGCTATGCAGAAACTAAGACTCAAAGATGTTAAGTAACTTACCCAGAGTCAATCACCATGAAAGAGTCAAAGCTCCTGGGGGCAGCTGGTGTCCAGTGCAGGAAGGCAGCACAAAAGATGGAGGTGGAGTGACCCAGTAGGTCGGGAGGGTGAGATCTGGCTTGTCCTGTGATGTCCCGCAGCATGATGCCCTGCGTGGCCCTGGTTTCCCAGGTGATGGGATGGCTGGACGTGAGGCTGATCTAGTTGTGAAATACCCAGACTTCCAGGCTGTCTGTGTCTCAGGGAGAGGTCTGTCCCACCGCCTCTTGACTTGGATGGTGAATGACTGATTACTCTAATGGGTTTTTTGAATCGACACAGATTTGTGATAAGAGCGGTGGAATTTCAGGCATCAGCAGAGTCAGGGCACCTCATAGCACTTCTGAAAGCACGCTTAGGCAGCCAAAGACTGCTGGGCACACGTTTCCAGAACCCTGCCTGTGTCAAAACCAGAATCGCTGCCAGTTCTCGCTGGAGGGTTAAGGAGGAAGATCATGTGCCCTCACATGAGGTGAGAGGTTGTTTGCCAAAGCCCATTTGCATTCACCATCCCATTTTCTTCTCGCAAGAACATTGTGAGAGAAATGCAATTTCAGCCCATTTTATAGATGTGGAAAGTGAGGCTGAAGGCTTTTAAAATAACATGTATGGTCCAAGAAACAGGACCCATATTTGTGGAGCACTTGCAATGCTCTAAGCATTGGCTGTTAACAGACAGGGATGGGCGTGTGCAAAAGGCTTGAGACTCGAAGGACCTGCCACGTTCCTGGAGCTGAGAGGCAGCCAGTGTGTCCCTGGGAAGGTGAGGAAGGGACTTGCAAGAGTCCCAGTGATAAGCCACGCCTTCTGATGGGTCTCTGATTTCAGTCTAGAGCTCTTGAGCGGTGCCCCC